>CAUJNA010000702.1:526359-793859 GCA_963377175.1 Effrenium voratum | reverse complement strand
CGGTTCATTTAAAGGCAGCCCGCCATTTTGGATGCTCCGATTTTTGTGGGCATACGTGTGTTGAACACAGAGGGCGTTAGCCGAAAGGCGGCTCATGTGTTAGCCCATGCCATCATGAAGGTTCGAATGGAGCAGCCTGCTCAACTAGCCAGTTCAAGGTGTGGTTTTTTAGCACACGATCATACATTTGATCCTGGCACTAGTCTCCTTTTGTTTCCTTGCGCTGCTTGTCGTTGCTTTGTCCTTTGCGTATCCCAATTGAACAACGCTGTGTGTCTTCTTCTTGCCAGTTGCCCTGTCAAGTCAACGAACAAATGAAAAACCATGCCTTTTCCCAGGTTGTCACGTTGTCCGGGCGAGTGAGTTGTTGGCCATTGCGAATCCCCCGCTCAAGCTTGCGCGACGGTTCGACAGGTTCCGCCACGGCAACGGCGACATGTACGCGGGCCAGTGGTTTGAGGACAAGGTAGGGAGCGAGCTGCGAGCGAACGAAGGAACACACAACAAACAAACAAACAAGAGAACAAGAGCAAGCGCAAACACAAACACACAACAGAAAGCAACACCACAAGCACAATAATTACAGACACTGCCACGCACGCGCACACACACACACACACACATGCATGCATGCATGCATGCAAGCGCATACATACATACATACATACATACATACATACATACATATGCATGCATGCATGCATGCACATCATCCATCCATCCATCCATCCATCCATCCATCCATCCATCCATCCATCCATCCATCCATCCATCCATCCATCCATCCATCCATCCATCCATCCATCCATCCATCCATCCATCCATCCATCCATCCATCCATCCATCCATCCATCCATCCATCCATCCATGCATGCATGCATGCATGCATGCATGCATGCATGCATGCATGCATGCATGCACCCACACACACACACACACACGGAAGGTCCCAAGAACACGTGTTTGCATTCGCGTGCAAAGTTCTGTAGAGGAACCTTCCAAATGCCTTTCGTAGTTAGGGCGTGCTTGCTTGAGCGTCTCCAAATCAACAAGCCCAACACGCTCGAGGCGTCCCCGCCCCCCCCCCCCCGCCCTCCTCCGCCCCAGTTTCCAGAACAGGTTTTGCATCACCTCGAACTCGCTCAACCGGATCAGAGCGAAGTGACACAACGTGCTCAGCCTTGGGGAAGTTAGTTTGGAGGTTGACAGCAGCAGCCGGTAGCGGGAACCACGTTTGCATTTCCGAGCTCGCCTGTTTCGGTCTTCAGTTTGGGCTGGTTCCAGGGCAGGTCAGAGCCAGCATTCTTTGCCACTTGGAAGATGCGAAATAGTGCTGCCCAGACTCGGCCGAACTTAGGGCTGTGTTGAACTTGCTATTGCTTTGTTCACGAAATTCCCATGGACCCACTTTTGCTTCAGATGTTTTGCAAAGCTGCTCTCCAAGTCCATTGAGAGGGGGGACGGCTCACTCAATCTGCTCACGAAAACCCTGCGGCAAAGCAAAAAGCAGGAGCCTTTGGACTATTAGGTGTTGTCATGCAAGCGCTCAGTGTCTTCCCTGAAGAATATAAGTGCACCGGCGTCGCACAAACGCCCGGAGCATACAGAGAGGGACTCTGCGGAGAATAGCGGTGCAGGCTGTCCATTATTTTCCGACTTGCTCCCTCGCTTGTCGCATCGATCCTTTGCCATGGTTGATCTTGTGCTCCTCAGTTGGCTTTCACAACAAGAGATTTGCCATTGGACGTTCTGTTGCAAGCTGTGCAGACTGGGTGCAGTTGCCTTCGCTTGATGCTGGGGTTGGTGATAGGTATTCCAGCTTGTGAATTCGCTGCCACAGGCGTTGCTGTTGGGATTTAGGGCAGCGTGCACACTAAACTCAGGCTCGGGATAGGTTCATGTGTTGGATGGTGTGTCCCGTTAAGTTTTGCGGGCCATGAAACACAGCGTTTTAGGTCCGTCGCCCTGGCTTTGCTCGCGTGTTTGCTTCATAGTTGACTGATCCCCAGTGGCGTACCCAAGAACGGACCCATTCCCATCCATGTCCCCCTTGTGGGCATAATACATCGAGGGGGAATTGTAAACCCACATGTTCCCAATCGGGGCACCTCGTCCATCTCGGCGCCAGGCACATGGCCACGGAAAGTTCCTCCATGCAGACGGCTCCTCCTACGAGGGCGAATGGGACATGGCCGGGCGGCTCAGGCTGCAGGGCTGACAGGCGCACATGCCAATGCTAGTGGGAAGCAGGGTCGTTGGGTTGCGCCTTGGTTCAACGTTTCACCAAAGCCTTTGGAAGACGGCAGTGTTTTGTGACTTTTTGCAGATGTTCGAACACCAGCCTGGGTATGTTGATTGTCAAAGAGCCCTTAACGGGGGACGCGGTACCGGGTGTGGTTTCAGGCAGAAACAAAACCGCGCAAAACAGCCTGATAAACCGGATGTGCTGAGAGGTGTGCGCCACCCAAAATGGGCCCATTTAGAAGGGGTCTGTTTCAAGCATTGCGCAATCCAAAAATCATAGCGGTGGTTCAGAGCCATAGCAAGCGCAGGCATTCCAGACTACAAAACGACCACGCATGAGTATCAGGGGTGCGAGTGGGCTCTCAATGGACATGTAACAAGCTGGTCCTCTCTTTTGATTCGCGTGAAGGCCCTTCTCAAAAAGCAAGATGCCAAGAAAAGATATTATCAAAGGAGAAGGAAATGATTGTAAATATGCCGTATGAGAGTAACTGATTTATCATTGGGGAGTGATAGGATGGAGCCAATTGATGAATCTAGTTAGTACTGTTGGTTTCGTAGTCTCATTTGGATCACTTCTCAAGCCGCATTCATGTCAGGATGCCATGAGAGACAGACCACAACGAAGAATCAATGATTTTTAGAGAATCCTGACCGGATGATGATTCCCAGAGCCATTTACAGCTTCTATCCTCATAACTTATCCACATCAATGATTCTACTGATCTTGCAGGGCTTGGCTTATTTATTTTCCATCAGAGTGAACCTCTGTGGCTTAAAAGATCGACGGATTCTGCTGATGTCAGCGTGTCTTGCCGAAAAGGATGCCCAGGGTGGCAGGTTTTCCGCTATTTCTCTTGCGGTGGTGTTAAACATCACCACAAGGTGGTGACTCGCACGCCCAGAAGTCTAACCAGTTCCCAGGACGTGAAGTCTGGCAGAGGCTTTGAGACCTGGCAAGATGGGCCGGGCGCCTAGTGAGCCGCATGTCCTAATGGGATGTTGAATGCGATTGGGGCGACAAGTGTTCCTTGCAGGAGCCCAGACGGGAATGGATCAGTTGCTAGTTGTTTCCGGATGCCAATTGGAAACCCAGCCCACTCATGAACCCAGCACGTAAATGTGAAAGGGCACAGTGACACCGCAATTGACAGTTTTTGAAGGTTCTGGAAAGCGGCTTAAGGAGGGTATCAAGGAGGAACACAATTTGCTTGCTCGATGGTTTGTTCTTGTATTGCTGAATCGGTCTCCCCTTGCTTGGCAGATTCTTCGGGGAGCCCTAAGCGGGTTCTAGCAAACGAGTTCCTATCGCTTGCGCCAAAGAACAAACATCTGGCTGTGGCTCAAAAAGCCGGTACCAAAATGGAACCCTGGTAATTAAGTGGAAACATGGACCAAAGCCTGCGCAACCCCTCCTGTTTAATTTTGAGCCACAAACCTACGAAGACCAAATTATCAAGAGGGGTTGAATTGCATGCGCGAACTGCACAAAACCCTGTAGAATGATAAGGACCCCCCAAAACAGATAACCCTCAAGTTGCGATTTTCGAGCCGGAGCTGCGGCAGTGTACTTCGCGTACTAGACTTGTACCCAACAGGAGGTTGGGCTCTCTCTCCCAGTTTGACACTCACGAATCACTGAAAAAGGATGCACCCTTGTGATGAGTTCTCGTAGCGCCTATGTGGCGGTGACGCTTTGAGGAGTTTGAACCAAATTAGCGGAAGGTCAGAAGCTCAAACAAAAGGTCAGCAAAACCGCAAGTGAGTACAAGCAGTAAGGCCCGTAAAAATCAAACAGCAAACGCCTAAACTGACAGGCTTAAAAGCCTATGGACCGATTTCCCGGCATGGCCAAGGTCAGGTAGCAGCAAGCCTGCAATTGTCAATTTGAAACTCGTGTGAACGAGTCGCTTATAGCAGGTTCGGGTCCTTAGGGTTGGTTTTTCGGGTTGGTTTCCGGCTGGTGTGTGCGTGTGCTTTGTTTACCGTTTGTTCAGGCTCCGTTTTTCAGCCCCTTGCTGAGGTCTCACTTCAAAGGTGAGTACCGAGACGGGGTGAAGTGTGGCGTCGCGCTCAGCGCTGGAGCTCCGCACAGGACCCATGGATTGGGAATGAGTCGCCCTTGTAGGCTGGGTGAGTGGTTGGTGACATCTCAAGCAGAGAGCCCTTCAACAGAATGATGAGGGCAGAGATGACTCGGGCCCGATACTGCTCGCATTGTTCCTTTCACGGAGGGGTCGCATCAATCTTTGTTAAGGGTTGGTAAAGCCTATGTTTGGAGACATGTTGCATTTGTGGCCCTTCCTCAAATGATGCAGGCAGCACAGTTTGAAATCCCAAGTTGAGGGTTGAACACTGACCAAATAAGCAGCGAAATATTCCTTGAAGGAATCCCCAGGTTCATGTGGGTGTGTGCGAGTGTTCTTCTGGGGTTTGCGTTTTCTTTTTCCGAGTGGTTTTAACAGAGGAAGCCGAAACAAGCAACCGCGATTTTGGGGCCCCCTGTTGCCACACCCCATTCCCAATCTCCTTCCGGATTCCCTCAGAACCTGGCTCGAGGCGCTGGGTACTTCCAGGCGGCCGACAGCTCAAGCTACTCGGGGCAGTTCTGCAACGACGTCATGGAAGGCACGGGCGAGATGGGCTCACCCTCCAATGTGGATGGACGAAATCCTGCCCCAAGGAAACAAGAACGAGCACACATGACCTTTTTGACGAGCTTCGTCGAATCGGACGGCAGGTGAGGGTACCTACCACTTCGCGGACGGCAGAGTCTACACGGGCCATTGGCGGAGCAGTCAGGCGCCTTCAGTTCCAGGAGGTTCCGATCTTTTTGACTGGTTGAGATTTGGGGGAAAACAACACATTTTGTTTTTGAGAAGGGGTTTGAATTGGTCACTTTCTGTGGGGAATCCCCTTGAAGCAAGTCATGGACTTGCCGTCGTTATCACAGGAAGAGCTATTGGCCACGTGCGACCTCGCAATGCGGCGATTTGGTTTTGGAAGAAAGGCACTCATAACAGCAGGAAAGGTGTCAGTTCTCCAGAAGTAGGTGCCTCCGTCGATGGCGAACGCAACTTTGGCTCCAATTGACGTCAAGCCGAGCAAAGGTCCAGTTTGACATAAGCTTTGCCATGACTGCTTGCCATAGACCTATAGACCCGACAGACACTCCGTACATCGAGGTTTTGTTTGGGTACAGCTCTCATTTGCTTTCCCCTCAAACCCAAAGACCACAACCACCTGCAGCCTGGTCCAAGTCCCCATTGACACATCCCGACCATTGGACTCCGTGCGCCAGATGCATGGTGCTGGGTCGATGACCTGGCCGGATGGCCGGTTTTTCAAAGGCGGCTTCATCGAGGATAAGGGGGAAGAGCGGCAACGGGTGCGAATCAAGGTGTGTGTGTGTGTGCGCATATGATTGTGTATGGGTTGGTGTGTTTGGCGTTTTGCTTTGGGGTTGGTTGGTTTGGTTTGGTTTGGTGTGTGTGTGTGTGTGTGCGTGGTGTGTGTTGTGTGTTTGTTGACGTGCTTGCTCTCGCTTGCTTGCCTGCTCCCTTGCTTGCTTGCATGCTCGTTTGTTTGTTTGTTTGTTTGGTGCTTGACTTGCAGTGTGTTGCATGTGTTTGTGTTGATTGTGTGGTTGTGTGTTTCTCAATTTGTGTTTGTGTGTTTGTGTGTTCGTTTGTGTTTATGTTTGTGTTTGGTGGTTTTGTCTTTTGTGGTTGACGTGTTTAGCTTAGTTTGCGTGTTATGTGTGTTTTGTTTGTTGTGGCTTGTTTTGCGTTCTGTGTGTGTGTGTGCTTGTTTGTTTGTTGCTTGTTTGTTTGTTTGCGTGGCTGTTTTTGAGGGAACCCTGTTTGTCTTAAACGCAAAGGGGCATGGCCTTTGGCGGCTCCTCCATTTGGAGACAACCTCAAATCGGTAGATGAAGGTACGGTCCCTGTTCCATGACTGGCGCGGATTGTGATACTTGGCATTGCATCAGCTTCAGGATGTGTTGGATAAGCCCTTGACGCCAAGGTTAAATCGTGGCTCAAATGGCCCGCATTTCCAATTTGATCAACAGACTTTGCTTGGCACCTTTCACCAATCTCCTCCTCCTGGTTAAGACGAAGATGTTTGTGGGTGCGGACAGAGCTGTCTCATGCGACAATTGTTTTGTCGATGCGCTACCAGAAATAGTGTCAACTTGGGATTAATTCGGAGGACCTTATGTAGAGGGTGGTCCGCTTTAAACTGACAATGATCAATTTCGGTGATTTTTGCTGAGCAGTATGGTCCTGCGGATCAATCCAAAGTTGTTGTCAGTTTGGTCAGAATGTTCGAGCGCTTCACTAGGTGCTAAATCACCCAGAAGATGCAAAATGCAGGGGCATTGCTTGGTCTAAATTTGAAACCGTGGTGTTCAAACCATATTTGCAGTTTGTTTTGTTCCAAGAAATACGGTCCGGGGGTTGCGGTCCTCCAAGACGATTTTCCTCTACAGAACCCTTTGGTGGCTTGCAAGTTAGGGACAGAATGATCATTTATTGATTTGTCCAGACCCTTTCTTTAGCAGGCAATTTAATTTTGCGAGACTCCGGACCTCTTCTTGTGGGGAGGAGCTTTCTTTGTACTTAAAACTCAACTCAACTGCCGGGAAATGGGTATGTCTTAAAATAGGGGGCCCCGCGAAATTGGCTTCGGTTTTCCTTTTGGACCAACCCAAGGGTACCGAGCAACAAACGACAACGAAGCAATGCCTCCTATTCCTCCCCAAAGCCTGGAACCCTCGTGGATCTCCGGAGGACCGCAAGTCGGGTGAGGGCATTTTCACCTGGCCGGATGGCAGGCAGGTCGCGGGGGAGACAGGTGCTGCGCACGGACACCGGGAGCCCCCCACGGAGCTTCCCAAATAACCGTTGTGCTTTGTTCGGTGTTCCCAACAAACAAAAAGGGGAAATTATATTGTGCATGGTGCTCAGACCCTCTCTAGTTGACGCCGAGTACGTAAATAATTTGTCAGAACCACTTCTGAGACGGCTCCTTGTTTCGCACTCAATTATCTCAGCTCGCACAAGCGACCCCAAGTTCAGGCAAGTTTAAAAACGCCCAGTGGAGCTGTTTGCCCAGCCGCCTGACGAGATCCTTGGGAAGCCCCAGAGCTGACTGAGCAGATGAATGAGCTTAGAAGACCTGGCAGGGTGCATGGGCGAGCGAAGCTTTTTCCAGAGAGTACAGAGCTGGTCAGATTAATGATCACAATGCCGCACTCAGATACTACGTTGGCAGACCGAGTTCTTGGCCCCGACAACCATGTGCAATTTATGGTAAGATACCGTTTGGATCAGGATTGGCTTGCTTAGTGGATGCGATTGTGAACCTACACAGACAGAACTACCGGCAACTGATGGTGTGTGGAACCAGCTATCTGAAACTGGGCGCTGATGTAATCACTTTGTGGCCTCGCCACTGAATTTATTATTCGGAATGCGACAAGTGAAGCCAGTCCGTGCTTTTTGACAGCCCTACCACATGGGAAGGGCTGTTCATCTATGTTCCTGTTTATAACCCCTGACAACCATAGGAGGTCCTGCTCTGGGTAGGTTGTTTGCATGAGTTCTTCAAAGAATGTTTACTTGGCTGATTGCTCAATGGTCCAAACCTGTTAGTCCTGGCACGGAAAAGTCAATGCGTTGCGAACGCAGTGGTTCTGATTCTTTGAGGCAAACAAAGCAGCAACGGGAGTTAAGGAAAGTCCAAAGGACACCACCCATCAGGGGTTCTATCTCCCAGACAAACCCACCCAAATGGAGGGGTATTACCCTAGAAGACCTCTCTGGAGGTTCTAGTACAGTAGTCTAGTACCAACTTGGGGCATTTTGTTGGTCGACCTTGTGGAGGATATCAACTTACGGGGAGTTTGCGACCCCTGAATCTTCCTTAGGGGATTCCTGATGTCAGGCGTAGGAATCCCTGGGAATCATAGCCACATGCCTGTCTCGAGGGTTAAGCCCTTCTCCTAGTGCAGCTGAGCGGAGAGGTCAAACCCTTGGTGGTACTTGGTTAGACGTGCTTCAAGAGCTAGTATTTGAGCGGCCAGGTGTTGACTCCTCAAGTTTTGCGACTGGGTGTGTCTCCAAGGAAATCCGAAAATTGGCTTTGTCCCTTGGTTTCCTTTTCAGTTGCCCCGAAGAAGGGAACCCTCAAGACTCAGAACCGACATACCCATTTGCATTCTGCCCATTTGGGTGTGAAAGTCTAGCCAGGCTCTTTGTTGGGTCTGTGGGAGGGGGGGCTCTAGGAGCCAAGCAAGGTCGGAGAAAGCGGTCGGGAGTCAAGTTCATTGAGGTTTGGGCCTATCCCAAAGGGCCATGTTTTTGCGGGGCGGGGGTTGGGGGGGGAGGGTTGGGTCCCGTGCGACGAGTAGAGGTCGTACTCCGGGCAGTGGGAGCAGGGGCGCCAGCACGGCGTCGGCACCTTTGTGGACCAGAAGGGAAGGCACCTTGTCGAGAAGTCACCAGGGAGGGGTTTGGGCATCCAGAGGTGTCCTTTGTGGGTGAGTTCCGCTGAAGCTAGATGGACGTTGTCTTTTCAATCATGGAATTACTTTCTCGCAAAGGGACGCCTGGGACAGACATGCATTTCCCTGTTTCTTAACAGCGAGCTTGGGGTCAAACGAGCGCGTGCCGCGGGCCCCAAGGTCCCGTGGGAAGAAAGCTGTCGGACTGGCTGACTCAACGGACAGACTGCTCAGCTCACGTTTGGGGAGCCCGGAAAATGGAAATTCATCGGCTTCAATTTGGTGTCCGAAGCGAAACCACGCCCGGTACCTGCAAAAAGGGCGATACGCAAATGTGGCTCGTTTTCGTGGAAAAGCCTTGACAATGGTTGGTGGCCACTGTGAACGATTTGGAGAGGTCCCCAAATGTCTCCAAAAGCAAGCTTACACCGCAAAAGGGGTGGACATTCCGCGGGAAAGGTACAGAAGCGAAGGAAAATCTGGAGTAAGGGATGGTGATTTACGCAAGATGTAGAGCTGACTGCCCCATCTATGTTTGGGTTTTGGACACTGGGACCTGGAAGGGGATTTTGCCAACATTTGGCCACATCTACGCGCCGCGATACAGCGCAAAAGAACATGGCCGCCAGTTCACTCAAAACCTATCACCAGAGGACTCGCAGCTCGCAGTTCGGCGTCCCCCTATTGTGTCCTTTCCTGGTTGTTTCAAGCATCACTTTCTGGGCTCCTTTGTAGGGGCGATGTTTTCTGGGGAAACTTCTTTACAGACGGAAGCGGGCACTGGGCCGACCAGCAGAGCTGTTCCTCTTTCAAAGCGAGAAGCCGACACACCTGTATATATATATATATGTATTGTGTGTGTGTGTGTTGCATTACTACATGTATTGCGTAGGTTGGGTCAACGTCATGCCTTCCTTTTGGAGTTTCTTAGGCCCCCCCCTTTCCCCATGTCAGATCGTTGCTCCCATGTTGTCCGTGCGTTTTTGTTTTCTCGGGCTGAGGCAGCGGAAAGGCTTGTGGAATGAAGGGCAGCGGCTGAAATGGCTGGAGGCCTGATGCTCGTTCATCAGCGGTTTGCACAGGACCGGTCGACAAAGCGCCATGAGGTCATAAGGCTTGCAAAGGCATGCACCCTCGATCTGGCAAGCTTGGGGTAAGACACCGAAAAATCTAGCCGGTCAATTCAGACATTGGCAGCACGGTGTCAAGTGCCAAAGGTCCCCGTGCCCTTAGCTTGGACTGGTTGAGAAGCTCGAGAGAAAGCTTTCGGACAAGTGACAAGAAATTGATGACGGAAGATATCGTAAATATGTGTTACACAAATATATCAATAATCCAGAAATATGTTTGAGTCGTGTTTAGCAATTTATCGTCTAACCATGTTATAAATGTTTCTGCTTTTATCTTTGTGTTGAGATGTGTTAATGGGATTTGTCATAAAGCCTATCAATCTGCCGTCTCGTCCATCTGTTCTCCATGCATGCTATCTCTTAATAGTAGATTCTATATCTCGCATGTAGTGTTGTAAATATGCTGAAAGTATGTATGAAGGGAACTATGCGTATGAACATGAGATGATTTACCATTCAATCTCGTCCTGCTCTTTCTTGCATGCCTTTTATCTTCTAAAATTCCAGGCTATTCCTTCATCCATTGGCTCGATCCCGTTCTTGCTTTGTCCACCCTCTGAACTTAGCCAAACACAGGCCATCCAAATGGAACTTCTCAAAAGACGACTTACAATATGAAAGGGGAAAACCATGAAATCATTATAAGATGAGGATGAAGGATGCATGGCTTCTTTGTCTTGTTTTGTCGACCGTTATCTCTTCTGTAAGGAGCTAACAGCAGAAAAGGGACCTCAACCCCTGGCCCTGTGCACCTGTTTCACCTGCTCGCAGCAGAGTAACTAGAGAGCGGCCAGGAAGAGCCCTCGAACGCCTGTGCCTTTTGCAACTCAAATCCGTTTGAACCGACCTGCCCGGATTGGCTGTCATTCCCCGAGGGTTTGCAAGACATGATGTCTATCACTGGTGGGCTTTTGGACTAGTCGAGTGTTGTCCATTCCCCGGGGGGGGGGGGGGGGGGTTAGCTAGCACTGTCCACTTGTGGGGTGGCATTTAGGCGTTCAAAGCCAGGCCTGACAATAAAACAGTAAACCTATTTACAAGTGGATTGAATTAAAGCGGTGGCCCAAAACAGTCCCACAAAGGAGGGTGTAAGGGCAAGGCACCAGACATTCTTCAGCAACCACTCTGTTGTGTTTTGTTGAATGTCCTGGCCCTGCCCCAGACGAAGTTCTCAACAAGAATTGTCCTCAATACTATGACTGGAGCTTTTGGGAATAGGGAGGGAGGGAGGGGCCACACGATGTTTGGGTTCCACATGCTTCTGGCAGGTGTTTCTGTGTATTGAAGAGATGTCCAGTTTTGCAGTTTCCTCTTCGGGTTGCACTAAAAGTTCAGCGGGCATAAAAGACTGCAGCGCATCCAAGCCTGGAATACCGACCCAGTTGTTCAGTGGTATCATATTCCTTTTGTTGCTTGCTGGGCTCCTCACTATAAATTGGGTAATCCCACAAAGGGATTTCCTGTTTTCCCGATGTTTGTGGCACCCTCTGCTCGATGGGTTCCCGACTATAGATAGATGGTCAAGCCCATATACCAGGGTCACTGGCGAAATTCGTTTGAGTGTTCGGCAACATAGCGAAGCGATGGGCAAAATCCTGAGCATTCGTCGAGCGCATTGCAGTCGTGTCGAGCACGCAGGTAGGCAGAGGCCAGTCAGAAGACCGTAGATCGATGAAGTTGTACCAGCTGCCCAATGAGTCAGGGATCTTTTTGCCTGCAGATCAAACAGCTTTCGCCAACAAAAGAGAAGCCTGGAGCGCATTGTGATCCAGTTAGGTCTGTTTTAGAGTTGTTTGAAGAGATGAAAAGACAAATTCCATGATGTCTGAAATGGCAGCTTGTGTTGAGCTCCTGCTCCAGCTGTGTCATTGCGGCCATTGAAGGTCAAGTTGTGAGCTCACAAGACGCCAAACCGCTGCAGCCATGAAGTGGAAGGCGAGCGTGTCCTCTTCCCGGCGCAAGAACCGCAAGGCGCACTTCACCGCGCCTTCCCACCTTCGCCGCAAGATCATGAGCTCTCCCCTGAGCAAGGACATGGGTGCAGGAAAGCAACAAAACTAGAGCCAGTTTTCAGGATACATTGGCTTGTTTACATTGGCTTGTTGCCTAGTAAAATTCACACGTAGAATCCCCCCCTGTCACCTGGAAGAGATGATGAACTATCTTTTGTAGGCTTGTGCCAACGTACCGCGCCAGGAGCTCCGCAACAAGTACAACGTGCGGGCAGTGCCGATCCGCCGCGACGACGAGGTGATCATCGTCAGGGGACACTACCATGACCGTGAGGGAAAGGTCACTCAGGTGTACCGCAAGAAGTTCTGCATCCATGTGGAGCGCGTCACGCGGGACAAGACCAACGGGCAGACCGTACCAATCCCCATCCACCCGTCCAAGGTCATGATTACCAAGCTCAAGCTGGACAAGGACAGGAAGGCGCTGCTGGATCGCAAGAACCGTGCAGTCAAGAAGGGCAAGTACACTGAGAAGGACACTACTGCCTGAGAAGGGCTGTGTTTGGCATGTGATCAAGCTCACGACGGCAAAATGAAGGCATGTGTGGAGTTCTTACCTTGTGAGCATCGCTGCAGCCACAACATGTTTTAAACAAGCCTTTTTGCCTCAACCCGGTTTGACCAGTCACTGTAGTAGTTCAGTAGACTCATGTTGCCAGGGTCAAGTTGAACATCATGACGATAATCGTAACTTATTTTCCTTCTTTTGACAGGAGAGACGCAAGCCGAGAGAGAGAGAGAGAGAGAGAGAGACTGGTGCGATGGTCGAGTTGTGAATTCGGCCGTGCCCACGAGGGCAAGAGACAGTCTGGCTCAGAATCCTCCATCCAGTCGTACAGAGCCATGAAGTGGAAGGCGAGCGTGTCCTCCTCCCGGCGCAAGAACCGCAAGGCGCACTTCACCGCGCCTTCCCACCTTCGCCGCAAGATCATGAGCTCTCCCCTGAGCAAGGACATGGGTGCAGGAAAGCAACAAAACTAGAGCCAGTTTTCAGGACACACTGGCTGGTTGCTTAGTAGAATCACACGTAGAATGCCCCCCTTCACCTGGAAGAGATGATGAACTATCTTTTGTAGGCTTGTTGCCAACGTACCGCGCCAGGAGCTCCGCAACAAGTACAACGTGCGGGCAGTGCCGATCCGCCGCGACGACGAGGTGATCATCGTCAGGGGACACTACCATGACCGTGAGGGAAAGGTCACTCAGGTGTACCGCAAGAAGTTCTGCATCCATGTGGAGCGCGTCACGCGGGACAAGACCAACGGGCAGACCGTACCCATCCCCATCCACCCGTCCAAGGTCATGATTACCAAGCTCAAGCTGGACAAGGACAGGAAGGCGCTGCTGGATCGCAAGAACCGTGCAGTCAAGAAGGGCAAGTACACTGAGAAGGATACAGCATAGGCTGTGATTGACACAGCACGGTTGCGGTACGTGAAAGGAATTGCCAGGCGAACAAAAAGAGCTGATGCCTTCGTGTCGGTACGTTTGCTTATGGGATTTATCGAGTTGAAGGTTTCTCCTTGTTTGCCGTGTATTCAGGTGCCATGTATCATCTATAATTGATTGCTAGCATGGTGTTGCTTCCCATTTCGTTGGGTACTTGTGCCAGGGGTACAGGACAAATGTGCCGTTCCAAACTTGAAAGTGACACCAAGTGGGATTGTGGATTCCCCAAGTGGCTAAAGTGCAACTAACACGGCGGAAGCGCAAGGCTTTCTTCCGGTTTGCATCTTTTCCAAAAACCACTGTACTTCCCTGACATCGAGTCCCGCAAGGGGCTCCCAAAAGAACCTTCCTGTAAACGCGATGGGCTTGGAGTTTCATGTTTATAAAAGGATCTTAGACACATCCCGCCTCTTCATGTCCACAGCTTCATTCTGGTCTAATTCTCTTTCAGATTAACTCCTAGAGACAGATTGTAGCGGAACAGTCAGGAGCTAAGGAGTGGGTCATCTCCCCGCACTATCACCCATCTCCGTCCGGCTGGTCTTTGGGCTTGAGATAATGCAAGAGGAAAAAAAGCAGCGATATGGGGTTAGTGGAACATCCTTTATGGTTTTATCGAGCTAGCCCTCTATCTTGCTGGTTATTATTGTTGTATTTGGGTGCTTTCGAAAAGGTCGTTAAGCAATGAGCTTCTAAGGCATTTGTATCTTCTGAAAAGGCTATTAAGAAAGTGAATCTGTTTATACATATATATAATATGTTTGTGTTATTCGAAAAGGTTATTTAGAAATTAGGCTTTTGAATATTGAATGGTCTGCGGCCTGGTTCCGTCGCCCTTATACACCTTAGAATTTCGGCCCGGGCCCGTTCGCGGACACGAAGATAGACGCAGATACACAGACAGACACAAAAGAGACGTAGATAGACACGTAGGGGGGAGGGTCTTCACGAAGACAGACGCAGATGCCGTAGACAGACACAGACAGAATTAGACAGACACAGATAGACACATAGAGGGGGGGAGGGTCTTGGCGGCAGACACATACGGGGGGGGAAGGTCTTGGCGGCCACGAAGATAGACGCGGAGACATAGATAGACGCGGAGACATAGATAGACACAGATAGATACAAAAGAGTCACAGATAGAATGTAAGGGGGTCTTCGCGGATACGACGATAGACGAAAAACGGGTTTTGGGTAGCATCTCCCTATATATTTGCGTTTGTTTTAGGCGTACCCATTGTGTGTTTGTCTGTGTCTCTTTGTGTTTGTTTGTGTTTGTTTATTTTATGGCGAAATTTTGTTAATTCGCATTGGTTGGAAGATTATGAAAGATTATGGAAGATTATGGGAAGAAGCCGGAAGATTATGGGAAGAAGCCGGAAGATTACAGAAAATTATGGGAAGAAACAAATCGAAAGATTGTGGGCGGAAATTGGAAGATTATGGCCGGAAAATTACGGCAGAAATCGGAACATAATAATTAGAAATTTAGATATCGGGGGGGATTTTTACAAATTGGAAATTTAGAAATCTAATCGATATATATTTGTTATTGTTTGGCGTTTGTTTGGAATGCATTTTTTACAATTGGTTAATTTATTTTATTTATTTTGTTTATTCGTTAAATTTTAGGAATGATATATTTGTATATAATTTTTTTATATATTATGATTTTATAAAAATTATAAATAATTATAAATAAAGGACATATAAAATAATTTAGATATGTTATATATATAATTTATTTTAATTAATTATGTTTATTTTATAAAACTAAGTTATGGTATTTATCTCGGCCATAATTCGAAAAATATAAAAATATTATTTATTATAGGTATTAATTTTCCAAAATATATTAGATATTTTAAGATATTCATTTTTGTTTGCCCCAATATTTTGGGAGTGTTTTTTTTTTTGTTTTTTAAACCAAATATTTAGGTTTGCTATTATAATATCCGGAATAATTTGGGGAACAATGGTCCGGGTTTTGAGCGAAATCATTGTATTTTCTAGATATGTTGGCTAAAATTTTGTGTTCGTTTTCTGAGAATTTTGGCTTTGCTTGTGTCTAGGACGTTTTCTGGTCGATTATATGCATATATGTGGATGGATTTTTTGAGGCCATTAGCCTACGGAAACATTCTCACTTTGCTTAGCTTTTCACTGACCAACCCGACCCCTCAATGCGTCTCGCGACTTGTATTTGGAGAACGGCATGTTTTTCGCATATGAAGAATATATATATATATGTTTGACATATATGATATGGAAAAAAAGAAAATATAATATAAAAAATAATGGTGTCTGATTTGAAAAAAAAAAAAATGTCTCGCCGACACGGACTCTACAAGATTTGATCTGTTCTTGACACACCCATCACGGCCTAGGCCTTAGCCCCTGAGAGTCGATGCTTTGGGAAGAGTGCATGAAGTTTCGTAAGAGCGTTCGTAATTTCGGTTTGTGGGTTATGTTTAATTGGTTTGAATATAATAGATTGTTTTTTTGTAATTGTTTTCCTTTTTTTGGCAGCCGCCTCAATATACCCTAATTGTTGAATTGGATTGGCGATTTGGGGATTGAACCCTTAGATTATATTGTAAATAAATGGGCAACCACCCCCTATATTTCCAAAACCAATCTAAAACCAATCCAAACCATTAATTGGGCGATCGTGCCATGCATTTGCCGATGAATGTGTACTATGTTTTTGTGTCCGTGGTTGGTCTTTGGTGTGATTTTATTAGGCCGATCTTAACGACGTAAGCCTCGTTTTCTAAATATATCTGAGAACGACTAGCCCGGCCCTTAGCGTATCTCGCGATCTGTGATTGGAGAACGGCATGTTTTTCATGTACGAAGAATATACATATTTTGATATATATAATATAACAAAAAATAACATAAAAAATGGTGCCAATGTCTTGCCGACACGGGCTCTATAAGATTTATTCTGCTTTTGACACACCCACCACGGCTTGGAGCTTAATCGGCTCGTACGATGTTCCATTAATTTGTCCAAATTGTTTGACCGCTAGTCGAGCCTTTTCACAAATCCGTATCAGGTATGGAAAGCGCCGGCGGAGCTTTAGGCAAAATTGTAGGCGCTTATCTAAGAAAATAGATAAACTAATTCTTATTTTAGGAATCTTTTGCAATCTCAAATGTATATTGGTTATAGCTACGAGCTATATAATGATTCCACCAACGTAGGCCTCGCTCACTTAGTGGCTTAAGCACGTCCACGAGGTTTATTTGTTCGAGGCTTAAGTTATGAAATTGTTATCCGGGTGAGCCATTTGTCTCTGTTTTTTGAGATAGCTAGGATGTTTTTAATACGAAAAATGAGGGCAATATTTTTTGGATATGGTTTATAGCTATTAGTTCTTGCTATTATGGATTTATCGATTTACGAGCCGCAAACCTGTTTAAATGTTTGTGCCCAGAGATGATATTAGTCCGCCCAGAAATGATATTAGTCCGCCACCTGGACGGACTATGGAATTTGGCAGCGTACCTCTTTATAAATTACAAAAGATTAGTTTGTGTTACTTACTCGATTGTTATTATGTTTTTTAAAGATATAAAATATTTTATAATTATTTTGTCCTAATAATAGAGAGATGCAGGCTGTGATTCTGTTTCTGCGTGCGAGGGCAATATATTCATGCTAAGATATGTAAACACTCTATTTCAATTGGTCTCCATGCTTAAAAATTGTGAAATAAACCCTTTGGAAGATTTTAAGCTGTTTTTGGAAGAACCATTTTTGTGGTTCCATGTTATACTTGGTATTTGCGCGGTCTCCGTCATTGCCTCGTCTTAGACGAAGATGAAAGTAGTATCGGGCAGCTCACGAGATTGAGATGATATGGTTTATAATGTACGTTTCACATATGGCAAATAGTTCCTTCTTTCCTGAGTTCTTTGCTGGCTTTAAGAGATTCTTTGATTATTTCCTTGGTAAATGCTAGGAGCAATTTGCTATATTCAAGATTAAGGTTGGCTTATAGATTTGAACCAGGTAATTCAAACCTTTGTTTATTTACTCTATAAAATGAAATCATGACATTCGATTATCATATTTGCGCACATTTTCCCGGACTAATTTCAGAGAATTCCCGAATATTTCGGACTGCCCCTAGAAAATACAACCGCCTCATATTTCCTACGCATCGCTTACCCAAATCTGTCCGGACTACCCCGGGCATACTTCGGAACATATAATAGCTTTATATTTTATAAAACATAATTTTCCGAAATAATTTAAATATTTTGGGAAATCATAATTATCTACCACCATTTTCTCGAAATATTCCGAAACAATTTTTCATTAGGCACTTGTTTCGTCTATTTACTTATTTCTTTTTCTATGAATATAATCGTATATATTTGTTTATAATTGCTTATTGACATTTCTTTATTTCATGTTCTTTGTTATGGGCTTTATCTCGCCGTCTACTAGAAAGCAGCGGGCCCCCACTAATATATTATATTTATTAAATATTGTTAACAAATAATAAATAATATATTTATTGATATAAAAATATTATATATTAAATATATGTTTTCTAGTTAAATTAGAAATTGAGATAAAGAAATTAAAATGAATTATGATATATAATGATATTAAAAAATAATGCATAAATAAATTCGGAAATTATATTATATTATTAAACTAAAAACAAATGGATATTTATTTTTTTTTCGGAAAATTAATTAAAAATATATATGATATTATTTAGATTTTTAGAAATTTTGGTCGTTAGAAACGATCACAATTTATTAGGAATATATTAAATAAGAATCTTCCGAAATTTCTAAAATTTCGGGGATTTGGAAGGATCTCCGGTTCATGCTAAGAGGTAAGATCTTTATCGTGGAGAATTAATTAGATCTTGTATGGTGGAAAAACATCAAATCGATTATAACCATTCGGTCGGAATAACGATACAATATTAACACCACAAATCTAGAGATTATATCGGCTTATGCAAAATATTCATTAACTATATAAATTATTATTAATTTTATAATAACTTTATTATTCAATATATTTCTTCTATATTTATAATATGTAATTAATAAACTATATTAAATATATTTATTAAAATAAATTAATTTAATCAATTATTAATATAAACCAATATATAAATCTATTAAAATCAAAAATTAATCAAATTAATTAATATAATAAATAAATTTTATATACTAATAAATCTATATAATCTATATTTATTCATTATTTTATTATATTATTAATTTATTTTTTGTTATAAATATATTATAATAATCGATATATATTTCTCAAATCATATATATAAATAAATAATACAAAGATTAACACCAGATCATAATCCAACAATTTTTAAAATATCAAAATACTATTATATCATTCATCAATTATATTTATATATTTTAATATAATCTATAATACAAATATATATATACCTATAGATTTCAAATATAAAATATTATTTCGAATCACTTAATATATATAAATATCTAATATCTATCTATTCCAAAAATTATTCTATCTATTCAAAAGATTATTAATTATATCTTCATTTTTCGTTAAACACCAAAAACACATCAAACAATAAATATTCTTCAAACAAATAACAAATCAAAACCAATATAATTGTTTAACCTATACAAATAATTAATTCAATAAGAAAAAAAATATATTCATTAAAATATCAATTACATTTATCAAAATCTCATAAATCCCCATATTAGTTTCCTATATTATCAATTAAAACTAAATACCTCAAAAATAATAAATTCTAAATATTCAACAAAATATATATTTAAAAAAACATATAAACAAATTTTTATTTTCACAAAATTCATCAATATATTTCTTTAACAAAATATAACAAAATCTATTTTTTATTAAATTATTCTAAAAACATAATCGAACAAATCATTAACATAATATTTTAATACAATATTAAATACATATATAATACAAAAATATAATAAACAATCCAATAATCCCTACCATCATTTAAGAAATTAATTGAGCAACATATTTTATTTGCTACATGGCATAATGGACGGGTGTTCCTGACTCGTTTTCCAACCCCGCGCTCGGTCGCAGCCCCCTATCTCGTTTTCCAACGCCGCGCTCGTTTTATCTAGCTCAACTTTCTATAGAGCTTGAAGAAGGGAGTTTAAAGAAGTGAACGAGCTTTGGTTAGCTTGCCGCCTCCTTTGTCTCCTTCATTGTTGCCGCACAACCTTTCGCTAAGCAAATTACTACTACATAATTTATTAAAAAATATTACTTGAGAGGAGGAACTAGGCCAATACTCACCTAGACTCTATAAAGGACTCGTTCTAAACTCGTTTTAACATGACTGAAAATTGCCCAGGGGCAAATCTTAAACAAACCAGCTACGCTACTTCTTCGCAAATTTGCTTCACACCCTTTTTTGCAATTAAGTATCGTAGGGTTAGCCAGTACTTGCCCCGGAAAATCTGTGGTAAATTGCCATAAACCATGCTACGCAGATCGTCTACTCTACACTACATCTAACAACCTTAAACCCAAAACGCTCTACCAAGCTACACATACCAATATATCATCTTAATCCATGTTATCATGCTTGTTTGCCCTATCTCGTTTTCGGGGTGTTCCCAACTCGTTCTATAATTAAATATACACATTTCCAAAAAAATAATTCCAACCCCTTATATATTTCCATTAAGGCAAATAAAACTAGTTACTCAATTATTAGTATCTTTTATTAATAATTTATATAAATATAATATCATTTGTTTTGTAAAAAAATGACCTAATTATAATAATAAATAATAAATAAAATACCAGTATATATAAAAATAATCAATAAATGGTTTAACCAATTATATTATTATTATTCATAATAATAATAATTTAACATATATATATATATATATATACTTAATTAACATTCTAATTACACATCAATCTAAATATTATAAAGATTATTTTTGTTTCCTTCCAAATTCAAATTGTTTATCTATATATTTATTATATATCTATATCATTTCATTAAATTTATTTTTTCATTTGTTCTTTTTGTTTTATCAATCTCGATTCCAAGTTTCCCTCATTCATCTTCACCTAAATGCTACCAAACAATACTAAACAATATATTGTTCCAATTTACTACGATACCATTCTATAAACCCGCATAAGATGTCGGAATCTGAATGTCAGTTTGTATGGCAACCCAAACTGCTCGACCATTCGAACCCTCCAGTTTCGGAGGTCTCAATGATAAAGCCGCTCTCGGCCAGCTGGGCAGTCGGACACCCATATGCTTTCAGCACAGATGTCTTGGAGAAACAGACAGCAATGGTAAATGGTTGGAATCAAATTGAAATCAAATTGAAATCAGCCCCATCAATTTCTAACCAACGTGATCTGAAAAGGACACCAGCGGGTAGCAACCATTTGAACCGTGCAGTTTTGAAAGGTGAAGCAATAAAACACATTCAGATGGATTTCAGCCGGGATTACCAGGCGACCCAGTCGCCCTCATCGTCCGACTCGAGAAATTCCCGCTCATGCTGCTCCTCTTCGTCTTCGGCTTCCCGGGCTTCTTCTTGCTCACCATCCACCTCCACCCGAAAGCCGATGGGGCAAACGGTCAC
The DNA here is from genome assembly GCA_963377175.1 of Effrenium voratum. Taxonomy (NCBI): domain Eukaryota; class Dinophyceae; order Suessiales; family Symbiodiniaceae; genus Effrenium; species Effrenium voratum. The sequence goes on along the minus strand of CAUJNA010000702.1, from coordinate 772,872 downwards.
TTCGTTGAAGCTCTTGGCCCAATCCTCCCAACACATGAAGAACTTCCCATCATTGCCCCCCCCCTCCATGAGTGGTGCCAGGCGCTCGTGAAGCAAAGGATTCTCCTTCCATTGCGAGGAGCGGTCGCCCCAGTCGCCTGTCCAATCTTTTCGGCCCCAAGGATTTCGTAGCTGGATCAGCCGCACGACTTGCCCATCATCGCAACTCTCCTCCATGATGTGAACCACAGAATACACATGCCAAACAACAATCCCCTTTTTCTTTGCCTCCGCATTGGCCCCTGAAAAGTTGCAGCCCATAAGGTACTTGTCCGTGCCATACTTCTTCAGGGTCTCCCAAAGATCTTCGTTGGTCTTCAGAATGTCCTGAGCAAAAGTCCAGGACTTGTAGTTGTAGCGGTGACCCCGCGCATTCTCAGACTGCCCCTTGGCCCAGTCTTCCTTCAAGTACTTTGGCTTCCACCTCTGAGTCGCTTTGTGAAAGTAGTAAACCACAATGTTCTTGGCACCAGTCATTGCTTGTAAAGCATACCATGAATTGCCACCCTGCAGCTTGCCGTAGCTGTAGCAGAACTTTGCGAACGCCTTCTCCAGCAGGAGCGCCCAAATCTCCTCTCCCATGGGCTTTGCGAACATGGGCCTGGGCTTGCCGTTCACAAGCCTGCAAGGCACAAACTCATCGAGGACGAAAGAAACCCATTGGTGTGGTCCAGCATCATAGAGCCAAACCGTGTATTTGCCGTCCTGCGTCAAGAAATTCGACTCAAACAACTTCTTGACTAACTTTGGATGGCTGGCCATTGCACAAAAGGAGGCCATCAGCCAACAGTCGCCAAGCATGCCCTGCTTGATGTCCTGGGGCTTAATCTCATCAAAGAGCGTCGCCTCATTGGGATCTCCCAGCATCCGGGCACGGACCCACAGGTCTACTGGGAACTCTTTTTGCTGGCCCTTCACACTGGAGACATCGTGGGGGAACTCGGAGTCTTTGAAAGCATCTGGATCGTCGGGAAGCCCTGAATATTCTGCGCGGGTCGCCAGCTCATAGGCGTAGTTGCACGGCTCTCCAGTCACAGTTAGCAAGCGCTGTGTCTTCTGTTCGCCGGGTTGCAAGACCATGCTCACGGTTCTGCCCTCCGAGAACTCGACGTTTTCACACTTGGTGAACCTCACTTGCTCAAACCAAGAAAACTGCGATTGCCTTCTAGAACCTCAACTAAAGTTAGAACAAAATTGGCACACAAACAGGTCACTCCCATGCAAATTCACAGGAACCCAACACATTTTGCTTGGAGAACCTCATTTTGGGTTCCATGTTAATTTGCAGCGCAGTCAAGGTTAGAAGATCGATTGCGTGGATCTGCTTTGGTCAAGGCACTTGAAAAAGAACTTCTTTGCCATTTTTGTGTTCGTGTTTGTCACGGTGGCCTCAATGCTGCCAGCTCCTCCGCTCACCTTCTCCTCGATAGAGACCTTTGGGTCCTTCTGTCGCGGAGAAATATTCCCCTATACCCCTATACCCCCTCTGAATTACCCTAGCCCCGGCGGCTGCAGGCTTTGTGAGCCTTATGAAGGTTCTCCCCTGCAACTAGACATGGAGCCCAAATGCCCGGAATTACGCATGCCCTTTATGGGCCCGCGCCGTCACCAGCACCTCAAACAGCACCACAAGCAGCAGCTCAAAACAGGACCTGCGCCACCTCAAATGGCGTGTCCAAAAACGTCAAGATCGCAAATCCCTTTCCCCCCTTTTTTTTCTAAAGTTGGAACCCCATAGCTTTCAGCTATCTGGGGAATAAGAGGATCTGAGGCCCCGAAGACGAGCCTTCTCTGAACCCCTCCCCCCGATGGTCCTTCTTGGTCAACCAAGCGATGAACTCGTGCACCTGCAGCTGGCCGTCCTGGCCGTTCAGGCCATGGCAGGGTATGACACATCAAAGAGTAAGCTGCTGAAAACCGTCTGGTCGCGTTTTTGGTTTGCTGATCTTTCTGCTTCTCTCTTGAACTGTGACCGGGTTTTCGGATTTGACCCCGATTTTGTTGCCCCGTAGATCGAAGCGTCAATCTTTGCTGGCAAAGGGAGGTTGCGCTTCTTTTGGGCCGTCCTTGTTTTTGTCTGCCTTCTTGAAGATATACGAGGAGCCCTTGATCCCCAACGCCTCGAAGACTTGTTCCATCTCCTCCACCGAGAGGGTGCCATCACCCGAGGTATCGTAGGACTGGAAGAGCTGCTGAAGCCGAGTCTTGCCAGAAGCAGCCGCCATGGCCAGGAAATGAAGGGAGCTGCCTCTCGCCTCAAAGCTCAAATGCGGGCAGGTGGTCACATTGATGCATGTAAGCATCAATTTACGTTGACACGCCATCAGCGGTACGTGTTCAACAAACAAATCGCGTGCTTACATATATATATATATATATATACATATATATATATAGTAATACAAAATACTGAAGCTTAGCAAGCGACGGCCACAGGTATAGGCTTGTGTCAATTCAGTGTTTCATGAGGCGCCAGGAATGCCGGGCCTCTAACTGCACGCTCATCACTTCCAAGCTCTCCAAACAAGTTTCAGTTACATAGTGGCTCCCAGGAAGGCCACTACCCGCCTCCTGAGCGGATTTGCCCCAAAAGTCCAAACTTGTCGTTCATCGGCAAAAAGGTCTTCCCAAAAAGTTGAAAGTCCAGAATTACGGGGAGTGAGACTGTTGTAGGTAACCAGTGGTTGGCCCGTGAATCTTAACATAGTTAATGGCGGTGGTTTTGGTTGATTTTCCTGTAGCAACTGGCAGCACCGGGTGTGCAGATTTTTCAAGCTCGAGAATTTGTCAGAACATCGAGTAGAGCTGGAAGCAAGGCGTTGAGGAAGTACGGCGGTTCTGGCGGTCAGAGGCTGAAATGAAGTTCTGCAAAACTCTGCGACACTTCTTTTGCTGCCATTTTTGGGACAAGCTTGGCATAGCTTCAAGAGGCATCTTCCACTTTCTTTTTGCGGGAGGGGTCCAAGAAGGTAGTCTAAGAAGGACCCTGCTCAGTGCAAAGATGGCAGATCTGCATGCAAATCTGGCCGGATGCACTCAATGCTGCTGCATCCATCCATGGTCTCATGCTTCGTCCTGCAAAAAGGCACCCTACATGATTGGAGGCAAAGTGAAACCAGGGATCCATCTAGTTTCTAAAGGGGCATCTATGGGCAAATGGCAAGCACAAGAGTGGGGGAGGGGAGGTTCCCCGCATTTCTCCAGTGCACTTTGCAACAAGGCCACCGCGCTATCTCAAGAGCAAGCGGGGTGAGGAACAATCCTGATGGAACACCCCGATACAAAGAACGTACCCACAGTATCCATGCGCGCCTTCCAGACTCCTATGGCCATCTACCATACAAGAGATGTGTTGAGCAAGCATTGGGAAACCACCCAGAAGGACACCCCTTTCCTAATATAAGGATCGCTTGGAGTGTCGTTCAGCAGCCAAGTATTTGGCTGGAGAATCCAGCAACCAAACATTGGTTGGGCGCAAAGGGCCCTGGCAAAACTGGCTGCACTTCACGCTTTGCTCAGATGGGATGATCGAAGGCAACAACCCACGCTCCCAGCCCCGCTCCCAGATGGGTGCTCTCGCACCAACTTGCGGGTGCAACAATTCAACGTAAAGCAACAGCGATGCACAGGGAAGCTAGTTGCCTCAGAAAGCGATCCTCTTTTGGATGTTCAAAGGGAAACCCAAAAAAGCGACGTCCAAGACGCAGAATATATTCGAGGGATCAAGGGTTTCTGGGCCGCAACCTGGTTTGGTTCTCGTGTGACTTGGGTTTGTTTTGTGTATTCTCTTTTTAGCCCTAGTGTAAAGGGTTCCATACATGTCCCTATAGTTCCCCTTTAATGGGTTCCATATTCTTCCCCTATGTTTGATCTCAAGGGAAAAACAAAAGGACCCAATACCAATTTCTTACCTCTGTGTCGGGAGCAACCCTGAGCTCCTGCTCCATTTCTATGAGTTTAAAGGGAAACCCCTCCAAAAGGAGAAGGTCGCCATGGAGGTCCGGGTTGCTCGCTCAAGCCGTTGCCCTGAAATCCGTCCTGGCAGTGGCTTGGAGCTTTGAAGCCACTCCTGCAAGCCCTTGCCCTCCACCTGCACCTGCTCCCAGCCCTCAGCCTGGCCGAACCGAAAACCTGGAAGTGCCCTGCTTTGGAGAAAAACGCGGCACAGTAGACCCCTTTTGGTTGGTATTTCGGGAGACACCAAACAGGAACAAAGCAATTTAGGGGAACCCCTATTTCGAGAAACTCCCATATGGGCCATCCATATGGGTCATGTTCAGGGTCCCCTTGATTTGTAAGGGGTGCAATGGCCATCCGTGTTATCACAAACCGGTGCTCCGACCAGGGCACACATGTTGTGAAAAGGCAAAGCAGCCAACATCTGGGGTACTCTAAACATAACATGTCCGGAGTACGTTTCATATTTTTTCTTCCCTCAATGTGAAATGGTTGTGGAGGAGACCCCATGCGCGTCTACTTGCAAAGCCAGTTGTTTCCATGCTGCAATGCTATGCCCCCCTGTTTTGCTTTTTGTGCTTGACAGCAACGGGCAAACTTCCCGCTGCTGAGCAAATGACGGCGCACCAGCAGCTGGCTTTAGAGTCGCTACTGAAAAAATATGACTCATCTTGCCGGTGATGTTGTCATTTTGCTTCGGGTGATGTTGCCCCAAACAGAATTCCATTCTTTTCAAGGGGACTGCACCTCTCATGGTGTAGCCAACAAACGAGGACAATCCTGATGCAACATCAGGTTCTTTGCGATGTTCACGAACGTAAATGGACCATTTGAAGCAATTGTAGCATAGATGCTCTCTTGTTCGTGCAATGTGTTCCACTGCAACACGCATCTCACGCAAACCGCTATTTATTTGCTTCAGCTTCAGCTGACACTGAATCAGCTTGGAATCATGCTTGCTTGCCTTTAAATTCAATGGGAAATGAACAAGGAAGTTCAAAGGTAAACGCAAGCTGACAAAATGGGGAGGGGGAAGGGGCGATGCTTATTCCATTTTGGTCTTCTATTTTGAACAAGCATCCAAATTAGAGAAAATTGCCCTGCGCAAGTGGTGCCAAGCTGGCTCTCGTCTCGGCATCGTGTTGCACGCGCCTCAGAAGAAGCTCCTGCAAAGCGCGCACGGTGCAATCCGGTGGATGCCCAATAAACACGCAAAGCAAGGAGTTAGGGGTACAGTACAGAATTGCAAACTTGCACCCAACTTTTAATGTTCAGTTTGCATCCATCAGCATGGCAACCAGCTGCCAACCCTGTACTTTTTTGAAATGTCCGAGGGATTTGTGGTTGGATGTGCTTGGCCCACTGGCAAGATGTTGGGAATCTTGCCCGGGAGTTGGGCTAAGAGGCGTGGACATCCTGATTACTGGACAAAATCCAGCTCCCACCAGTTGGGATGGATGAAACCAACTGTAAGATGAGAGGCGCCGTCTGAAATTCGATTTGCATGGAAGATCTCCGAACGCGCATGCACCACACCTGCCCGCAGGGTCGTCACCAGGCGAATACTGCCTTGGCACAGGTCGGTTGTCCGAGCAAACAACACCCCTATCGCTTTGTGAGGCTTTCTGCAAACTTATGCCGCCAACCCCCGCTTTACTAAAGCGATCTACGCATGTGTTGACCGTGACTCGCATAGCATAGCCGCATAGCCCATGGGTAAAACAGGTTCTCCCTTTCATGTCGTTTGCCGCTTGGGGTTGCTCGAGCTTGCCGCTTGGAACAGACGGGTGACTTGTCGCTGGAAACCAGCACCTAAATCCTCTGGGCTGTTTACACAATCCTTCCATGATCCCAACAACAAGTCACGTAAAACGCGCCACATTCTTGCGCGACCCATCAGCAAAGTCCTGCCCCCTCTCAACCGACAAGTGGGTCGGGTCCGCATTTCGTACGCTCCCTAGCTGCTTAACCATTTTGAGATGCGTAATCCGTGGAGGAACCGTACCAACAAGCATTGAAATGCCCGCACCATCCCGCACCCCTTTCGGAAGAGAAGCGACGGGGGTCTGCGCAGCGTTGGCCCAACCCCCTGTGGAAATATACTTAAACACACATTGATTGAACAACTTCTATTGTTCGCCAAGCGGGGTTGGTTGTTCAGTCGAGACCGCGAAGGGATGCTCAGCCCGCAGCAGCGGCTTTTGGATGCCAAGACAAAGTCCAGCTGGCAGCGCGGAGCCAATGCCTGGCATTCTAGCCCCACAAGGCTACGTACTCAAGCATCCTTCCATGCATTCCATGGCTAGCAAAAAGAGAGACGTCCTTATAGCTCGCCAACCTGAGATGGATAGCCAGAAACGAAACCTTCATTGGAGTTTGGTCGCAAACCCCGCAGGTTGCAGTGATGACCACAGGTAAATAATTTGTTCAGCCCCTCATATTGCCAACTACAGCAAAGACACAGCCGTGGTCCTGGCTGTTCAGCGGCGAATCAGGGCCACTGCACGTCAAGGCCATGAGCCGGGGATGGAAGGAAGGCAGTCTCCGGACCCTGTATGGGCACGGGAAGCTTACCGCTCATCCCCTTTTGGCTTCCTTTTGATGGCCCAAGACTGGGCGACCCTAAATGGGTTCTGACAAATGGGTTCTAGTAGTTGTCCTTTGATGCAAGCTGGAACCCTGTTTAGCGTCCTTCCAGCTTTGACGCAGCGCCACATCCCACATGCCGTTGGGCCAACCAGGTCTTGCAAACTATCCCTAGGAAATCGAAGGCCGAACCCCCAGGAAAGGCATTCAGGTAATCTCCTGATCGAAGGGTTCCGGGGGGCTAAGGGGATCCGGGATCTTAGGCCCTTCTGAACCAGCAAGTTGCTCGGCCTTTGTACCGTCGCTGCGCAAGCTGATCTGCTCGACCTGAGTTCCCCAAGACACAAGGCCAAATCGTAGGTTTCGCTAGGATACCCCCTTGCAAACTAACATGGACCAAAAAGGGCCCCCCAAAAGGAGATTCCTGCAAAAACAGTTCATGTCTTGTTGGGTTCCATGTCACGTGAATCACGTGAATCTGCAGGGGAGTACGTCGTTTTTTGGGCAACCTCTTTTTGGTTGCTCTTGAAGGGAAACCAAAATGTGTGTCCCGGCCCTCAAAGAGTTGCAAACCAGCTCAACACAAACCGCATGGCTCAACCAGTAACTGGCCAGTCCAACTTACCTGCCAACAGACCTGAAAGTAAAAGCTTTATCTTTGGGGCCCATGGATACAACCTCATCAAATCAGACGATCATAGGCACGAGTTTTGGGCTAGTGGCAAAGGTAAGCCGCCAAGAGGCAGCCCAATTTCCGAGGTTGCTGGAATCGACGAATCATTTGTTTGATGAATTGCTCTTCGTGGGTGAGTTCCTAGCCAAAGTGCTTAAAGAGAAGCCCTGTAGCCTAAGAACATTGGACACGTGCAAAACTGAACCAAGTTCCTTGATCGGGATATGGCCTTGCCCTCACAAGAGGTCGTCAAGCTACATGGCAACGACAAAGCAAATCAGGACTGGAAAAGAGACCCCTTTCAATTTTGACCCACCTATCAATTGTCTTCCCTTGTGGCTTGGCTTTCTACCCTTGAGGTTCCCCTGAAAAACCAAACACCCCGCTCCTGGCCCGGGAAACAACCCATGCCCGACGCTTGGCGCCTGGCCAAGGGTTGCCAGGGGCTGCGCACCGCAGTCGCCTTCTCTTCGGCCGCGGCCTAGGCGTAACTCAAAAAGCTCGGTTTCTAGCTGGGTCCTCGGTAAACTGGGCGGATCTGATCGCAGGGATACGGGGATGCTTTCATCTTTTCTGCCACCAAGAGCAGTGTGGCATGTAACAAAACAAGGACGAAGACAAGGGGGTTTGGCTACTATGGCTTCACCCCTGACTTCGCCGGGGGCCCTCGGCCCAGATCTGGTTGGCCCTCATCTCTAGGGTTTGCTTTGGATGCCCGTGGATTCCCCCTTGCAAAGTGCCAAAAGAGCACTTAAAGAAAGCCACAGTGCAGCAATTGGGGGAATCTCCACTTGGGGCATCTAACATGCTATGTAGACAAAGGATACAAAGGTGAACATCTCATGGTATCCAGGATAGCCCCTCCATGCCTGACACCCGGTTTCCTTCTGGTCTGGGCCCTTCCGCACGGCACAAAGGCGGCAGGATCTTCACCGCCTCCCGCAAAATCCACAGCCGCGGCCTGATGCGGCATTCGAATCCCGAAGGAAAACCACCGGTCAAATGCGACGGGCACAGGTTGGAGCTAACAGTTTTGGGGTTTTACCTAGCTTTCCATGGATCACCTTCATGGCTGGACCTGCTTCGGATGGCTGAAAGGACAGCGAACTGACGCCTGGCAACTTGACTTCCTGATGCGTTCACTTGAGTAGTTCCTCCCATCTCCCCGCTTTGTCCCCCCTGGTCAAGCATAGAGTACTAGTCTTTAGTACGATTACTAGTACGCAAGTCAACCGTAGACTACTGATTTGTCTTTTGCTCATGTCTCCGGTCACGGGTCCCATTTTGGGATTAGCCCAGAGACTTCAACCTGGGAGGTTCTCGACCTGGGGAATCTTGCCCACTTGTCGATCTTGCGGTATATTGGTATTGCTTGTTTCTCAAGGCACACTATTTGGGGGTGCCTCAGTTTCAGCAAAAACTCAACTTTTTCCCGGGGAAGCATCTCCGTGCTGCTCCCTGCTTGGTACGTGCCCCTGATAGGGACATTTGCGGGGTGCTCCAATTCTGACTGAGCCAACACCCTATAAAACAGTTCAACTATATGTATATATATCCTTTTCGTCTGGTCTGACCCAAGAGTCAAGAAGCTTGCTGTTGGCAACCAGCCAGAAGTGGAGACACCCATATTTGGATGTTGAACTCACATAGTAAGGTGGTCAAAACCATGTATAAGAAGAGTACTTTCCCTGTGGTTATATACCACGCAAGCGAACATTACGTCCTGACTAATCAGAACGGGGTTGTGGGGTACTTTTACTTTAAGCCGACCCTCAGACATGCGAGGAGAACCATGCGTGAAATTATTTAGCCCGTACCCTCCACCAACTAACATGGAAGTGCACAAGCCCCTGTCCAAGAGGATAGTAGTGTTGCTACAGGGGTCTACTTCCATACTAGTCGGTGGGAGGGCATTATTTGACTTAGTGGGTTTGAGCATCTGAGTATCTGCAGCGACACTCAGTGACCCTGCAAAAAAAAGGAACCCTTTTTGGGGAAGACCATTTTTAGTGGGGCAGCCAAAAAAAAATGGGGGGGAAAGGGTGCCACTGAACAACTGAGTGTCTGGTTTATGCACAAGACAACGCCAGCGCCACGCAGTGAGCAGCTGCAGAATCCTTGGCGCGCAGCAGCTGGATCGACCCCCACAAGGTTGGCGCCGCAAAAGCGTTGGGCTCCGTTCTGGTGTCCCATCAAAAACTAAACAATACCCAAAACAAGACAAAACCAAAAGATACCTTGGCTTCATCTTGGCGTCCAGGGAGCGGCAAGTCACTACTGCAATTCACCAACTTGAACTAAGGAGAACACCCTATACAAGGAAACTTCATCATGCGCGAGGACCCTGGCCCCTTTGGGAGGTCGCTATAGTATAACTTATCATCTATATTACCGAGATGGCGATCATATGTGACTGGAAGATCCTTTAGCGGCCATTCACACCAAGTTGTCTCCACCAACCATTTTGGAGGATGTGCCTAAGTAGAATTCATCGTCACATTCATGGGCCCAAACGCAAAACGTGCAGCTTGTTTACTGGTGGATGCCCGTTGAACCGAACTGGGCAGGTGGAGTAGCAGGCATTTCATAGTATTACCTTCACTTGGAGGAAACGAGGATGCGAGGGTCAGCCGGGCGGAAGGGATGCGGGGGGGGAGGGGGGTAAGAACGCGTTGCTGCTTGGCAGTGATTCGACTGACTCAAGGGTGAAACGTAAGGCTGGGGAAGACCTCCAGCGTGTTTGGGATACATCAAAAAGCACCCAGCATGGTCCCCATCCCGCAGTTGTATTGCACAGCGCTTCACTACTTGAAGAACTTTGCCCTCAGGGGTCCGAATATCGAGCACCTGAAGCACTCCCAGTTTGACTCCCTGTATCATTGTTCCTTCCGAGTTGTCCGCCAGAAAAAAGTGCTCTACCCAAAGGAACTTTTGTCAAACATGGCCCAGTATGAGATCTGTCAACCACAAGGAAAGGGACTGTGCACCACGATAAAAAGGAACCTACGAGGAGATGCCCTAAAGTTAATGACCTCCCTTTTGATTGTGTTCAAACGGGCCAGGTTTGCTAGTCCAGCTAATTCCAGCCGGAAGAATCCAAACATCGCCACTCCTGTGCAAACGTATGGTGGAACCCAGAATTGCAAGTGAAACCAACCACTCGAACTGCTAAGCTGCAACAATTTGCGGCAAATTGACATTGCGTCCCTTGTTCCCCTTCGACGGCCCACACAGAACCTTGGGAGCGTGTTCTCGGGGTTTCCTTGAGGGCTGCGACCCCTTGGGTTCAGCCCCAAACAGAGCGTATTAAATTAAGGTTACTAGGCTATTTGCAGACTCGCCCTTCGATTCCCTATGGTTCGCTCATTTGGGGTAGATTGTTCCCACATTCCTTGCGCACATTTACCATATGGGGGTTGTTGTTTGTTTTTGTTTTTTAATACGGGCACCCCTGATTTGGTGGTTTCAAAGCGAAACCAAAGCGAAACCAATTTTTAGGTTCCCTAAGATAAAGACAAAAGACACCCCCTATTTCTGAGGAACTGGCGGGTGCAAGCGCGACGCCCGCTGCTTCTCCCAATTCGGTTCAACCTTGGGCAGAGCAGAGAGCCCAGATCCATGCAGCTTCTGATTTACTTCCTCTAACCTGTCAAAGAGTTGCTAGGGAACTACGCTGTGAGCAGTCTCACAGGGGTAATTGCTTTCCAGTAAATAGATGAACATGGAACCCACAAATCGTACGTGTTTGGAGGAGTCTTCTTTTGGGGAACTCCCTTTTAGGTTCCAGGTTAATTTGCAGGGAAGTATGTCTCAAAATGGCCAAACCCCTTGCAAGGAGAATGTTGGAAAGGAAACCAAGAAGACACCAAGAGCACTTCAAAGGGAGTACTTATTGTTTGACCTTAATTTGGATAAGGTTATATAAAGTAATGGGTGTTTGGGTTTCCGTGTGGTTCCTTGTGGTTTCCTGAATACCGGCAAATTCACAACTCACACACATATTGGTAGAAGGCTTCCTGTATCCAAATGGCAATGCCTATATGTGTGAACCTTGTACGAGCGCCTAGTTGATTATGTGTAAATTCTCGGAAGACTGAACTGTTGGATATCAGTCAAGGACCTACCATTGTTGGGGGTGGACAGATGCCATGCTACCCTTGTGGTACATTGTTCAACTCTGAAAGTCCCCAACCCGGAGATCGCCCAAGTCCTGATTAAGACCGTGGCCGCGGCATCCCCTTCCTTCCTCGCGCCCAACAAACAGTGCTCACAGCAGCTGACCATTGGGAAAACAAACCCCCGGTTTTGTTGGTTGCATGTAAGGCCCCTATTGGCAATATGGGGTTCTACCCCAAACAAGGGGTTTTCGTGAAGAACCTGCAAAAACAATGGTTGTGGGCTGCCATGGAAAAAGCACCGATATTCTACAAACCTGTGCAAGCAAAAGATGTTTAAACCACCCAAAGGCCAGATCTTTCCTGGCTGTGGTCACTGAGCCCATGGCAAACCTTTTCATTGTCTTCATTACTCAAGTGGTATCATGGTGAGCTCGATTTACCCTGAAAGCTCGTTGACATTTGCCCAGAATTACCAACCGCAAAAGGATGATTTGACCAAGGCACCCATAAAGTGAGTCAACGGCCTCGCCTCCGAAAGATAGTGTTTTGAGAGAAGCCGGCATGGCAAACTTCGCATCGTTGCACAGCTGATTCACGCATCGCATCCTGTGGCTTCCTCTAAGGCAAGCTCGTAATTCGCTCATGGTCTTTGGCCTTCGGCCCTTGGCCGCGAGTCTCCCGGGCCACTTGAAAATTCGGGGATCTCGAAATTCGTGGGTGGGACCCCCCCCTCTTTGAGCCCGATTTGGCTCCAGAAATTTGTCGGGGCAGTGGACCCGGCTTTCCGCTCTGCGGGCACGGTGTCCTCTTTGGGGCCAAGAACCGCCCGAAGAAGATGCCGAGGCGTTGGAAGACGTCCTGCCGAGGCCCAAAGCTGGAAGCTAAGTAGGTCTGGAAAAAGAAACAACCCACCCACCCTGTCCGAATATTTCTCACACAACATAAACGACAATCAACAATAAAGTTATATATATAATATCCATATGCATGTTTGTTGGCTTGCTTGGACATCCACGCATTTCTGAAAACCAGCCTGGCCTCCAAAATGACGGGTGCCCGTTCTTGGACCTTTCAGCCAACAAAACAAACAAATGAACAAAGAGACAAAGAAACCAACAAACTAACATAGCAATGAGCCAACAAACCGACAACCTACAACCCCCCCCCAACAACCCAAACGCCCCATCCAACCAACCCAACCTAACCCAACCCAACCCGACCTAACTCAAACCAAACCAAACCAAACAACCAACCAAACAAACCACACCAAGAAACAAACAAACAAACAACGCAAGCAACGCAAGCAACGCAAGCACGCAAGCACGCAAGCACGCAAGCACGCAAGCACGCAAGCACGCAAGCACGCACGCACGCAAGCAAGCAAGCAAGCAAGCAAGCAAGCAAGCAAGCAACCAACCAACCAAACAACGCAAACAAACCACACAAAACTTGGTGGTGAACTTTGAAATGCCCTCAAAAATGGTTCGCGGGCACACACACACACTCACATTGATCATGTTCTCCAAAAGGCTCGCCGAACAAACTGCACACCCGAAATGAGCTCCTGGGGTCTTACTAAGGACACCAAAGCTTTGAGCCAGGCTTGGTGGACAAGTCACCCGCCCAATGGCGCCCAATGGGACTTGGAAGCACCCGACACTTTCAGGTTAGACTTGCGATTGAAAATGTCGGCCTTCCGGAGCGGAACCACAACCGATGCCCAGTAGGCGGGAGCCTTCCTAGACCCGATCCATGTCAGACAATTCGCACAATGCGCACCATGTGTCCGGGCAAACTTGTGATTCACCGGCCTGAAATGAAAGGGAACCTCTAGAGAGAAACCTTCATTATGAGAGAGCTCGCAATCCCCCCCCCCCCCCCAAAAAAAAAAGAAACAAGTGGGACGCGTTCATCTGCTGGACAATTTAATTCATCATGTCGTAACTAACTTGTGGGTCATGGTCATGGTTCCTTACCAGCAAGCCTGACAACGGTTGCCAAACGCTTCCTTGAGGGCTTCACGACCGGCCCTAATTGCTACCCCAAGGTGAGCAGGAATACGTGTTCTTTGAAGGTTATCATATTTGGGTGCTCTCAAAGAAAACAAGGCTTCTAGGGAATTTCACTAAAAAACTATATCCCTGATGTTGCAACATATCGCAACGGGAGCATCAACCACTTGCAAACAGTGAGCTGAATCAACTCTTCGTCGAGTAGCCCGAACACTTGTGGACATTTGGTGAGGACAAATCATTATATCTCATTGCTAGTAGCCACTCATGGCAAATGATGCATGACAACTACAGCTTTGTCCAACTGCTAATCAGAGTCGACAGCTTGAAACTCGAAGGTCCAAAGGATGATTCGCCTTGGACACACGGACTCGTCACCTGTGGCCAACATTTGCCATCAACCTAGGCTAGGTCCTCCAGTAGAGAGGTTGGAATACCCTTTTTGCTGTAGTCTATTTTAGTAGGGGAACCCTCCCCCAACAAAGGGTAAAAGGCACTACTGGGGGACCTAGTAGGTGGTTGGAAAGCTGAAGGGAGCCCCCTACAAGCCTCAGAGCCCCTCTGACCCCACGGGGAAACCCGCTCCGCGAACCATCGACTCCCTTGACCTGCCTCAGTGGCGCCGCAGCCTGGAAGCGCTCCGGCCATTGAAATGGGGAACCCACCTCAAAAGTGGGTGGTGCACATGACTTCACTCCGCTGCTTTCTGCTCCCCTGAGTTTAACTTTTAGTGGTTTGATGGAAACCCCATTAGTTGACACAAAGTTAAAGTCCTAACATCCAAGCAAAATGCACCCGTTTACCCAACACTCACTCTTGGCAACCTTCCTCTTGCGCATTTGAGACGAGGCATCTGTGTGCTCATGGTGTCAACAATTGGCTTCAGCGGCCTTTTGGGACCATGTTGGGATGGTCCCAGGTGCCAAAGAAAACCACCAAACATGGCGCCTTTGCTGATTCGTGTCATTTTGTCTCTTGCAGAGACACCCGGTTGAAACACCAAATAGATGCCCATGATCTTGACCACCCACGCGCAAAATTATTTACGGAACTCTACCTCGGTCCCTGTACTTACACCAAGAACCGCAAACACCCACACAAACAAAACAGTCCGATTGAATGCGACCTTTGCAAAGGGCATGTTTTCGAGGGGGTTGTGGTTCGTGGAAGCCCAACTGAGAAAAACAACATACTCAGCCACAAAACCAAAGCAAATCCAGCTAAACTAGATGGTGTCTTTGTTCCCCAACTTGCAATGTTTAGGGTATCCTCATATGAGTACGGCTTTTCATTCGCAAGGTGGTGGGCCAGCCGCAGAAATGGGAGTGAATCTCTTGCCTGAGTGCACTCGCGAGAAGAAGCGCAGCCGTGGGAGCGTCTTAGGTACCTTGCTTGAGAAAAGGTGTTGCCAAGACTCCAAAAGGCATATACCAGGGTGAAAGTAGATGGCAACGTTTCCATATGGCATGTAAAGGGAGGGCCAAACCAAAATGGATGCCATCTTTCACCTAACTGTACTTGCAAAGTCATGGTTCTGTTCAAAGGCATTATCATGACTGGAAGAAACAGTTGATTGATGCGCTGGCCATCCTCATGCGCTACATCAGCGCCAAAAGGTCCCTCCAGGAAAACGATCGAAACCAAGGGCATCCTTTCATTAAAACATTGTGGGCGGGGAGGACCACTCAAATGGGGTGTGTTTTAAACCAGGAAACCCCTTAGCTTCACTTAGTGATGAGTTCCAGCCTTAAAATGCATGGACTTTTTGTACCAAGGTGGATACACAGGCTCAACCGTGGAATATCTTCAAAGCAGTTGGTAGAACCACTTGCAGCTTGGATGGTCAACCCACTTAGTAGGTTGATAAGTGTGGTTTTGATTGGGGTAAGACTTTCTCTTGGGGTTGCTCTACTGTTCAGGACTCAGATGGGGTCCCACTCTGGGTTTGTCTCAAACGGAAACGGGAGGAATGTCCAAGGCAACGGGTTCCTGTGGAACCCACAAATAGCAACTGCCTATAACTTTTTGCCAAAACAGTAGAGCGCAAAGGCCAAATCCTCTGCCTCCTTTGGTATGCTTCGCTGAAATTTGTAACTTTGTAGATTCTTGAAGCAGGGACCCCAGTAACGTCTCACCCTTTACACCTGTTGAGCATTCATACTGGCAGTGATATGTGGTATCAGTATTTATCGGGGGCATCTACCGGTACTTGGTTGCGCTCTTCGATGGAAAATAGCCAAGTGGGCAAGCTTCGCCATCAGAAGCCTTCTTTGTTGGCTCAAAGGCTTCGGGATTTGCACTGAGTAAAATGTAGCAAAAAGGCTTCATCAGTTGAGGACAGTCCACAAAGCAAGGCTCCATTTAGGGATATGGTGACGTGGCACCTTGTACTTATCCTTTGAAGGGGGGGGGACCAAAGGGCGTATTTCGAACAACTCTTTGGCATATAAGTGTTGCAGAGCCAAGGAACAACACTTCGTCAGAGTTTGCATGGCTCGTGTTTCCTGATTGGTGGACTCGCGATGGTCAATGCCAACAAACTAATCATTAAATAATGGTCGCTTTGGACTTCCACTGATGAATAAAAAGCGGTTGTCGTTGTAGTGCAAAAATGACAATTTTAAGGCGACCTGCTTGATGGATATCGCCATCGAGACAGATCCAAACTTCTTGCACGGAAGCCACTTTACTTGATAGTGCTTGGATAGTGATCAATGCAGAAAGTTGTTGGCACACATGTTCCCAATCTGAAAAAACAACAAGGGGAGTGTGAGAGGGAAACATGAGGCTAATCCATTGCTAAACAGCACTGAGCGTACGGCAGCCAAACCAAGCAATACTTAACCAATACTAAGCCAACCCAAACAATAAGGCCCAGTTCTGACCCCAACACCTGATGGCGACCAACAGTTGTGGACCCCTCATTAATCACGCCACAGTCGGCTGATGCGCCTCGGGTCATAACACCGCCTTCTTGATGCCCAACAAAACGTAGCTTTCGTCTGGCAAACATGGCAACATACAACATAACTTGTGACTCAGAGACAAGCCTGCTTCACAAGAAAGCAAACATGTGCTTGCCTCAAAATTAGGAGGCCCCCAAAAATGCTACTTTCCTTCGGTACATTCAATTGAAACCAAAAGCGGGGTTCAACGGGGCTCATACTGACTCATATCCCTGGCTTTATAAGAAGCGAGGGGAAAACTAAGTTTGCAAGAGCTGCAAGACTGGCAACAAACCACTCCCCCTTTTTCCTCATGTCAAAAAGGGGACCCCCAAGCCCGGGCGCACGTCCAAGCGCCGTCGCTTTCCGCCCTCCTCCACCGCGGCCTCAAAATGGGAACTCAGCTGGTTCCTGGGATGTTTCGCGTGGGTCTGTGTCAAAAAACACGGGGACCGGCAAGACGGCGGTCCTCCTGTTTGTGCTTTCAACCAACCTGAAAAGGGTCGAACATTCGAAATGGGAAATGCTGGGTTGGCCCTCTGGTTTCGTGGGCGTTCGGGTCTGTGCCCCCCCCTCCTCCAATGATATTCCAAAGATGTCGACTTCCAACAATCTTGGGTCTGGGAAAATGGGAAAACCGCCCATCTCCTTTCGTTCATTTTGGAAATTCAACCTAATCCGCAATCTTAGTGGGGCACATCACTTGACATTGTCCTCAGATAGAGGAACTCCCAACACCAAGCTCCCTGGTCCTGAAAGCCCGTCAGTTCCGCTGGAAACATGCTCAGAACATCTTCCTCAAGAACTTGGGCTACCAAGACGCCCCTTCAGGGACCGCTTGCTTCCCCTTGAACTCTTTTTAACCCTCTCCAAACAAACCTCACACCGTGAGCGTGGTTCGGCCGTGTCTGTGACGATGGCCATCCTTTTAGCCTGAGTCACCCGATCATGGCTTACGAGACAAGACGCAAACGGGGGATCTATGAATGAAGCGCCCTCACCACATCATCTTTACAGATTCCGAACATGCAGCTTTCTGATGGCTTCCTTTCAAGACCACACACACCTCCTGATTCAACAATATTCAACAGGGTTTCCACTATGTCACCGAATCACCTGCAAATACCGCGCAATGCAGAAGCCTTAGCTAAGCTTGCCTTAAAGGTGATGTTTCCACAAAAAAAAGGAACACAAGGACCCCTCTTCCACAGCTTGAAATTGGGAAACAGGCCTCGAGGAAGGACATGTGGCGTTGACCCAACCCCTTGAGTGCCCAACAACTGCCTTCCCCCTCATGAGGTTTGAGGTCTCAATATGCCTTTTCAAGGCCCAAGGCACATTGACAAGCGTGGCCTTTGCAGGAGAATTAATTTCTAGGGTCCCTAAAACGTAAAGCCCAGCATTTGAGCTTTTGCCCACCCTCCGTTTCTACCCCGTATCCACCCCAACCGTTGCAAGCCATAGTCAAGACAACTTCCTGGGGAATACCTCTGCAAGCAGCGACATAGTAGAGTTTTCACCAGATACAGACAACTCCCAGTTCTCACAGGAGTTTGTCTCTGATTACATAGGCACCCCCAAAGTGTCCAAAGATTTCCCTTAAACTGACCCCAAACGGGTTCCCTAAGAAGATGGACACGACCCGCGCCAGCCCCCAAAACAAACACCCGGCCGACCCTTTGCGCGAGCCTCTGTCACCAACTCGAAGCCCGCGGTAACGTCCATCCGCAGCGGCACCGTCAAGCGCGCCTCGAGCAAAACGCCGCGCCGCGAAACCCCTGTTTCTCGCGGACTGTGATTTGTTGTCTTGTGAAGGGGCAAACAAAAGAACATAACATTCTGACCGTTTCCTCACGACATAACTTGATATGTTTGAAGCAACCCACCATAACCTACCATTCTGACGATCTAGGTAGTTTCAAAAGCACTACAAGGGCTTCATGTAACCCAAACGATTGTGCGGATTCCCGAAGTCAAGAGTGTCAAAAGAAGGACGTTCCTGTATGCGGACCTCTTTCAGAAGCGGCACAACATGTCAGCATGCCAGAGAAGGGCTTCTTATTTCCGACAACCCATTCAATCCTTTCTTGAAGATGGCCCTGGTGTTTTTGTTTTCTTTTTGGCCGGGGGTGCTGCGCGGGGGCGGCGGGGGCGGCGGGGGTGTGGTGTTGCTTTAAAGGGAAGCTGATGCGAACCAGCGGCTTTCCAGGACACACCTGGGCCCCGGGCCCATGTCGCGGGCCATTCCGCCGAAGTCGTCGGCTGCAGGTCCGAGAGGCACTCGGTGCCTCGCTTTACATGAAGCTTTCCCCTTCTCTAGAGAGGCAACTGGAGCACTGGGGCACCAACCCCCTGTTTCAGCCTGCACAAAGTCCCAACCAGCCATATTGCCTTTCCGGCTTGAGGGTTGGAACTCCTTAAACCATTCTTGGAAGTGAACCAACCAAGTCCAACCATTAAAAACGCATTGTCTACGTTCCTCACTGCAATGTTTAGGGTTATGCACTGCAACAGCTTGCGGGGTGTCTTCAAAACCCGATACTGGCATGGAAAGTCCCGCCAGGGCAAACATGATTTTGGTTGCTGCCTCAGCGCTTGTCCTTGTGACACTTGTTTCGGGACAATGTCCTTGTGGTGACACTTGCCTCTTGATGTCCTATATACAGACCTCCTTGAGTCTCAATGCTAACCTGAACCTAAAAAGGTCTACGATGGTCTACCAAAACAATGTAAGAAATGCCACATATTGTGCCGTACTATCCTTCAATTCCCAGGTTTCGCTCCGAGCACCAGCCCCCTTGCAGGCAAAGTGTCTCGCGGTGATTCGCCCTTGTGCCCACCTATCTGCTCTTCTTCGCCCCGCACCAAGAACACGTGGCAAAGCCCCCTCGCCTGCTTGACGATTGAGTAGGTAGAGCTGCAGCAGCGTCAAGTAGCTGCGGAGGTACGCCCACAGAGGTGAGAGGCCTCGCTGCACAAGTCCGAGAAACGTTGCAGTGGAAAAACAAGCACCCCAACGTATTCGCAGCAAACAAGTGCCAACGCTGAATCGAAATATGTAGCTGAAAGGAAACAGTCATTGTGTGCTAGCTGGGTACGCTCAGTTCCCCCGGCAAACTTTTTGTAGCAGTCCAATCATGAAGAAACTAGACCATCCGATCGCAGCGTTTCGATTTACCTCTTTCAGGTGAGCCAAGTTCGAAATATGCTGTTCCCCATATTTAATGGGCATGGAAAAGGAGCGCGGCCGCTGGTTGTTGCGTGACATTGAGTGAGTCGGCCATGTCCTGAACCCCAAGTTGACCTTTTGCTTTTTCTGGTTTCTTGGCAAACCGGGCAAAGTTAAACTTGGCAGGCCTTGTACTTGATTTTTCAGACCCAGTTGGCGTCTGACAAGCTTTCTCACTGAGTTGATAAAACTGCTGCACTCTGTCATCCTGCTTCACAGAAACAGCGACGCGTCCCCGGTATGACAAAGGTAATACATCCAACTGAGCTGTTTTTTTCTGCTATCCGCCAAACGACATAGGCATTAAGACCTCCCCCAGGAGTAAGCTCACACAGAAGAGGTCCTATCCAGAATTATGCTTTGTTGGATGCTCCACCTGCGGATTAGTTTAGCTAGTCCAAAACGAACCGCACCAAATGGTTTGCTTTTCTGTTTTTCCAGACCCTTGATTTTAGCACCCGGCTCTGAATCCAAACTGCACAGCATTCTTGGTAACCCTGAGAAGACTACTTCGAAGAGGTCCCAAAAGTGTTGGCTCTGATTCCTGGTTAGGAGGAGACTATTAAAACGGTGGATTTGCTTTTGGTTTCCGCTTCAACACAATCCTAAAGGGGTTAGCAACGCTACAATACCGGCGTGAGCAGGCAGGGTTCGTGATGAAAGGTTTTGATAGGGTCGCAAGCTGTACTTGGCCAAGAAAGATATTCTTTCAAAACACACACACACACACATTGAGAGTCTAATAAGCTCCAGTTCAGTATCCGGTATGATTTCGAACTCCAACTTTTCCGTGCTATGCGCTTTAGCAAGCAGGGCGCTTGTGCGCAGCTGCAAGCAATTTGAGAGCTGTGTGGCAGTTTGTTTGTTGCGTATTTCTCATCTTGTTTTCCTTGGGGGGGAATTGGAGACAAGCCCGCATGCTTGCCGAAATGAATTAGGTGTTTGTGGACACATGCTTCAAACAAAACTGTCAACATATCTCACTTTCTATCATTTTGCGTGGCCCAAGGCTGATTTTGCCAGAACCTGAATGCTGGCTTTCTGGTAACGTGTTGGTGTTGTCTGTGGTTTTCGAGAAACTATACTTTTGCAACAGGCATGAAATCCAGACACCGGGGAGGTAAGAACAAGCGCACGTGGCAACCAACCCAGCAACCAAACAACTTGGCTGTCCAAAAGTAAACATGATATGCATATCTTACTTTACAATAGTTCAAGAACACGAACCACATCATCCCCAAGTAAAAGGCCCACATCCTGGTGGCCTCGCTTCACCCACAGGCGTGCTCACGCGATCCTTGCGGGCTCCCGGGCGCTTGCCCAGAGTGCCTGGCGCCACCTGGAAGTTCCGGCCCGGCGCGTCGCCCCGGCCTCAGAGTTCTACACGCGACGGGCAGAGGGTATTATCTCCGAAGGGAAGCCCCCAACGACCCAAGATGGGTATGCGCTTGCTGCGTGTCCTTCATCGTGTAGACGAACCCACTTCTGCAAAGATGGAGTGACTCCACCACACTCCGCATGTAAGCAAAAACAATCTGTCGTTTGGTGGCTTGTCACTCCGCGCGAAGCAGGAGAACAGAGATCGAACAATCACGCCCGGAATGTATCCAACAGCAAGCACGACACCAAATATCGTCCGACTATCCTTTTACCCCGCCTATTCCAAGCGAATCACAAAAGCAAACCCACTTTTCTTGGGGGCCAACATACTTCTCATAATTGAGGTTGTCTTCAAATGGACCACCCTGCGCTAACATTGTATTTCCTTGGATGAAAAGGGCGAGACTCAACCCGCACGGCTCTTCTGAGGCCGACACTTTTGGCGCCGCTACCGTCAGGGTCTGGCAGGAGAAGGATCCGGCGGTTAACTTAATATCAATCATCCACGCAAAAACATCCCCAGCAACCTGCTGAGTTGACTGGCCAGCAACAACTAAAAACTTCTTCGGCCTTGACTAAATGATGAAAACAACTGCCACAGAAACAGCTTGCCAACTGAACAGGCAATCCGATCCCTGATTCATACGGGACTCGGGATTAATCTGAAGTTGACATCAAGCGGCTCGAACCACTAGTGTCTGATCTGGCATCACTGGTACGGAACAATGCAAAAGAAACCCTTATACAGCTTTATTGCGGTTTGTACTATGCAGGTCTAAAACAGCCAATAAAGGATAATGAAAGGATAGCAATGCCTGTGAAGGCCAATTGGCTTTTAAGATGGGCCCATCCATGTCTGCCATCCACTGACCAAGTGATGTGAGCAAACTGGGGCTTCTCAACACGGTGCCTCAACCCTTTTTTGGTTGGCATCTCAAAGAGCCGTTGCCAATCTGGGGTTGCCCTGCTTTAAGATAATGAATCCATGGACGCCAAATTCATGCCGGGCATGATTTCGCTATAATTGGGGCAGAAGCATGCCCTGGTTTTTGGCACAGCGGAATCGGAGTCTTGAAAGCTGCGCTTGCACAGCTGACAACTTGGGCTTCCTGAAATAATGCGATGCCGTTTGTTCACTCTTTCAAAGGAACAAATATGTCAATCTAATGACAGCGCCCCCCGAGCTATCACTTGTTTTGTTTGGTTTTTTGTTTTTGTTTTTCGTTGGATGAATTCTCAGGCATACCTCCCGCGAAAAGGGTGACAACACACGCGCAGCTCCATCCCCCGCCTTCCGACTGCAGGAACTGAATGAAAGGCTCCAGGTTTGCAATGACCTTGACGGGGCACGACCCAGCGAACACAAATGGAGCTGTCCCACAAATACACCCAAAGTGGTTGTTTCCGCTTTCCCCTTGATTTCCCTTCAAATGAACCTCAAAAGGCACCTTACCACACAACACCCACAAGTCATGTTGGCGATTCCTACCAATTCCACAACTTTGCAAGACGCGGGACTGCCGACAAGAGAAACATATATGGATGCTCGCAGTGAAAGCAAGCAGTCCTCCTAACATGGATCCTTTCGACTTCTGAACAGGCAACACTTCTGAAGGCGTCGAAGAGTAGTGCAAGTTTGCTCGCAAGTTTCGATAAATCATGGTCCCCTTTTTGGAACCGCTATGGAACTCGGTCACGCATCTTTATTGAACTCCCTTTGTGGATTGGATTTCTGACATAACACGCTTCTGTAAAAGGGCTCGACTAACGGCTTTGGTACTGAAAGGGAAGCCCATCTAGACATTTAGGTCCTGGCGCTTGAAACATGCTCTCCTGAAAAGACCGCCGGCAACAAACACAAAATCTAGGACACCAAACACGTTTAAGTAAAAAAATGATACTAACCCGCCTTGATCTTCCGCGACCTGAGTTTTAGGAGCCATCTGCGAATAGTTGCATTCCCCAGGATTGTGAAGAAAGAGCTTCGTTTCAAGGTGCTTGGAAGAGCAAGATAGCTATCATGAAGACAGCCGTCTTTTTCCAGGGCCCTCCAACGCACTTAACATGGAATCAGTTCAACCATCAATCTACGTGTTCGCTGCAATAACAAGCTTTGCTGGGCGATGCCTGCTGGGCAAATTACAATCGATTGAAAAGCTTGCGCAAGCACAACAACGGTCGAACGCTGCGTACACGCGCGCGGCGCGTTGCACGTCTCTTAAACCTTCCATTTCAAATCCGAGGGGGAAAAAGATACATCTTGATACCACTGCAGGGAAAATCCACACTGCTGCCAGCGAAAACAAACACTGGGGCCTTCATGGTTTGAGCAACAATTCACAGTTATCTTGTTAACTTGCGTTCTGTGTTCTAAAGTGGTGGGTGGGCTGGTAGTCATACACCCTCGCGACCATGAGTTCATTGGGTTTTCATATTACCCCGTAATGCTGAACTGATATATAATGGAGGGCCTCAGAATGAGCGAAGGGGCAAAACAACTGGCAACAGGCTTTTGCTTGTGGTATAGCTATCTGATCATTGGCTCAAACCAAAGAGGCGCTGGAAAAAAACAAACCTTGGAAAATCCATCGGCCCTACTTAGGCCCAGAGCCAGTGCTGTGATCCTTGGACAAGTCAAAAGCATCAGCCGGGTTGCAGCCCAGCATGCCAACACGTGCGTTCCTACGCAGAGCCAAGGCACCGAGCACACTTTCAAGGCCCGGAAAATGAAGCCTTTTGTGTGCTAGGTTCAAAAAATATGGGGGGTGTTTGCACGGGCAAATATGAAGCGTCATGTGGCTTGGGGTGAAACGCATCACGCCTGCCAGCAGTTTTAACACACGAAAGAATTGGAGGGTGTCAGGATACCTCTGGCTTGAACATCTAGGATGCTAAAAAGAAACAACTCCGGTGGGGGGCACACATGTTTCATGCGCTATGCTCAAAAGATGAGAAGTGCTTGCACTTACAGCGTTGTCTCCATGAAACGGGCAAATATGAAGCGTCATGTGGCCTTCAGTGCAATGTCCCATGCGTGCCATCAACTTTAACACACAAAACAAGTGGACGGTGTCAGGGACATCAAAAGTCTGCAAAGCAAAAAAATCCAAACTGTGGTGGGGGAAACATGTCATAGGCGTGTGCTGACCATCCCACCCCCCTCCCTCGATGACGTTGGGCGTGTCCAGGCGTACCTGGCCGTCGCGCGTGAACGCGGCGTTGGGGGGCACAACGAAGTGCGCATGTTGA
The DNA here is from genome assembly GCA_963377175.1 of Effrenium voratum. Taxonomy (NCBI): domain Eukaryota; class Dinophyceae; order Suessiales; family Symbiodiniaceae; genus Effrenium; species Effrenium voratum. The sequence continues at coordinate 748,684 of CAUJNA010000702.1, read as the reverse complement.
AGACTCAAAGCTCCAAAACCCGCAGCTGTTGTCTGTTCATCCTTTATTGCTTTGGGAATGTCTATGTTCATTGCAGAACCTTGCGAGCAAGCGTCAATAAGGGCTTCCCTCAGGCTGCCTCGCGGGGCAGGCCTATCAAAGGAAAACACATTTGAGTTCTGAAAAAACACATGGACACAAACAAACGCAGTGGGCATGCACAAGCACGCATACATATGCATACAGTTGTGTGTTGTACCCGAAGCTGTAATCTTCAAGTGCTGAGCACAAAGATGTAGCTACGTACACAGTCCAGCAACTGACTGACAGCAGCCAAGCCAACACATGAGCGCCGTAGTCTCCCCCCCTCTTATGCCCGTGTGTCGGAGCTTGGCACGTGGAGCAAGGCAAGATGATTTGTGGCTGTGGGTCGGAACCCAGGTACCCCTTCCCCGCAACCCCTCAGTTGTTTGGAAGGGGCTTTCTATTTTTGAATGTCAGGAGCATCATTGGGGCAGGTGTGCAGTGGCCACGTGAGTGGTTTTGTGTCAGGGTCCCAAACTTGTGTCGGGGGCTTCCGGCGGGGAGATTGAGGCGTTTCTAGGCGTTGGTTATTTTGCCGCTGAGGCTGTCCAATCTGGGGGATGTTGATGTTCTACAAGAATGCTTGGTCAAATCGTCTAGAGGAGAACGCGCAATGCGAAGTTCAGCTTCGACTCCCAGTGAAGCGCGGTTTTTCTCGACTCCGTGGAGCCCTAAGCAGACCTGGCCCTTGCCCTTGTCGACGTGGAGCAGCTTGGGAAACCAGCCCCACCTTCTCCTGGACTTTTCGGGGGCACCGCCCAAGGCAAAGCCCCCCAAGAAAAACGAGCTTTGTCTTGAGCCCGCAATTGTCCAATGGCAAGATTTACAAGGCCCCCCCCCTTCCCCAGGCCAGCTCGATCTTTCAGGACCCCACTGCCCTGACAGCTTATAGCTTTGCATGACCCGTTTTCCCGGTCTGTGAAGCCCTCCCCGGCACTTGCAGGCAGGGCGCGCGCCGTCAGGAACCGCGCTCTCGCGCGGAGCTTCCGCTCCGGAGCCATGTATACAAGGTCCTATCGCGCCGCGAAGGGATGAAATCCGTTCGCGCCACTTTGAAACCATGGTTGAAACCACTGTCATACATGGGAATAACATCGTTCCGGGGTTTCTGAACAGTGCTGCGAAATGGGTTTCGTCCAATGGGTGAGTCTCAAAATAGGCTAACGCCACAAAACAAGCTAACATTCCTCAAGAAAGGAAAGAACCAGATTCAGCCCCCACGGCAAAAAGTTTAACGTGTTGCTGGTTAAAAGGAAGTGTGAGGGGAATCCGAAAAGTTAAAGTCTAAAGATTTAACCCAATAGCTTGCCATTTGCGCAAAGGACCCAGAAATGAAAGGTGAACGAGTAAACAAGCCTTGGGCCGGCCTGCAGCTCCGACTCCTGCAGCTCCGACTCCTGCGGCTCCGACTCCTGCGTCTCCGACTCCCTGGAGCATCCAGCGGGTCGCCGTTTTGTCGGTTTTTGTGTTCCCTTGGATTTAGAAAGGGGCACCCTTTGGATGGCTCGTGAAAACGAGACGGCGTGTCTCAGAAGCCAGTTCAATCATTTTGGCAAAACCGTTTCCAGTTTGGTGAGTGTTCTTAGCTGGCTCCTTTTTTCAGAGTGAGGCATGGCAAAGCATGTGACATCCCAAAGGCAGGTGGCCACTTCTGCACACGCTCCCATGCTCCTTGGTGATTGCTGCTTTGACAGGCCTGGGCTGGCGTTGCGCTGTTCCCTGCGTTATGTGTGCGGGAAGCCTTCCGGGCAACTCAGCGCTTGTCATTTTGTGAGGGCCCTACTTTGGCTGTGCAGAGCATTTGAAGGTGCCCAGCTGCTTTCAGAGGGCCCATATAAAACCCGTTTAGCCCTTGTAGTAAGCATACCAAAATCACGACCGCAACAACAACTACCACAACTACTACAGAAAGTGGTACAAATTGGCCTTGACATCAGCTTCTCCAAGGGCCCTCACTTCCCACAGGCACCCGCCACCGCCCGTAACCCTCCGGGCCTGGCAAAGGCGCTCCGTAACGGCGATAGCAGCGCCCGAGGTGCTACACAATGTTTAGAACAAGTAAAGTGGCCTGCCCATACCTTCTAAGTCCGTAGGAAGCAACGGCAAGCTGTCTTAAGGCGTGTGTGCTTTCTATGTTGGACATGCTGACGCCGTCAATGTAGTCATCCATATAAGTGTCGGTTTGCCAGGCATGTGGCCGAAAATTCTCGGCCTCGCAGGTAAAGAAACCTTGCCGTCACCCCAACGAAGAAAAACCAATGAACCCGCACCCTTCTGAGTGGAAGGCGCTGGCTCTTGTCAGTGATGTGCGTTTTGGCGTCGAACATCGGAGTCATGATCTCATAATTCGCGTTGAAATGAGGGCACAGGCCACAACAGGAAAGCAGAAAACATAAAACATCCAAAAGCACCACGGAGATTGTCTGAGCCATACATTGCAAGCACCTGGTAACCTGCGTGTCCACCACCTCGCAAACCAGCGGTCAGTCTGTCCATTGGTACATCAATCAGTCAGTCGGTTGTCGCAACCACACCGCATACCTGCAGCCGCCCCGTTGGGAGCCCGCCGGGAAACCCATCTCTGGCGGAACAACAAGTGGGCGCTGGGTCTACTGGGATGCTCCAATTTTGGAGCCTGACCGCGTGTTGCTTGGCAGCTTCACGTTGGCAACATATTTAGCTTCCACTGTACCCGGGGCCAAGAAAACTTAAACAGGTTCTCCTGGGCCAAGCAATGCAACTCCGCAAATTGGGCTGATGTAGTTCAAGGAAGGGCCTCCAGTTCATTACATGTTGGGATAACAGCTGCAAGACTTTGCCCTCTCAAACCCTTTTCACCCAGGCGACTGTGCTTTGTGCAGTTGCAGTTGAGGCTTCAGTGTCTGTTTGATCTTACAGCTGCCCACGGTGAAGTCTTTCTGGACTGATGCACGGCCACATGGTGCGCCATGGGCTTTGTCGGTTGAAGATGATATCTACCGAGTTCCACTGAACATTTTCTTACGGGAAATAGTCGGGAGAGCAACTCTACGCTATCCATTGTTTCGCCCACGGAGCGCACGCCAATCGCGGTGGCTACTTTGGTCAATACGCTCTTCACTTTTTGTAGGCCAGGGTGTTTGCACTTCAATTTCGAAAGCAATCTGTCAGGAGCGTTTCTCCTTAAATTCCACTCGAAACTCTGCTGACAGGCTATGAAAACACTTCAGCCAGTTATTGCCAGACTGGGTGTGGTCCCTGTGGCAGATCTTCAACACGTCAGGAACCTCTGTCACCATTGCCAGGTTGGCAAGTTTGAGTATGTGTTGTCCGATGAGCCCAGGGCCTTTATTCTGTTACCACATTTCGACATGTCCATGGTGCAAGTGTGCTCCTACCTGCAACGCCAACACGCTCCTGCTACTACTTGAGAACGAGGCATACGGTCCACAGAATCTGGGTTTGGCAGAACTTCTGGAAAGATGCCGTGCTGATTTTAGCAGCTGGGCGACATCAAACAACGTCCGACATCCCCAGCGAGGACTTCCCCCGAAGTTGGTCGTCAGAATGGAATCCGGCGCATACATGACGTGCAAGGGCTGGAATTCACAAATGGTTGCAGAATATTTGGCATCACGCTACTTATCAATTTGGAAGCGGGACCTTCCTTTGCCTGGGCGCATCCTGGGGCAGTGGCTTGCTGATCAGGGCAAGAATCTTTCTGACGATGTTGACAAAACGTGGGCACCGAGCGCAGTAGCTTTGATCCTGGGCTGTTCCCCATATTTGACCTTTCTTCGGAATGGCGCCTGATTCAATAAGTCATGCAAGTTGTTGTTCGTTGAGGGGGATGAGCCCGGCAACCCTATCGCTCGCTACTTCCATGTGTCGCAACACCATGGCCGCTTTCTCACACAGTGGCCTGGATTGGGTGTAACAAGATGTTCCATCTTGCTTTTAGTTTGCTTGCCTTATTGCCAATCTTCTTGCAAACTTGATTTAAGAAGCGTGGCCGATGAGCTGTACACCCTTCGCATGAGGCTTGCACGCATGCACGTTGTGCTGACGCGGATGTCCATCAGGCGAGCTGTTTAGTTCCTTGCGTTTTTACCTGCTGAGCAGTTTCTGAATCTTTGCATTTGGGCTGGGCTTTGTGCTTGCAAGGCGGTTTCGCAAGTGGTGGCTGATCAAGCCGAAACTGCACCTGTGGGTTGAACAGCTTGTCCGAAGTAAACGCTGGGGGCTTCTTATTTGCAATTTAGGTGAACGTTTTGCGCACTGAAGCTTTCATCTGGCAGCATTGCCTCTCTTTTATCTGAGGCTTTAACCAGCGGCTATGTGGATGAAGGCGCGGTGGGGCGCTTGCCGGATTTGACAGCTCACTTGCATCCGTCTCGTTTTGAGCGCTCTTTGCTTTTGCGTGCTTCCTACAGGCTTAAAGCCTTTGAGGTGCGATGGGCTCGGTATATTCGAGACATGAGGCCACGAAGGCAGTAAGCCGATTGAATCTGTCAGCATTTGAAACAACGACTCAAGTTGCACACTTTGGATGATTTGCCTGAGTGGAATCATACATTTGGGCAGTGACGCCTGGAATCATGATGCTTAGACAATGACGCCTGGATGAAATTAGTCACTGCTGCAAAAGTGGTCCTATCTCGTAACATTTTGGGTCGACCTGCTTTTGGCTGCGGTTCGCGGGTCTTTGGAAGATCAAGGCCAAAGGAACCCGCATTTCCGACTCACGGATTGATCGGCTTTAGGAACTCTGATTGTCCAGCTCAGCCATGCCCCCCTCCCCTTGGCACCATTCTGCACAACCGATAGGGCGCCACCAACCATCGGTACCACTCCAATTTGCAACAAAGATAGGGGGACCATCAAACACCCGTACGCATATGGTGAGCTGCTCATATGGGCTTGCATTTTTTGAAGTACATGTGTGAAGTTGCTTTTGAACAAACCCCAAGGGAGCACGTGGGAAGACCCCCCTCTGAAGCTCCCCTATTTTCAAACTCCCATTCTGCTCGGCTGCTCAAATGCCGAGGCTCCGGCGGCATTGTGCTGCCCGTCAGGCTGTGGACGCCTTGTCGGGCGCAAAGCAGCAGCCGACTGCTCAACGTACGCCGCAAATGTCTGAAATGGCAACCTTTGTTGAAGCCGCGGTCCTAGAAATTTGAAGGCGACATCTTATGGCTCCCGTTCTGACGGCATTGCTCTAGTTGGACTGCATTCATCACCGAGCCAAAGCGCCTCAGATACAGGGTACATCTTCCTTACAAGGCTGGGACTTCTTGATGTTTTTACCCGAAAATAATCAACGGGCACCATAGGGGCCTGACAAGGAGAGGCCCTGTGATCAATGGCGTTACAAACCAATTCTGTGCATGCCCACTGATGGAAGGAATCTGTGAAATGCCCGGTTTCTGACGAATTTGAATAGTGGCTGACCAAGGATCCCAGCCCCCACTAAAGCCCTCAACCCCAAAGCGCCCCTCCCAAGACAGCTAAGGAAAAGGCCCGCCTTGACAGGCAAGTCACCCGCACCATGCCCTCCTCCACCGCGGAGAGCTCCACCCCAGCCATGTCCCGGCAACGCACCTGACACGCAGATCGCCAAGACGCAACCCATGTCCCAAGAGACATAGGCTGCCCGGCAGACTCCCTCCTAGACTCCCCCCCCCTATATATATATATCTATATGTATATATATATATATACATATTTGCCCAGTGACCCGAAAATAATGTCCCTCTAAAAGAACACTGCAGCCGAATTTGCCTAAAAGGTGATGTTCAGGAAAACAAACGGTTGCCTTTCAATGCTCGGGTGGATTGCTCCTTCAAGAGGACTCTCACTTTGAATTGGCCTAAACGGTGATGACTTTACAACCACCCAAAGGGGACATGTAGGAACCCTGGCTAACATTTTCAGGTTGCCGTGGAAGGTTGTCACGTGCCTTAAGAAACTTTGAAAAGTTGAATGACTCCTTTAAGGGACCATTTGCGTTGGATGACAGTCAGCCCAGCACGAAGGATTCACCCCCATTGCAAACAATACACGAAAAGTTAGAGGAAGTCGGGCAACCAGCCGTCAAAACTGGTTGAATGGTCCGAGGACTTTAAGATAATCTTTCTGGCCTTGTTTTACTACCCTGGACCCACCCCACTTCAGCTGGCCAATATGACCCATTTTAAGGGTCTGCTTTCGACTCCCTCGGGCAAATAGAGTCACCTTATAAACCACATGGTGGGGATCGATGACTTGGAGTTAGCTCATTGTACATAGTTCAAACTGGAGGGGGGTCCGGAACCACAAAAACAAAACAATAACATGACACCAAGGAAAAACAGCACGATAAAGGGGCGGCCAACACCACGACCAGAGGGGGGCCAAAGTCATGATAAGTAATGGAGACCCTCTCTGTTGGCCAATGATGTTAACTCACGTTGGATATTCAGCCAGCGCCAAATTGAGGTGTGCTGCAAGTGCGGCGCCCGGCTAGCTTTGGCAGGCCCAAATGCCTTCCGACGACCTCCTTTGCTGTTGCAGCACCTGTCTTCCGTGGCACCGGCTTTCTGCGACCTCTGTTGTTGTTGCTCTTGAGATTGCGCCTCATGTGCTGCAGAGATCTCCGCAGTCGGCAACTTGGCCAGGAAGAAAGGGGCAAAAAGAAAATAAGAAAAACAACTAACTGGGGGTGGCAAGCTTCTGACTCCTGTACAATCAAGTCTTTGCATACCAAAGCCCCCTCATGGGTACGGGGCTCTAAACTACCCTCCTGTACATTCCCGTGTCTCTTTCCTCCATGATCATAGTTCTCCTAGTTTCCTCGCAACTGCACATTGCCTAAAAATACTGATGGCAGCCAAAGCCATGCAAACAACCGTTGCAACGACTTCCTATCACAGGGAACCATGGTCATACACAAACAGGCAGGACAAGCCAGATTCACCACACATTCTGCTGACACTGGCATTGGGGATTTGCCGCGCTACTGAAGGTCCTCACGAACAGGCCCGTGACAATGGCTAAGGGTGAACTGCTTTAACTCTTGATTACGAGTTTCCCGACTCCGCGTCTCATGCCTCAAACTGCTTGAGAAACTCCTTATCCGGCTGATGCTTAACTAGGCACAAGCGTACGCTTAGTTGTGGCCAGTCACTTGGAGACCAATGGCAACCTCGAATGTTATGGTCGTGATACTCGAGTCTATTAGATTGGGCTCCTCCTACTTGAGAGGCGGGTAAACGAAACCTAGCCAGCCCAACAACGACATGTACAACGCAGGGGTTGCCAAGATACTGAGAATGGCAACCTTGAATGAACATCCAGATAGCAACTAAAACCCAAACTTGGACCAGGTCTCAATGTGAAAGATTGCCTAGCTGCAAACATATGGGCGATATGCTCGTGATCGGGCAAGGGGGGGAATGGAAAACCCTTCCGGCCCCCCGAGTAAAGATCTGCTCCTGCAATTCAGGCATTTTGACCTCCCCCCCTCGCGAACCTGATACATCAAGGCATTGGAAGCTCAGCCCCGAAAAGAAGCTAAAGCTTAGAGAACTCCCGCCAGAAACCACTCCATGATTCCGAAGACGTTTCTTCTTCTCCAAAGTGGAGTATGTTGGCAATTGGCCCCCTGCAACGTTTCGCCTTAAGCTGCCTGCCTGTGGAGGAAACTGTCCATTTCCAGCTATGGTTTGCGGAGAAATCCAGTCTGAGTGGACCAAGTCATTCACCAACGCAAAACCAGGGCCCCCAACGAAGCCTTCATGGGGCCCGGGGGCGCAAGCCCAAACTTGCACCCCCAGCCCCCAGCCCCCAGCCTGGATGGTGCTGGTGGCAGTGGCTCGGCAGCTCCATACATTGCTCTGCAGCTCCTGAAGGCTCGGCTGGAGGACAAAATCTATTTCGGTGGTAGGTCCATGGCTTTGCTGGGATTTCATCCATCCCAGCTGGCGCGAAGCAGATTTTGCCCATGCACAGTATGGACGAAGTACAACTCGGGCTCATATTCTGAGAAACCGACAATATTGCTACCAGAAACCGGTAGAGGCCTGCCCAAAACCGACAACCGATAGTTCGCTTGCACGATTCTCAGTTTCCATGATTCAAGTGGGAAACTAATATCACCTGGGACCGATCTCACAATTTCATAATGGAACCCTGAAATGAAAGTCAGTTGGACTTTGCAGATTGCCTGCGCACAGCACATGAAAAAGCATGTTTTTTGGGCGTGCTTCTTCTCTCAACACTCGCGCCCCCCACCATTGCCCCGGTTCGGACACGAATTGCCGTTTCAATGTGCGAAAAGGTGCCTGAAAACAATACACCAAAAGTCGATTCGATCCCCCATTCTTTCACCCTTCCGGTAAACAACCGAAACAACCAAGGACCACACAATTCCAACACAAACAAAACACCTCCTTTGGGTGATAATGTTGGTCTTCATAAGTAATCCGAAAGCTAGCCACATACACCAAATCATTGGAAGAGCAAACCCTTGCCTTGAAGAATACCGTTGCTGTGCATTGGACTATTTCACGAAGGCTCCTCTGCCTGAGTCTATGCTGGGACACTTGGCGGTCGCGTAAGGCAAATGTACTTTCCTAGTTCAGCAACGGCCCAGCAAATACAATATGCGACTTTTCAAAACAACTGCAATAATAGAATATTCGAAACTGAAAAGCGACGCCAAGATAGTCAGCATGTCAGCACAGCAAGCGAGCTGACTCTGATACGTGATTGGCCCCTCGCCTCGGAATCTGACCGAGCCGCCGTCCTGGAACAGTGCCCAAGTGGTTTGTGCATCGGCCCAAGAAAATGGTGGAATCGAGATTAGGTTGCTCCATTCTGGACTTTGAACGATTTTACGATCAAGGACCTCTGAATGAACCACCATCAGAAAGGGTGTCTCCGGATGTCGCCAGGCTTGTTTGCAGCTGTGGTGTCGTTGCAAGCGCCCAGAAACCAAAAATGGCCAAGCCCACTGTGTCAACTTTAGACACAACAGGCAACCGGCCACCTTGTCAAAATGTGTCAGGCTGTCACTTGGCGCTACCGTCTTGTGGGTGGGGTTGGGAACACAGCAGGGAACCGTTTTGTCACCCCACATCACCTGAGCATCTGCTTTTCAATCAAGAAGAACCTACCCCAAATCAGCCGGCAACATTAGCAATGCAGGAATAATGAAGAAACAGGCAAGGGGCCGTCTCGCCAAAGAACGCGTGTGATCCGCGTGCTTCACGTATTTATGTTTCTTTCTTTCGAACAAACATGTACCAGTCAGGACCGTATCACTATCACTAGCAGGAAAGAGCAACACATCGTCTTTAAAAAGCAAAATCTCACATCGGGTTTGTCTCTGCGTAAAGGGGCCCTTATAAACAAACAAAGCATCATCCACGTCACGTCCAATAAAATATGCAATTACCAGCTACGCCAATTTCCCTTGCAACCAGGGAAAACAAAAGCATGGGTAACTGGAAGCACTGCGAAAGTTGGAGATTGGGTTGGGGGAGGGGGGATATTTTGATGAGTCTCACTCGCGTATGCGGACTGTTTCTTTTGGGGAGATCAATTCAAGTTGTTAGTGAACAAAAAGTTTAGACTTATGCTGGCTAGTCCACTCAGGAAGTGAGTTGGTCGGGCCTAAGCAAACATCTGCCCTTCGCTGACATGATAATGCCAGAAATAAATAAATCCAAGGTTTAGAGTTGAGCATTCACACTATAGATCATCAGGGGAAACCGGAAACCGTCATGTAAAACCCAGATTTATCCATGGTTGTCAGTACACCAAAAAAGGAACCCTGCTAGCCCCCAACAGGGCCTATTGGTCGCTATGGATTCGGGGGCCCCCAATAACTACCCCCAAACGTGTCTCAACAAAGGGGTCCAATCTTTGCCCACCCGCACAGGTGCAGAGCCCACCATGACACACACACACACACACACACACACCCAAACGGATTCCCTTGACAACCATAGGAACAACTAGAAGCACTCAGTTTGATAACCCCCAGCCCAGCCTGGCACCCTCGCCGACCACCTAGGTGCGAGGTGCAGGCGTGACGGAGGGCAAAAACTCCTGGTGTCTCTAGGTGCTGTTTCTTGCGGGTGGCATTTTCAGCTTGGTTTAAAGTGAAAACAACAGTACACCACCATTTTTGGGAGGTCCCCCGATTTTGACACATACCCTGTTGGGTTTTACCCTTGACACCCCCCCTATTGGGAAACACTCCAGATTAGTGGGGGGGCTTTCTACAAAATCCTCACTCGCGCATGTCAATGTGAAAACAATACTGTTGGCTTGCCTGACTCAGTAAAACCGATCCAACCACCCAACCAACCAACCAACCAACCAACCAGCAAGCCAACCAGCCAACCAGCCAGCCAGCCAGCCAGCCAGCCAGCCAGCCAGCCAGCCAACCAGCCCACCAGCCCACCAGCCAACCAGCCAACCAGCCAACCAGCCAGCCAACAAACTAGCAAACAAATAGACAAGCAAACAAACCGACAAACAACATGAGTGCTGGGATCCATTTGGCTTCCCGACGTCTTCCACACACCGCACCATCTCCGCCGCCGCCGCCACAGCACAAAGGCAGTCTTTTAGTCGGGTCTTGGCTCGGCTCAGCCTGAAGCAAGCGAGTCATCTTACCCCAGGTACCTTGAACGACACATCCAGAAATACCTGCTTTTCAAGGGTAGGTGACTTTTTTGACTGGCTCAAGTGTATCTGCTGAGGAAACGAGTAGATGGTGGTTTGAACGGTTGCTGTAGGAGTGGTTCCCATTTCAAGCGGAACTGCGGGTTGACTGCTACTTGGAATGTGCAATCAGGGAGGGTCCTGGGGATCCTGTGGCCGGATTTATGCCCACCAAGGAGGTATTCCTGAGAGAAACTCATGGCCATGTCAGGGAGCCCCAAAAGTCCGTTTTCTATCTACACCTTGGCAATTGCTGGTTTGCTATCTACATTTCAATTGGATTGAAAATCAGCTCGAATTCCCGACTGTTCGAGAGGGTCTCTACACTAAGTGCGGGGTCCAACTTTTCATGCTTGGAGGGGTGCAGAATCAAGGGATATGGACATTGCGGATCAAGCGGTTTATGTGGGATCAACCTTCGAACAGGCTTAGGGATCAAGAAGTAGTATCTTATGTAGCGCACAATAACAATTACCATGGTATCGGTTGTTCGGGTTCCCAATCGAGTTCCAGATCCGCTCCTGGTGGATGTATTGTCGGGTATTCACGCAGAACATGGTCAACAGACCATGGTCATGGCCCACTTACCAGGCACCCTTACAATGGCTCTCTAAACTCCCTAGGATTGCCTAACCACCCCCTATCAATCCCATTGGTAAACGTTCCAGTTGGCCATATTGTGAGAGTTATCAAGCGGCTGGGTCCACAGGCATAGGGTCCCGTTCGGGTTATGATCTCTTTCATTGAGAAACAGCCCCTAAACCTCTGAGAAGGCCAAAGAGGGCCCTTCGAAGGAGCAACGCGCAACACAGTTAGCCCGCTGTTTGGTACGAAAACCAAAGGCGAATCACTAGGAGACATGCTCGAATCGGTTCAAGATTGCAGCTGTTGGGGCCATTCTGAGGCTAGCTTTCTTTAACATGGTTCTTTTAGCGTGGCGCCTCTATGATTTGACCAACGGAAAAAGGGCAGTTTCGAAGCAGCTTCCTCTTTTCCACAATCCAAAAGCGACTGGGTGCCCCACTTCCAACTCAGCTTTCCTTCTCACGTTCCGAGTGAGTTGGACAAAAAACAAGTGTCAGCATGTCGCCACCAAACAGGTCTTCCCCAAAAACCTGAAGTCCAGGAATTCGGAAAGTGAGCCTTCCACACGTGACCGCAAACGGACGAAAGCCACGGAGTCGCCTCTTGGACAGTCTCTGGGCCAGCAGAAAGCTGCGACGAGGCTCCTATGGCACGCGTTTGTTTCCTGTTGGTTTCCCTTCAAAACGAACCAAAAGAAAAAACGGGGCTCTCATCCCACATGGGTTAAGGAGGCCCCGTACAAATAGGCTATGTTTCGTTCTGCTTCCAAGAAAGAACTGTTCGCAAATAAGAGGCTTGCAACCTTCCGCACCCGCCCCAGTTGGAGCCATTTGACAGCCCTCCCTACCCCTTCCTGTAACGGTGGGGATTCCATTCTTTGAGTCCTGAGATCATGGATCCTGACTAAAACTATGAGTTGCCCAAAATAGGAAACCTCATGGTTATTGCTTGTTGTTCTAGAGCCACGCAAAGAGCACAAAGGGCCAGTGAAGGTCCTGAAGTGGAAAACGATACCCTGCTGGCCTGTTCTCTGGAGAACGGGATTTGGGACACCCGTGGGAAATCAGCGAGCCTTCTTTGGCAATTTGGCAAGCCTTGGAATTCCATAATCTTCCGAATTTGTTGCTTGCTTGTGAACCCCCGGTATCGGGCAAAGTCTGGTGGTTGTCCTTTCCAAACAGCAATGAATTTCCTTAACCATCCTCCTGGAATGCAGGAGTGAGGCAAGCAAAAGTACCCTAAGGGTCCAATCAATGACCTTCTAAGGTGCTTTGCCTGTGTTCACCCCTCAGAAACCATCAAAGAGTACTTGGACCCGCTGGGGTACTTTGGGCACTCGGCGCACCCAGCTTTTCTCCGTACGCGGAGCCTATCGCCGCCCTTTTAGGCGTCAACGATCACCTGGCCGAAGCACGCGAGGCGTCGAAGGATCGGGGACCTGTTTGGATGCACCGCCTGGTCGTGCTGTTTTGAGCGTGCCGTTTTCAAGTCGGTTTAAACGAACATGAACAGAAAAACCACCATGTCACCATGTGTTGCTCTGGTTTCGGAATTTTGACACATACCCGACATGTGGCCCCACCCTGCTAGAGATGTTGACAGACTGCAAAAAAGGAGGCACGCCAGAAAGCATGTACATCTGCGGCACCCAAGCCTTGCAACCCGTCTTTCAGGTCGATAAAGGGCAGTCCATGACAGAAGGTTCTAATTTCACTGACATTGACAGTGGAGTTCGAACAGGAACAAGCAGGCTGCACTCTCACAAACAAGGAACAATCCCTCACTCTTCCTACATGTTTGTCGCCACAGGCTTCTGCTCTTGAAAAGACTGGTTATCAAATTGGGATACCCCATAAATGGCAATGGCTTTCTTGCAGCTCCCCTTTGCTCAGCATCCGCAAAGGCCTCCTTTTGCATTGATTGGCTGAACGTGCATGCATGGCATAAAAATATTCGGGGATCAACCTTCAGACATGTAGTGTCATACAAAAGATTGAGGCAAGTTAGATACACACGCGGGCTCAGATTTTGGGTTAGGGCTTCGGGTTGTAGGGTTTAGGACTTCGGGACTTTAGGGATCTAGGGATTGGGGAGTAAGGCATCATAGGTGTTTTAGTGTTTAGTTTGTGGGGCGTGGCAGCCTTAGGGTTTAGGAATGTTTAGGCATGCGGGTTTTGCGATTTCGGATTTTAGGGTTCTGAGGATTGGAACTTGAGGGTTTAGGATTTTTGGTAGGGCTTGGTTCGCTTGGTTTTGGGGTCGGTTTTTTGGGTTTGGGCTTCGGGTTTTGCGTTTCCTCTGCCGTAGAACTGGACCCCCCAAGCCTTGCCGGTGTAGGTGGAGCCCGTGTTAAGCGCAGGGTCCTGCTCGAGTTGAGACCCAGCAAGTTGCCGCTCTTAAGGAGAACCAAGACGAAACCCACCAATTTGAGGGTTCCCATATTTTGAACCTAACACGGGGAAGACTTCAAAATGCCTGGCTTTCGGTTGGCTTCCCTGGAAAGCCCCAAAGATCCCCAAAGGGTGGGATTTTTGCCGGGACATTTGCGGATGTGTCGAGGGATTTGGAGCCTAACCACAGGTTTTCCTTTGCTCTCCCTCACCAATGTGAAAAGAATACTCTCAACAACAATCCCCCCCATCCATAAAAGCATGGCCAAACCTCATGTGGTGTATGGTCATGGCTCTAAATGCCGGGTCTGCAACGCGATTACAGGGTGGATAGCCCCATTCACAACCGACCGGTAGGGGACTGCCCAACACCGATGTCTGTCAACCACCTGAAACCGATACCCTGGTACTCAAATTAGGAGCGCGGAAAGACAACCACCAGGTTGTGGTGATCCGGTTCTTCGGATGCATTTGGTGCGGCACCAACACACACACACACATGGGATTTCGAGGTTGTCACTATTGTTTGGGAGCTAGGACCCTTTTTTAGTCTTGAACGCTGAACCCACCCAAATAAAAAGGAACAAAGGCAACACAACTGCATGTCATGCTGGGCACTAGTACTCCAAGACTGTGATGTAGGGCATTCGACAATGTCAATGTCCCAGGACGTCAAATGCGAATTGGCTAGATGTGGCCAGCAGTTTTTGCTTGGTTTGGTTGGGCCACAGCCACCAACCAACCAACCGACCGACCGACCGACCAACCGACCAACCGATCAACCCACCAGCCACGAAATCAACCAGCAAGATGAAGGGAAAGACTTGGACCAGGTGTTCTTACTGCGTGTACAGGACATCCTCTGAGGCCATGACAGACCATAGATCAAGCAAACTTGGACGCAAAAAAAGTGGGTTTGCTTTGGACAGCGGTTTGCGAGTGGTGAGCCAGCAAAGGTGCTTTCTTCCGTCCAAACCCCTAGAAACCCTAGTTCCCTCCCCTAGTGGCCAATTGATGAAAGGGCCACTTTTTTCCAGAAAACGGCACCCCCTCCAAGAAAATCAGGGCACTGGAGGTCTGGGTATTTGCTGACCAACCGGAAAGTGGCAGGACCTTTTCAGGCCAACTATTGACTATACGGGCCGAAAGAGTGCAACCAGATCGAGTCATGATGATGCTGTGGATGGACAAATTCCTGCACCAGTTGGAATGGATAAAACCCGATAAATACTGGGATAAACAAATGCATGTGTCTCGCTGCAGTCCTGCGTCATCTCCTTGCCCTCCAGCTGCACCTGACCTGAGGTGGGTTTGACAACCGCCCATGTCTTTCCAATGATTATCTTCTCTTCATGACCTTCAAGCTCACTTGCTGAGGGGACAGCCAAAGTCCAATGGATTTCAATGTCCTTCTACGTCTATGCCGGGAGGTGCACCATGTTGAGACACACTCGAATTTCTTCTCAAGCATGAAAGACATAGAATTGGTCCAACACTTTGTGCTTAAATGGGCTCAAGACGGAAGAGTACGTATAATAATCGAAGCTCCTTTCTCCATGATGTCACCGTGCTGCAATTCGTTCAACTACGACTTGCTCTTGGTGGGTGAATAAATGAACAGACATCAACAAGAGACCACGCGTTTCACAAGCAAATGTACATAAAGCAGTTTGTCCCACGTTGAACGCGCAAGCTTCAGGAAGCAACCCTAGCTACCCAGTGCTATGAAACGAAACAAGGACAACAAAAACTTGTCCACTTCGGGTTCGCCCAACCCAAAAAAGGCAATTCAATAAGTCGAGGGGCGACAATTGTCTGGCAGGGGCAATAGTTCTTGCTGTAAGCTTCAACCAAACTCGTTCCAGGGATCCGTCTCTTTCTTGTTCCCAAATACCGTGGGCAAGATTGGGGCGAGCCCCTGGGGTAACATGCCCAACATTTGGTCATCTGTCTGCAAATTGCAAGAACTATCACAACTCTACTGGTCTCTCCGAAGAATTGGCTTGCTCAGTCGCAGGGGCTGGTGCCAAGTGGGAAATGACAGCCAACCCATCGGGCCATGGGATCATTCCCTGCGGACCAAGGCGGCGAAAGGCACGCGAAACTAGACCAGCTTCAACGACGACCAGCATCTTGTTGCTTCTCCCAAATACTGCATCAAATCTGAGTGATGACCATCTCTACAAAGTACTAAGTACCCTTGTGTGCTTTGACCGCAGTAGAACGTGCTCCAAACCCACATACCAAACTGGATGTGCTTTTTGATTCGTTAGGATGCTACGTCCAGGGAAGCAGTCGCCCGGTTACTGTGGCACGACGTCTGACTCCTTGCGAACTCATGTTCGTCCGATTCGCCGACCAAAGTCTCCAATCCCTGCTTTCCAACCAGTTGCTTCGCTTCTCTGCACAAAAAGTTGCGGACATCCAGTGCCAGGTCCTCATTACCCCTAATGCAGCTTCAGTGAGGCTTTTCTTGGGCGTAACCAGGGATGCCTTGCAACACAACGTGCAGAGGTGCGGCCAAGCTGCTATTGCTTTTGGGGTCTGTCGCTTGACTGACTTTGCGAGGTCCCCTATTTAGATACATACCATTTTGAGGCAAACCCATCTGTGTCATGGTCAAACCTCCTTGTGCGCTTCATGGTCATGGCTCCCTGAGTAGAAATCCTCACAATGCTATGCCAAGGCACACCACGACACCGAGCAGTCCCCATGGACACAGGTGCCCGCAGTGGTTCCCTTGAACACCTGAGCCCAGTGCAGCTTGGAACTTGGCCCTACTGGGCCATGTCATCCAAAGCCCCCAACTAAAACACACACACCCATATCAGTATGCAATAGCCATCGGCATCTCGTTGTTGCCAGTGATTATGTGGGAGAGCAACGGCAACACCCCCTCACCTTGGTTGTGTCTGCAACATCCTGCTTGCTTAAATGTCCCCTCACATTTACCACTTCGTTGGAACTAGGAGCCCTGTAGGGGACAGCTTTCGGGAGAAACCACCGTGAAACAGGGCCATGGCTTTTTCAGCCGATGTGAGACGACCCGTTCCAATTGGTAGGTGCTAAAACGAGTTGGCCACTCTTAGGTTCACGAATTTGAGGAAACTGACACGAAACCAAATTGCAGTGTTGCAGTGAAACCGAAACCAAAAGGACAAAAGCCTTGGAATAGAGATTATGTAGAGGGTCGACCATGCTACCCTAAACTCGCCCAAATCCCATGCCTAGTCCCTCCACATCCTTGCCGATTTGAGCCACACACTATGTGCCACCGCACTGGCCCTGAAGAACATTAATTAGCACTCCCCTGTGGGGCAAGTTGGGCGGGCTCCCATCGGGCGTATCCTAAAAACGAAGACTGACTGCAAATGACAGCAGTGCCCTTTATCTTGATTGTTGTTTCAAACAACAGGATCCCACATGCTTCAAATATCCTCCTGTGTGCTTGATTTTCTAAACTTTGCAAGTATCGGAAAAAAAGGGCACAAAGGCTCCGGTGTTGCTGCCTTTATTTGCAATACGCGGAAAATCTCTGGCACATCCCTTCCCTGGTTCACTAATAAACCAGTGAAGCGACCTAACAAGGGGCTCCATATGTCCAACCAAACATGACCCACTGAAAAAATGAAGTTGGCAACAGTCAAGCACTGAAAGGGAAGACCAATACAAGGAAACTGAATTGAACTTGGCAAGCAAATGGTGCTGTTTAAATCATGCCAAACACAGGAAACTATGGTGTCTTGAAAAAAAACCCACAACATATCTCCAAATGTCGGGGGGGGGGGGGTGGTGTTTTGTTTTTTCTTTCGGTCTCCCTTTGACTCCTCCCCAGAGAAAAAAAAAAGCAAATCGGCATAAACAAGCCCACATGTTCCATGGTCAAAAATCCTACATCAGTCATATATTGTTGTCCAAGCACCAAGATCGGAAATCTAGCTATTTAGATGGCGACTTCGGGTCCGATTTGTTTAGAATCTTTATTGGGGGGAGGGGGGCAGAGGCGCTGTGACCACAAGTTTCGAAGCATGTATCTGATGCGTGTGTGTCAATGACGTTGAACAGTGCAACGGGTGTGGTTTTTGAAGGTAAGACACGATCGAACACCATGTAGATGGCTATCTTCCGATCTTGAAGCTGCTGGCCAAAATAAGTCTCCTGAAAAGCACGCAAACGACAAAGGCCATTCTCTCACTCCAATCTCCCGTCCCCCCAAAACAAAAACAGCAAAAACAAACAAAAGCAAAGTCCCATCTTGGCTGTGCGGCGCACCTTGCCTAGAAAGGCCTATCAGGGGTAGCAAGAAGGAATATGTTGACCATATAAGCATGTCTCGCTTGCAGGGAACCCTCCGATTTTGGGGTGGTTTCCCTTTGGCTTTTCCTGAATGGAGGGTGTCAAACACTACACACACCATTGGAATGAGTGCCCCGAGGCGCAAGGAAACGCCCGGCAGAGTGGGGGGAGCAGTCCACCGACGTGCTGCTTTCAGTGATGAGGCCACAGGACTCCTGAGCGTTTCGCCGCTGGACCACAGAAACCCATGTTGGTCAATCTATCTAGAAATTGCACTTCTCTGTTTATGCATCTATGTACTTGTTGTTCTTTGATTTGGTGGCTTTTCTTACAGCGCTTACTTGTTCAAACAAAACAGTACTGGAAGAAACATGAGAGAACCTTATGAAAGGAAGCTTATATATATATATACACAATCATGGACGTCGCAACCCCTCCGGAACGTGAGGTCGCTATAAGTTGCCCAGACTTGCGTGACCCTAAATGGGTTCTAACAAATGACTTCCCGGCAAATGCGCGAAACACATGATTATCCTTTGGCGCAAGCGATTCCACTCGCTCATTAGAACCTGGCCTGGCCGCCCGCTCGGGCGGTACCAAGGCTATGACTTGGCAAACTTCTTGCGGGTTTGCCACGGCCTTCTTGCCAGGGCCATGACTCAGGGGAGAGGTTGCTGAAGAAGATTCGCTGTGAGCAGGGTTGAATGCCCTTCGCTGTTCGGCCGGTGAACACTTGGTGAACACCCCGCGCAAAAGTCGCACAAGTATGTCACGTGCAAAAGTTGCTTTGGACGGTGATGTCAGTCGACTTCAACGCAGTTCCACTGCGTGTTTCAATGTTAGTGCTATTGGCGAAAGCCAAACTATACTTGAATATCTTAAGTGGTTGTACGATGCTTCCATGTCTGAATGTCAAGCTTTGAATATTTTACTATTCTTCCAGCGCCCGTGTTCTGGGTGGGTGTCTTTGACCACACATTTTGCGCAAATCGAGGGACCGCCACAGAATGCAACGACCTTCATAAATTTAATCCCCTAATTTTGTTCTGAGGAGGTCGGATGGCAGGGTGGTGCTTTCAGGGAAGTTTGGCATACCTCCAACAGGAAGCCGACATCAAATTTCAGAAGATCACCCTCTCCCCTGCAGATTCACATGACACTAAAAAGGGGGTCCCTCCAAAACCAGTTTCCTCTAGGAATGACGGCTTTTGGAGTAAAGGTGACAACGCTGGCTTGGGGGGGTCGGGGGGGGCGGGGGCTGGCAACTCTGTGGACCACGCTGGATTTACTATGATAAGCAGAGGGATATCTTGCTCCTTCCAATCTGCGCAAACGACCAGCTGGTGCAGCAGCCGGAATGGTGGGGCGATCCCAAGGGCCCTTCAGAACTGAACGGTGGATCGCTAGAGAAGTCCAACTTTATGTCCGAAGAAAAGGGCTTCCCATAAAGTACGCGTCAGCTTCAGCTTCCCCTTTTACAATGCTGAACAGTGCAAGGGCAAGCCGTGTTCCTTGCACTTCCTCTTTTGGCAGCTGTAGACATCACCTGTTGTGCCATTTTGAGCTTCCTTGTGGGTGATGCTTAAAAAGCATAGGTTGCTGAGACCCCCTCCGGACAACCCCCCCCAAAAAAAAAAGCAACGATCCGAACATCTTCGGGTGCCCATCGCCAAAGAGGATCCCGGGGTGAACTAAGGCCTTGGACAATGCCCAAAATGAGACTGGGAGAACAGCAGGGACCCCACAGGCGGCACTCTTAAACAGCCATTGGAAGCTGAAGGTCATGGACTCCTGCCACCCATGGGCGCCTTGCAAACAGGGCTCAAATTTCTGGGTCCCGATGGCGGAAGGGGAGCACCGCCCCCTTCAATCATTTCGCTGGGCGTGGTGGAGGAATGTCGCACTCAAATGGACACCAAAGCCCCCCCCCTCTAAACCTCAGCCAAGTTGCTGAAGTGGCCGGAGCTGCTGAGGTGTCGGTGTTGGTGAGGAACACCTGGCAGGACAGAACTAACGAGGATGTGTCAACATAGGGCACGGGGTACCCTCAACACACCCAACCCTTGCGCCACTCATTCTTCGTCCAGCTGACTGGGCGACTGATTAGGCGGGCTCTGGCATCAACTCAGGGCTATCTATATTTCGCCCTATTGCGCAGGAAACTCATCCAGACGTGGCATTCACAAGGTGATGTTTAACCGAGCGGACAAAGAACAAGTAGGAATCAACCACTGTCCAACCCCTCCCGAAGGTCGTTCATTGACTTGACACCCGTTCGATCTTTGCATTCATGGGCCCAAAGATGGGTTAGAGCATCCGGTGACCTTGGGCCCATCGTGTGCGGCAGGCGAGTGGTACGTCCACACAACGGGCCAGCTATGACGAAACGATCTGCCTTGCAGGCTAAGGCCCCCCTACAAATTCAAGACTCCCCTAAAAAGCTCAAAGAACCAAAGCCAGCTGCATGAGAGTAAGGGGCTAATTGCTTCCAAATGTAAACACAATCAATTGCAAGAAAAGGAGACCGTAAGGCTGGAAGTCTGACGTGGAGGTACTGTAGCTGCCACATCTGTCTGTTCCCCTGTGCTAACCCGCAAAGGAAATATGATTTCTACAGTTCATAAACTTGGTGGCAGAAATGCGCTGGTGTGTCAAAGCCAGTGTCGAGCCTTTTGGAGATAAACGGCGCTGCACGAAGCTAACATCAAGCCGTGGAATGGGTTCCTTAAATTGGCGAGCCCCACAAATAGCAGGCTTCCCCTCATGGGGAACAGATGGGAAAAGCGGCCTTGCTTGACAAAGGACTCCAACATTTTGTGGCGGCCCACAAACTGCAAAGACCTGACACTTCTTGAGCCCAAGCATCTTGTTCAACGAATTTGGAAACACAGGGCCAGCTGAGACAGCTAGATTCCTAGTTGCCCGACAGTTTCCCTTAGAGAAAAAGGACTTGCCTTAACAACACCAGAGAGGAAGCGCACCCAAACCTGGTCCAAAAGCCCAACCCTTAATTGCCGAGGTTTGGATTGTGGCCCAACAGGTGTTTGCCCATTTTTATGCTTCCAATTGGGTTTCCCTAGCCCCCAGTGGCTAGGACCAAAAGACCAGGCTTCGACTGTAGCCCGCCTCCACGCGGTTTCCGGGCGTCACTACAGCCGAGACGTTGCCCAAGGACTGGGCGGAACCCAGGTCGAAGTACACCGCCGACCCGTCCCTGGCGGGAACATCATGACTGCATCAACCTTCCACAATCCCTCAATTTGGGATTAGTCATCCACTGTACTTCCCGAAATAAAGGAAACTGAGACGCTCACTGGGGTAGGTGACCCATTCACTGTTGGTTCTAGAAAGGTGGTTGTAAAGATTCATTCCTCGGCCTCTCTCTACTACTACAACCCCTATGAAACAAGGTAGGAGCCACCTGCTAAAATGGCCAGCAGATGCTTTGGCCGCTGCTCAGGGGTGCCAAGCAGTTCATCAGGGGTGTCCTATCGTTGCTCCCAGGGTCAGGACAAACGAACAAACAAGCAAGCCAGCAAACAAAGAAACAAACAAACAAACAAACAAACAAACAAACAAGCAAGCAAGCAAGCAAGCAAGCAAGCAAGCGAGGAGCAAGCAAGCAAGCAAGCAAGCAAGCAAGCAAGCAAGCAAGCAAGCAAGCAAGCAAGCAAGCAAGCAAGCAAGCAAGCAAGCAAGCAAGCAAGCAATCAAGCAAGCAAGCAAGCAAGCAAGCATGTTTATGTTCAGGCGTCATTCCGTGGCCCACCCAAACACAGGTCCACTTAAGGGAAAACATCCTTGGACTAAATGGCCATGTCGCTGCAATGTGTTGCCATTCTTTTTTTGAGGGGCCCTATCTTTGGCAACACCCTCTTGCAACACACGGTACTGAAGCATGCCAGGATGGCTGCTTGAAACACTTGGCTTCCACCGCCTTCTTTGCCAGCGGAGCGATGGTGGTCTGGGCGCAGGAACAAACACTTCAGCGGCAAGAAGCCAAAGGAGCCTGAAGCAACCGAGGAAAGTGCTGGTTAACTGTCTACGACGTAGGCAATTCTAGTCATGCACTCGAGCTAGGCTCCAGTCATTGGAAGGTTGCGTTGGGTGGTTCATGCGATTCAATCACCAAGCTCCGACCCAGTTGGTTCCTATGCTCTCCGAGCTTCTTGTTGCGCCTGAAAACTCCCTGTGCTCTTTAATATCACCTCGAGACAACATAATTCTTTTTATATATATATATATATTATTACTTTTTTTAAACAGTGATGATCAAACCTGTCCAACTCACAAACACAAAGTGGTATATACTGTTGTTAACCCCTTAGCCTTGCCACCGTACCGTGTGTTGCTAATACATTGTTCTTGTTGTTTTACAACAAAAGCGGCTGGGGTGAACTCCATTTTGAGCGGTGGACCCCTCAATTACAAATGGCGAAGGGTGACTACGTCAAGTTGCTGTTGTTCAAGGGAAAATTAAGGAAAACCAAACCGACAAGTTGAACACGTTGGTGAAGTCTGGCAATTTTCAGAGAGGTCAACGGCGACAAACAAGCAAAACGGCTCTAGCCATTTAATTTTGTTAACCCACCGGACACGTATTCAACTCCAACTGACGAGGAATTTAAAGCAAGAGTTGTCCCAAGTCGGATTGCTGAACGCAAGCTTGCAGAAAAGAAAAGCAAGTCCGCAGGTTTCTCGCACCCATGAGCCGAAACCACAAGGAGTAACATGGAGTTGTTGTTCTTTTCTTTTCTTTAAGTCGAATGTTCGCGACAGGCCTGAGGGCTCGAACCGGCTTGGGACGCCTCCATTGCCTTTCCAACCCTTGGTATGTTAGCAACTGTTTTCTTTGCAGCTCGCGCAGTGCAATCGAGCAGGACCCCAAAAGCAACAAACTGAAAATGCATACCAAACACATGAGTTGACAAATCTGTGTTGTCCACAATCCCTGCTGCGAAAATCCATTTGACAGACCAGGATCGCACCAAAATTGACTTCTTCAGCCTTCGAGACTGGCGAGCTATGCCGAGTTGCCGTCTTCCTGTGCATCTTCATCTGAGCCAGGTGGATCAGGACCAATGGCTTCTTACTTGGCTACACTCCCTGAGTGGGTTGGCCAAACAAGTCCCCACGTGTTTATTACCAAAATGGTCTTCCCAACGAGTAAAGTCCAGCAACTCAGGAAGTGAGATAATTGTCCACTAGTCAAGGAGAACAAAGCAGAAGGCTACCCTTCTTGGGTAAGTCCAGCATTCAACAAATGGTTTAGCAAACGCTCGTTAGGGTTGTGGATAAGCCAGTCAATGCTGAGCCAGCCACAATGGCGCGCTTGAACTTGTAGAAAACCCTGACCCGTACCGTCCCTTTGGCAACAGCATACAATGGCGAGTGGGGAGCATTGCTCATATCTATGCCACGACCTGAATAATGGCACCTTCTGGGCTTACTATAACACCCGCATGTACTCCCTGTTACTTTCTCAATGACTACGCGGCCAAAGGACGCGCTTGATTGAAATCAAGACGAAATGGACAAATGTTGCCGCTAGACATCTGGGCCTTTGCCACAATCATTCCATCCCAAGCAAGCATAGCACTCACAACGGTGTGTCTGTGCCACTCTCCCACAAACAACTTTGCATGATGCAAAGCCTTCCCTGGTAGACTTTCAATATGGGTCCAGCATCAACTCAACTTGGGTTCCCGCTTAGGGCCCATGGTTGAAGCGCATTGCGCCCAACCCTACATTTCTTGTGACACTCCTGTTTGCCATGGCCAACGTTGTTCCCCATCTGTGTTGACGACCCTGCCTTCTGACCACAAGCAGTCGCGCTTTGTGAACAAAGGTCATTGGGGATTTGAGTAACCCTCTCAGACTACAGTGGATCCTTCCTCTGAATGGACACCCAGGCTTGAGTTCACGTCTGGTGGATTTCTTTGGAACATACCTAAGTTCTTCTGCGCCGATGACTAGCTCATCTTACCCCCGGGTGCAATGGAGTTGGGTTTGCTCCTAAGGGCGAGCTCCAAATGAGCCGCCGCCAAAATCCTTCGTTCTAAAGACTCACCTTCGTTTGGGCGGGTTCTTGGTCAAGTCATTTCGTAGACTCCTCCCGTACTCAGAATGTTCTCCTATTCTTTCGGTAGTCTTCCTGGAGTCTTCGCGTAGTCTCCGGTAGGCTCCCCGTAGTCTTCTGGTTACTATGGTTACTTATCATCTATCGTAACTCAAAAGAGCCACCATTGGCAAAAACATGTTTTTGTGAAGAAGGGGTTCGGTAAGAATTTGTCAAGCAATGACTTGTAGAAACAAGCCCTAAGGCTTCGTTTGGCCTCCGTTTCAAGACCTGCTCGCCGCCTTGCAAAAGCCGCCAACTGCACATTGAGAAGCCTTCGTGTCAAATACTCGCCTCCCGATTCCACTCCAATACATATCCCTTGTACAAACCGTTTTAGTGGTAGCTCAGATTATTGTTGATTTTCCTTCGGCTAGCTTTAACGCACTCCCCCCCCCAAAAAAAAGAAGTAGTCATGCAGAATAAACTGCATTTTCTTATACGTCAAAGTAGGGGGACCCTCAAAATGGCTGTTGTCCTTTTTGCTCTCCTTTAAACCAACCTAACAAGGGTATCCTCAAACGACACGCAGACACACACACACACACACATGTCAGGAACAAAGTTGTTTCCACGTTGAACCCGCGCCTTGCAGGGGCAGCTACCAGGGCCCTTGGTGGGAGTCCCCGAAGTGGGCGCTGCATCCTGCGCGAATCCACTTGGTTCATCTCCCGCCAAAAAACTTCTCGCGTCCTAAAACACACCGTAAAACAATCCAAAATCAACCCCAATCCTATGTTGAGCCACTGCAACAACATACTTGTCGTAATTGAAAGCAACCCTCGGCCATCTTTCGTGAAAACGTTGCACTGTCACCTCTCCTTGCATTTGTGAGCCAGCCTGTAAGAGTGGAACCTAACACCCCTCGTTCATACCCGTCGCTTCCCTGGGTACTGATGCACTTGAGCATGAGTATATGGGGGTTGTCGAAAATTCTTGTTCCACGGCTTCCTTTTAGGACCCCTTGCGCCCGCCCTTGCATAGTGGTCTGCAGTGCCAGATCACTGTCACCATTTTTTGTGATGAGCGCTGACATGTGCCGGATGTCAAAAAGGGTGGAGTGCCAAAGCCAAGCTGTAACATTATGGGCTGGCCTGCATGCAGTGCAACTTAGGCAGGAGGTGACGGGGCCTTCAACACATCTGTTTGGTTCTGCCATGGCAATGAAGTAGCTTTTAATTTTGATATCTCGATTGTTTGTTAATGAGTAAGCCACAAATGCTCTTCGACACAGTTGTCCACCTTATTGATTTGTTTAGCTATCTCAATGT
This sequence comes from Effrenium voratum, assembly GCA_963377175.1. NCBI lineage: Eukaryota > Dinophyceae > Suessiales > Symbiodiniaceae > Effrenium > Effrenium voratum. The sequence goes on along the minus strand of CAUJNA010000702.1, from coordinate 723,269 downwards.
GCTTCAAATTATTCAAGCATGCTCTCAAATTATGTCCAAAATCTCGAACTCTCACCCCAAACCCTATCTCAAATTATCTCAAGTTATCTCAAATTATCTCAAACTATCTCAAATTATCTCAAACTCTCACCCCAAACCCTATCTCAAATTATCCCAAATTATCTCAGATTATCTCAAATTATCTCAAACTCTCACCCCACACCCTATCTCAAATTATCTCAAATTATCTCAAGCTATCTCAAATTATCTCAAACTCTCACCCCAAACCCTATCTCAAATTATCTCAAATTATCTCAAACTCTCACCCCAAACCCTATCTCAAATTATCTCAAATTATCTCAAACTCTCACCCCAAACCCTATCTCAAATTATTTCAAATTATCTCAAATTATCTCAAATTATCTCAAATCATCTCAAATCATCTCAAATCATCTCAAATCATCTCACATGCGCATGTAGCATGAAATGACCTGACATATATTGGGCTAACTTTCCCAACGCATCGCGCTTAACTGGGAACATATCAATGATGGGGACATTAATGGTGTCATAAACAATGTGCTAACATGCTAGAGTTACAGTAGTGCAATCCTGCTGGCTGGCTTGTGCTGGATCGTACGCTTCTAGCTGGCCAAAGTTGCAGCGCAGATCGTGGTCAGAGGATTTATACACACATAACTGCACACAACTCCCCAATTCGGAAAAACACTCGTTTCACATGGAAAATACCCACACTGAGGGGGTCCCCCTCTCCAGAAATAATAACAGTAGTAGTAGTAGTAGTGGTAATAACAGAAATAGTAGTAATAGTAGTAGTTGTAGTAGTAATCGTAGTAGTAGTAGTAGTAGCAGTAGCAGTAGTAAAAATAGTAGTAGTAGTGGTAATAGTAGTAGTAATAACAGTAGTAGTCGTAGTAGTAGTAGTAGTAATAATAGTAGTAATAGAAGTAGTAGTAATAGTAGTAGTTGTAGTAGTAATCGTAATAGTAGTAGTAGTACTAGTAGTAGTAGTAGTAGTAGTAGTAGTAGTACTAGATAGCAGTAGTAGCAGTAGCAGTAGTAGCAGTAGTAGCAATAGTAGTAGTAGTAGTAGTAGTAGTAGTAGTAGTCGTACTAGATAGCAGTAGTAGCAGTAGTCGTAGTAGTAATAATAAGAAAGACAGCACGTTAGTAGCGGCGGAAGCACAGGTCCCAGACCTAATTAGTACCACCTAAATACATACGTCCCGCCTGGAAGATGCGTGCGCCCGTTGTGTGTGTTTTCAGACTAGTTCAGACTGGCTGTTGAAGCCTTGCCTAGAATGCGGCCTTGTGAGACAGCTTGCGCTCGAAACCTGAAGTGATGACAGTGCTACTAGTATTACTGATTACACAGCTGAAAATTGACGCCTTGCCATGAGTCCAGTTACTGTCCTTCGTGCCTCAACGCGCAGGACCGCCGCCGCGCGATCGCCGCACGCGCGGCCGCCGCGCACGCGGATGCCGCGCGCGCGCGCTCGGGGCGTTATAGCAGTATAGTAGTAGCAGCAGCAGAAGCAGTAGTTTGCAATACTTTTGAATCATAATACTGCGTAGTAGTAGTGATAGCAGTAGTATTAGTAGTAGTAGTAGTAGTAGTAGTAGCAGTAGCAGTAGTAGTAGCAGCAGTATCTGTAGTAGTAGTAGTAGTAGTAGTAGTAGTCGTAGTAGTAGTAGTAGTAGTAGCAGTAGCAGTAGCAGTAGCATTCGTTGTAGCAGCAGGAATAGTACTAGTAGTGGCAGCACTTGCGCCCGCCCTTGCGCCTTCTTGCGCCTACGTCGTGTTTTCATATGTCTGGGATGATATTCCTTATGTCTATATTCCGCTATAGACTAAATACAAGAGACGGGGTTTTCCGACGACCCTCATATACCCTTTTCGGTGAGAGGATGCAGTATAAACACCAGCAAGCCTTACCCGAGGGGTATGTCCAAACCATCTGTCATCCTGCCTGTCCCGTGCAACGCATGCAGTTGTTGACCTTTCTTCTCGAGGCTCCAAACGTCGTCTTCCCAGTTGAGTCCGGTTGAGCCTCTATCCCAACAGCCCCTATGGTCCTTAGCTCGTCGCGAACTGAGCCTATTTGGGCAAAGACCCAATTTCAGCTCTTGCGGGAGTAAGAACAAACTTCAAAAAGTGGTGTAAATGACATTCCCTAAGCCGTAAGGCCGTAAGGGTCCAAGTTACTCATGAGCACTCGAAATGGGAAGTCACTTTAGCGGACCCAGTTTTGGAAAAACAAAAGGGAGTCAGACTCCAACGAACCTCCGGCCCCATTCGGTCCTCAGTGTTCCGAACGCTGTTGTCCGGGCAGGCAGCGTACTCGCACTCCCCAGTGCCGGACTCGGGGTTCAGCCGGACAGCAAACCAACGTTTAGAGGGGGAGTGAAACCAACTTTGAGGCTGGTCACAAGGGAAAGTTTGCAAAACATCAGTTTACCCCTAGCTGGGGGGAGTCGGAATGGATATTTAGAGCCTAGGACATGTGTTCTCACTTCGTGTCAGGAGCTGACATTTCAACTTCGCCACCCTCCATCCTGGGGCTGAGGATGTATCGAGGAGACATGACGTACAAGGTACGGTCGAGTCTCTACAGGTTGCGAGTTAATCGAGATAAAGCAAACACACATAGGTGTATGTACAAAAAGGAGGACCCCAAAGATGGGTGATTTCCTTTGGTTTCTCCTGAAGCCAACCCCAAAAGGGTGCCCTCAACAAAATACGTAAACCAAAGGGTGTTCCTTATTCCTCACTAGCGAGAGTCTGGGAATCAATAATCCTTTGCACCAAGCTGGTACTTTGCAAATGTCACACGATGGTGTCCGACCTGGTCATCTATTCCGGCTTGGCTCAAGGAAACTGTCTACCCCTTGCTACCGCCGCTCATAGCCTTAGAGCAGCCACCAAGGTTGGAGCCTGGAGAAAGGCCAAAGCGGGGATGGGGGAAGAACCTCCTACTCTTTCCACTTTGTCTTCCATCAACACCAAACCTCCTGGCCCCTGCCTCGTCGTTCGCTCAGACAGGGTTCCCCGAAAGATGCATTCAAAAATGGCCCTATACCAAAAATCACCTGTTTCATACAGATATTTTCCACATCAGCTCGTAGTCGTAGATGTGTGTTTTTCCACCATGGCCAACATGCATCATGTGGACATGTGGCAGCATAACCCAAATAGGAGGCTTTCCCTTTAGTTTCCCTAGACCCCGAAGGGCACGCAACCCCATTTCAGCACCCCTCCACACCCGGGAGGTCGAAACGGCCCTGCGCCGCCCTCTTGGCCGCCAGCATTCCAGAAGAGCTCGCCTTGGTGTCCCATGGCCCGATGGAATGGGTTCAACGACTCTGAGATGCACAGTGGCCACGGGCAAAACATCGCATCCTTTCTGTGGTTGGTTCACGACAAATGGGAGCCCTTCGCCAAACAAAGAGATGAAAAAAGGGCACAGCTGGGGAACTGGGAATGGTTCCTTTTGGATGCTACACACATGCCGCTTTGCAAGAGATGCGTTTTTCTGATTAGAACCCCCCCAAAATTCGGGGCTGAACTTGGACCATTGGTTAGGGTGACTTAGAAATAGAACAACATGAACAGAGGTCATCAGCAAGATGCGCACCAAAAATCGAGGCTTTGGCCCATTTCCTGCAGAAATATCTGAAGCTGGTTTCTTACGTGGGTGAAATATCCTTCGTTCAACAACCTTGGAAATGCAAAGAAAGGGTTGTGGATCAATGCCCCCTTTTCTTCATTGGTCCATTATGGGGACAGGGGCAATGGGGGGTCTGCTCGATTTTCGAACTCCAGGACTCCAGGCATGCCCTTCAGAGCTAGGCAGGTACGACATGCATAAACATGACCTAGAAAGTAGGCGTTGAGGGTCTTTGAAAAGGCGGTGGTGAGCTGGTTGCGCAGTGCCAAGCTTCTGATGCTACGTACCCTGTTCTGGTCGTTTCAGTTGCGACCTGACTTGAGAAGTAAACTGCCTTCTGCTACAGCATCCTTTCTGAAAACAAGTCATTCTACCTTCTGACAGTTTACAGCTCCGCGTGCCGGAAATAGGCCCCAACAAAATGGAACCCGACCCACAGCGGCCGGCCCCTCTGTTCCATGCCGGGCCGTCCAACGGCCCCAATGGACCGATTGTGGGCTGTGAAGCCCTTGGTCGCTGGAAACCAAGTACGTCCAGTCAATGTCCGCTTTTGACATCGCCAAAGGACTTTTGGCCAAAAACGGATCTCAGTAGATCCAAACTTCAAACAGAGCGAAGAAAAGCAGCTGGCTGAAACAAAAATTCTAAATGGGTGTGTGTGTGTGTGTGTTTGTTTTGAGGGTATACTCATTTTTGGGGTCCCCAACACAAAGACAGACCCACATCGACCCCCTGAAATTTGCGCGAACCAACACGCTGTCTGGGGCATCGTGCTCTTGCACTCCCGGTCCGCGCCCAGAAAGTAGGCAGAGCCCATCTTGCTCCAGCCCTCCGTCGTGCCTTGCACCGAAGAGGGGCGGTGCGTTTGGGGAAGAGGGGAAATGGGTTTGCTGGTCATTCTCGTTTGGCGTAGTTCCACTATCCCCAATGGCTGCCCTCTGGGTCAAATAGCGAATCCTGAATTTGGGGCAGCACTGGGACAGGTTCCTGAAGGGCTGGAACTAAATCAATGTCATGCAACGCTGCAAGCTGAAAACAAGAATGTGAGACAGCTGCTCAAGTAAGAAGCTGTCCCGAATTGCCAAACATGTGACTGCAACCGATGGATACGTATGGGTTAGTAACATGGGGAGCACCCCCACTGGGTAGTGTGTTCTTGCCTTTCGCTTCAGAAACCCTTAGTGACGCCCTCATGGTGTCTACAGACAAACTGAAGGAACACCACCCATGGGCGATCCCCTGATTTCAACACACTCATTCTGCCATGCGCCTGGTGTGCCAAACGCCCTGAAGCGGAGAAAGCCGTCTCAAGTCTCAATGCTTGGCGCCGGCGCCTATGAAAATAGCTGGTATACGGGAAACAGCTACTTATGTTCCGATTCCAAGGTGAATGAAAAGGACCAGGAAGCCAAAGTAGGTCTGGAGCACAAACTACACACGGACCACCCGGTTGTGAAGGGCCCAAGCCTTGTAGCTGGGGGCAAGTCAGGCTAGCTGGCGCTGAACAACGCCGAAACGGCCGAGTCGTTGGGAACGCGGCTGGATCGCGTGAAACTTAGGACTCAGGATGAACTGACAGGGGGGCAGCGGCTTGGCAAATCTAAGTGCTTCCAGTCCCCAACGTAAGCAGTGGACACCATTGAGACACGCAAATCCCTAATTTCCTCCTAAAATCAAAATCAGGAGCCTCAGGGAATGTGTTCAAAGTTGGGACCTCCAACTATCAGCCTTTGCCCTCACCAAACTATGCCCTCACCACGATTCTGATCCATGTTTAGGAACCCTCAAAATGCAAAGTAATGTCTAACCGACGTTTTTCCAATGCCAACACAGGCGAGTTACTTGGTATTCCTTTATCCCTTGAGTTGCTCCGGTTGCTTCTGCCGCCCCCAAATCCCAACTGACAACGGAGAGGAACCTCAAACAGGGGTCTAGTTCCAAGCAAAGGCTTGCTCTGCAAATGCGAGTTGTTTGTTGAAGTTCCGTGCTAATGTGATGGCGACCATCAGCGGACTGCACACAGAAGATGGCACCAGAGCACGACTCTCCTCCAAGTCCGTAGACACCACACGTTTGAAGTTGGTGTGCCCCCCTCTAAAGCCCCAGTTGCTGAGCGATCACGTCCGCTTTTTGTGGGGAACCTATCAAACAAAAAGGGAAGGGTGAATCCAGTGAACAAGCAAGAAGCCTTCCCAACTTTTCCCCGAAAGAACAAATGTCTGGATGAGGCAAACGTGCGTGTTGATTCTGGCAAAACTGGCAGGTGCCGCCATTAATTCAACAAGCACATCCCAACATACCACTATGCCCCCAAGCAAAATGGTGCATGAACACATGGTGCATGCATCCCAAATGAATGGCTTCCTTTGCGCTTTGAAGCTGTGTCCAACCCAAGAAGCTAGTTGTGATTCTGGCCTATACTTTGTGAACCTCACAATACGAATGGCTTCAACGGACATCCCCGTTGAAAGAAAGGAACTCAAACGGGTTCGACACAAAAACGTCGGGGAACCCTCCAAGTTGTGTTTTCCTTTCGTTCCAGCAACTCCCTTCCCGAGTGCATTGGCCAACACAGCTTGCTGTTTGCCAGTAAAATCGTCTTCCCAGCAAGCATGGGTGATTCTCTAAATAGCGGCCCCTAGTCCCCTATCCTTTCAGTTTTCCTTCAAAACCTCCCAAAAAGGGTACCATCGGGTGGGATTTCAAGGAAACCGCCGAGCCGCTGATGGGATCCTTCTGCCAAGCGTTCAGCGCAACGCACACCTCCACCTCCTCGCAGACAAAAATCCGGAAATGGGGCCGGCGCGGAAAGGTGTGTGTGTGTGTGTGTGTGTGTGGGGTGGGTCAAAAGGGACCAAAGGGAAAGCCAACTGATTTGGGTGTCCTGTATGTCGTGGTTCTGTTTTTGGTTGATGGGTGGGGTTGGCTGGCTGGTTGTTTGGAACGCTTTTTGGTTGGTTGACGTGGGGGACCCACCAAATAGGGGTTGAGAGGACGGGATGAGCAGCCGGAAGAGGACTACTTGGATGTTCTTTAACTTATATCTCGGGTAGCCGGGGCAACTGAGGTGAGTTAACATGGTTATAAGTTAAGTTATAAGTATTATAATCATGGTTGGTAGCCTATGCATTAAGCGGCTTGAAGGCTTCCGTGGATCGTGGTCATGGTTCGCTTTGATAGACACCTTTACATTGCCTGTTGAAAATTCCGAGCGGAACAGGGCCGTCCCTACCGGGCCCGAGTAAAGGAACCGGTCTTTTCATCTGTCTTCAAATGTTTTCAATACAGTGTGACCCCAAGGAACGAGGAACCGATCTTTTGACCATGACGCATCGAAACGGAAACCCCGAAACCCCGGCAGTGCGAACGAGCCCTCTCCTCGAAATGACTTGAGGTGGGGCTAGACACACCGCAGGCGCTTGCGCAGGTCACTGCAGGGCACGCCGAGACACCTGGCGCGTGAACTGGATGTTCAAGATGCACCCCAGCAAAACAGGACAACACAAAACAGGTCCTTTCCCCCCTCAAACTAAAAGAGCGGGTGCCCCGAAAGCACAAGTAATCGAAGCATGTTTTCTGCGCTAGTGGTCTCTTCGCTAGTTCACTCTGCAAGTTGTTCTGCGCAAGTTGCGCAAGTTCTTTTCTCAAAATTATCTGCTCAAGTTTGTTTCCCAAGTTCTCGATGCAAGTTTCTCTGCAGTGCTCTTGTGCAAGTTTCTCTCTGCGCCTCTTCGCAACTATCTCTCTACAAGTCGCACTGTGCAAGTGTTTTCGCACGCCGTTCTCAATGCAAAGGGCCGTTCTCCACGCATGTGCCGCCAAGAGTTGCAAACCTCTGTAGCTTTTGCACACCGACCACGCCGATCCCCGCAAAGGGTCGCGCGCGTACCGCAAAAGTGGAAAACACCCGCAGTTAGTTTGCTCGTGTGACTTCACAATGCTTTCGGGCAGATATTCTCCAAGGTCTTAAAGTCCAACCCAAGCCACGAGCGTCACCCAAAGAGTCACTTCGGTTCTCGCGGCCTTTGGGCAAGTTCCCGTAGTGCAAGGCGTCGAACTCTGTGGAGCCCGGCACTTCGCCTCGATAGCTTGGGCCCAAGGGCAAGGGTTCGGACACATTTTCTTGAAACATGTTACAACCACCCCTTACAGTTACCAACCGGAGAATGTCTTTCAGGAGAGGGTCCCGAAGGGCCTCTTTATAGACGGAAGTCTCGGGTTGATCTTCGCCTTCCGAAAAGACACAGTTTGGTGGATTCCCCCTCTCATTTGGATTCCACTTTTGTTTGGTGGGGAAATCCAGTTTCCTTAATTGCTGAATTAGCCCATTCTTGTACCTAGGAAGCCAACTATGAAAGCGACCAAAACAATGGATCCTTCGGAAACGAACTGGGAAACAACTGGTCCTGGCATCCATGTCTCTCTGAAATGCCCTTCCCGTACGAGCCTCAAAAATGGCCAGACTCCTAGACACAAAAATTTGGCTCTTTCCAAAATAGGAGTTAGGTGAACAAACCATGAACCATGCAGGTACAGGGGTGTACCGTGTGTTGATTTGTTGAAACCGTCCAAAAGGATACGTAACTCCGTTGTGAGCACAGGCCCGCGTGGACATTCCCTTTCTTCCCTTTGTACTGCCTAAAAAGCGGACTAATATGGTTCCCCCCAAAAACAATATCCTGAAGTGAGGGACCTTCATCTGCGAATTCTAGTAGAACTCTAAGCCTGAAAAAAGGGATCCTTAAGTAAAGGACGCAATTATCATGGCGAGCTCGTGTTTCTTCCTGGATCAGTGAGCTGAGTACGGCCAGAGCCATGTTGGTGCACTTGGGTGCTCAGAATCTCAGATACCCAAGTATGGATCTCCTCGAGTGGCGTCTTAGATAGGGGTCGTCTTTGGGATTGTTTTGGGAAACCAAAGGACACCAAGAAGCTGACCATTTTTTTTGAGAAACATCCAAGTATGGCAGGTGGCAAGCTTAGGTCGCTAGAATTTGTCCATGACCAATCCCGACCTCCAGTGGCCAATGCTGAGTATTTTTGCCCAGGAAAGCAACATGCTTTAAAATTTCACCATATTTAGTGAACCTTACGGTGTCAAATCAATTCAGAGGAGATTACGTAGGGGGGGTCATTGGGCCTTCCGGAATACTGGATGTGGACCCCCTCCCCAAAAACAACAGGGAGTGAGGATGGAAAGGATTGTTAATTCTCGTGGCTTAAAGCAAGGATTATGGTTCCCGACATGGGCATGTGTCAAAATCGGGGAACCCCCCTGGCTTCCCTTTCAGCCAGCTCCAGAATGGGTCCCTCAAAACAAGACACCCTCTTGATCAGGACCTTTTGAACACGCTAGTTTATGCTTTGCCCCCCCCCCCCAAAAAAAAAAAAGAAAAGGAGGAGGTTCGGTTTCATCTTAGGGGTTTCGCTCTAAACCGCACGGCTCGATGGATCTCTTCCAACCGAAGCCACTAGCGTTGCAGGCGAAGACCTCCAGCTTCTCCGCGGGGTCACCTGACAAGTCATAGGTCAGCATGGTTTTTGAAAACAGCAGGTTTCAAAGTGGGCCATCCCCATGACACGTTTATCATGATAAAGGGGATTCCCTTGGAATCCAAGAAAGTGGCACTAAAACCAGGGCTTGCCGATTTGTTGACTTCAGCATGTCCTTTTGAAATGGGTTGCGTACCGTTCCTTTCGAAGTTGCCCCCCCCTTTTGCTTTCTGGCTTTCTTTTGCCATGATCGACAGTGTCTCCAAACAAAGTGCCTGTCCGAAGTGTAACAAAAGGCTGTCTTCGAGTGTATGCACGTGTTAAACACAACGCTGGCGGTGTTTAAGGACCCAAAGCCCTATTGGAGAGCTCAACCATTTGGGGGGGGTGGCAAATCATAAACGAGCAGCGTTCAAACGGTCCTGTTCATATGGGTCCCCAACTTGATTCTTGGGCCTAGAAACCAAAAGGTAAACTAGACGTCAAAAACCTGATTTAAGTTCCGAAAATGTACCCTGGTTTTGAACGCTCGTCGTCTCTGGCTGCCTACCCTCAACACTTGGCTATGCCTCAAAATAGGGAGGGATTTGGCCCCCAAAATGGTGGTTTGCCTTTGTGTTTTCCAGACAGTAAAACAACCTGAACATGGTACCCTTCAAGAACACTACACACAGACACACCCCGAACCGTTCACGTACCATGCGAAATCAGAGTGAAATCATGATGAGATGACCCACCACCCTACCATGAAGGACCCCCTGAACAAACATGCTTCCTCACACTTTGTCTCAACCTAGGAACTCCCGGATGGAGGACCGTACCACTCAGAGAAACTTTGTCCAAAGAAATTTGTTTCTTTCGTAGCTTACCACCCACAAACACACATCCCAAGTTGTTACTACCCACTCAACTGTTGCTCAACGGTCCTTTGAGTAAACATGAACCAGTGGAACACCAACAGGACAAGGTTGATTTGAGCAGGCGAGGCTGTTTGTTCTTCCGCTGAGGCTCCCTGGAGCGGCCGGAGCCTGCAAGATCCGCATGCCTCTAGATCTTTGGGAAAAGATAGAACTTTCCGAGCCCCTTGAAAGTAGCCGTCTGCGAAGAAGTTTTCCCTAAAGCTGAAAAACTGACTGGGCCCGTTTAAAGTAGTCTTCCAGCGCGGTTCCGTCAAGCTTGACTTGAAAAAGGTGCCTGCTGCGATCTTCATCTCCAAGACTTCCGCATGCTGCGTGAAGTTGGAATCCATGCCTCAGCCCCATTGCGTCGCGCAAAGAGTGTGGAACATGAAATGCAGTGGATGTCCCAACTGACGCGCGCTGTTTTTTTTCTTTTTTTCAGGGTACCGTTTTTGGGGTTGGTTGAAAAGGAAACAGAAGGGAAACCATGCTGAGTTTGCGTTTGCAAGAGCAAAGGTGAGCCTTCAAAGTAGCGGACGCCCCAAAATGGTGGTTTTCCATGCGGTTTCCCTTCAAAGCAACCCCATAGTACCAAACAAGACAGCCCCCAAAGCTATCTTGAGTAGCCGTGGGCCCAAAGGCAGGGTTCTCTTGACCTAAACCACTCTTTGAAGCTGGTTGCTTGAAGTATGTGGTGTCTTCCAAGAGTCATCCTGTGGAAAACGCGCTCAAATATCGCGGACGTGGGTCAAAGTACTCAACAAAAAGTCCGAATACTAGACTCTCCCAAAAATTGCCAGCAGCCCATAGAGGAAGCTCATTGTTGCACTTGTACCCCTTTGTGGGGTCCCTTCTGTTGATTTTGAAGCAAAGGTTGCCAGTGAGGTTTTGCCAAGTATGCTGTCAAACAAGCCCGCCTTTACTTGATACTGGATTTGAAGAGTTGCTTGGACTCTTCAGGGAAACCCTGACCCCCCATTGAAGGATGTACACTCAGCAGAACATGTAATACTGTTTGGGCTCTCAACAATGGCCCGATCATGCCGAGGACCGTTTTCCAAAAGTTGGGGTTTGAGTGAAGGCAAGGACTGGTCCCACTTGGATTCCTCACCACCCCGAAATCTGAACTGAACTGTTCCTCCTTAATGTTTCCCCTTGATTCTTTCAAACCTGCCAGGTATCAATCGAGGCGATCCCCCAGGCAAAGGAATAATTTGGTTCTGCTTTGTTTTGGGGATCCCCAAAATGGTGTTTGTCCGTGAGGGGTGTAGTAGTCTGGAGTCAGCAAGGGAGGGTATGGGAAGGGCATGGCCCTTGATTGTGCATGAGCCCCTAGTCACTGCTGATCACTCTTCAGTTGCAATGGATCCGTGATGAGACTGAATCACTCCTCTCCCGAGAAGTCTCATTGGAACCCCCAAAGATCCCAACAGCACCCAAAAGGAATCTCCTTTGACACGGACTTGTTTTTAAGATCTTGGCTCACTTGCTTCCCAACAATCTTGATATCAAACAAAGATCACAATACCCTGGCAATTGAAGACAAACACATGGTCCCTGCAAAAGAAAACTAAAAGGGCCATGGTTCACCGAGGCCTAGGCACAGTTTTCCCGCTATACCCAAGGCGAAAAAACTCCCTTACCCTTCTTCCAATCATGAACGTGCACAGTCTTCCAAAACTCACCCGTCAGCTTTCATAAGGAAGGTAGGTTCCTTCCAGAAGCTGGGATCGTGTTTCGCCAAAGGCTCACTTCTGAAGCTTCTCCTTCTGATCCTCCCCAAAGGAGCTGATGAGGCACACCATGCGCAAGATGGATCGCATCTGGGCCTCGAAGCAACATACCTCAACCCCCTTGTGGCTTGGGGTCAGCATCCCTCCCTCCAAACAATTCACAACCTCGAGCATGTCACAAAGTTGTCTTTCTTTCAGCAACGTACTTGCCTAGTGACAGGCCGAGTGGCCGAGTGGCCGATTTTTGGATGGTTGACTTAAACAGATCACTCGCCCCAATTCAAAGTAAGGAGCAAGGCCCGGAATCCACCAAACTAAACGGGGAAACCACAACTGCCATGTTTGTTTCGTGGCTTTTGCCTAATTCGATCTTGAACAGCCCCCAAACGTCCACTTCCACACATGCTGGACAGCAGCGTCCAACAGCGGCCGACACCGTTTCTTGGTTCACTTAGCCGCACCTTCTGAGGTGTCCATTGACGATTCACAAACGAGGATCATGTCACACTGTCACCTCCCACCCTATCGTACCCAGGGAAAGTGCTCGTTGGTTCGTTGAGGTGCCCCACTTCCGCAAAGGCAATGACCTGCATGGATCTGCGCAAATACCGAGAATCCTCATTTGAAATGACGGGCCCGGCGCTCGACTCGAACGCGAGTCTGGGGATCTGGGGACGGGACGGCACGCGAGACGCCCTGGGCTTCGTGCTCGTTCTGGCGCCAAAGGCAGGCAGATGCTCCGATTCAAGCAATACAAACATACCAACATGTATACATATATGTACATGAATATGCACACGAGCAAAAATAAACATTCTACATCAGAATACACCAAGTCTGATTGGCTCACTTGCGCAAAGGCTGTAAGAACCAAAGGACAGGCCATAGGCAAAGAAGGAAACATGTCACTGACTGATTGACTTTGTTGGCCAGGGAACTCTTCCAAAAAGGAGATTCTCTGTTTTTGGAAGCACCGACTTTAAACTGGCTCCCCAAAGGTAGCACTCAAACTTCGCAAAGCGGAAAATACAAGAACTGAACACAGAAGCCATCAAACATGGCATGAGTTTCTTTGTGTTTTTCCCTTTCTTCCTTTTGCTCGGTTCGGATACACTGTCTCACTGTGTTGCGTTGAAAGATAGTGGGCTTTCGGGTTCCACGTTATCTTTCAGAACATCTTTTGTAAGCTGAGCGGTTCACTCAATGACCCACGGCCTTGACGGTGTCCCAGTTGCTGCTCGCCGTGTCGTAGCCTGAGCTAAGTAGCCCGTCGACAGACTTTTGGCTTCTACATGTCCCACCTTACATGCACATAGGCATGTATACCTCAAAATTGGCAGAGGGCCGCCTTGGAATTTCTCCAAAAGTACCCCGAAAACGGTTCCTCAAAAACACAAGAAGCTCATGAAGCAGTTTATCTTCTGTGAATCGGTGAGCTCATCATAAAATGGGCAGACGGACATTGTGGATTGCTCTTCCCGGTCGTTTGCGGTGGTCCAATGGCAAAACTGGTGCGACGCTTTTGGGGCTTGCAGCTGCTTGGGGCACGTTAAAACGGAGCCAAAAAAGGGCCTGGTCCCTTTGATCAGGTGGATGGGCCAACCTGTCCTGTCATTGTTGGAAGAAAAGTCTTGCCCGCAGTCTTTGTCAAGGGCTCATGTTGGGGAGCACACTTGGAGAATCTGCTTGCAGCTAAAGGGCCTGAAAATACACGGCTGCCCAGTTGTTGTTTTCTCACTTGTCCAAAACATGTGGGTACGGAGCATCTCCTGGGATCAGAACCGGAGACCAATGGAAACACAAAGGTCGATTCGGTCCTGGACAAGTGAGGCCTCGGTCGCAAGAACTACAGTGCGAACCCAAGTGGTCCGAAAGCTTTAGCATTCTCAAAGTCGCCCACGTGGCAGGTTGAGGTGAAACCTCGAGCACCTCGAAGTTTGATTTCACAACCCGATCGCGAATTCACTTTTGGCTGGGACTGTCGACTAGCCATTCTCTGCCGAGGTTTTGGTTGTGGCTCACATGGACATTCACCGCGCAAGTAGGTGAAACATCCGCGGCCGGGTGTCCCTTGAAAGGGAAATCAAAGAAGATTCTCAAAGAAGGCGAGTTTCAACATGGCTGTGGGTCAAAAATAGGTACCCAAAATGGAACCCAGGTAGATGGAACCAAGACTAAAACCTGCGGTCCCCTGGTGGCTTAATTTTGACCCACACCCATATGCTTAAACAAGGGCCTTAGCCCAACCATCTGCACCGATTGAAGCCAAGAGGTTGACCACCTATGCAGTCGGGCTGCAGGTGTCATACGCCTCCCACGCAGTCCTAGCAGTGTATGGCTCTATCCACCCCCCGCCTTGGAGAAATCGACATGGGTACGCGTCAAAATTAAACCACCAGGGGACCGCAGGCGGTTTTAGTCCTTGGTACCAGGGCTTCATTTAGGGCACCTATTTTTGACCCACAGCCACATCTTCATCGGCGATCCGCTCTTGGCAAGCCAAAAGCACACCTCGAACAAGTAGCCAACCACATGCCGGCAGAACAGAGTCTGATGCTGTTCAGGCCAAACACAGGATGGGAAATGTGTGCGCGCAGAAAAAACACGCCCTCGACTGAAGATCAAAATGATCTGAACAGCATACTCTTGTTTAAACAAGTCAACAATAAAACTGGATGCATTAGAGCAACCCAGGTCATGCAACCTGTGAATACAAAAGCAGGCCCCATACCCATACGTAACAAAACCTTCAAGCAAACAAGTCATGAAGCATGTAGCAGGTAAAACACAAAGCCTTATGCAAAACAACCCCGCCGCATACGCAATCTCAAAAACTAACTCGAACAAACAGGACCCGGTCGCAGATAAAAACAAACGCCTTCACGCCCTCGACTGAAAAAACCAAAGGAACCTGGACAGCATATCAGCAAAACGCCTCGTTTAATTCAAGCAAAGTACAACATACTGCAAATATAAACCTGTGGACACAAAAAGAAACTGAACAGCACGTGCGCACATGATGGCTACTTCAGAGATACCCGTTTCGGGTGGTTTTAAGGGAAACCAAAGGTCAAAACCATCTCATCTTGAGAACCCAGAATTTACCGCCAACCCCACTTGAGCCTACCCTACGGTTGACATATTTCTCCGTTGCTGAGTGAGACTGTTGGAAAAAAGGAAGTGGTGGGCTGCACTCAACCAAACAAGACGTCCGTGCCCCAAAAAGGAAGATGCAGCTTTAAACATTTAATCTACGCACATTCTGCGCACAGAAGATTCTATTTGGAGATTCATTCTGCATAGCACCCAACAAAGCAGATTTCCCTCCAAATGGAATGCTTTTGCCTGGTTCCACTCCCGTTTTCCAAAGGATTCCTCGAAACCTGTGTTTTGTTTTATTCTATGTGACTATCTGAGGTCTGGTTCTCCGCCGCAACCTTCGTTTGCTTCGCTTCTCGTTTCGCCGGCGCATCCTGCGGTTCTTCAGCTCGTTGCACTTGGCGCTCTCAGCAGTGGCCCGGGGCGCGCAGCACCCAGCGTGGGCTTCCCTAACGAGAGGCTGGGTCCCGTGAGTTGCTCTATGGCCAAGTGGGTGTTTCCAAGGAAAAAATGGAAACTTGCAGAAAGAGATGATTTAGTTCCCGTGCAAGAAGTAGAGCGTAGGGATGTGGTGCGACTAATGTGCCCTACTAATCCAAGAGCCTAAAGGGGAAAGGGATGTTGATTCAAATTTGCAAGGTGACTGCTTCCTTGGAAGCACGCAGCTCCCGTTGCTATGGCTCCAAGGGGCCAGCTCAGTTCACACAGGAGGCCTACCAAACCCGCGGCCCTACAATCGAAAATACGCTAAAAGCCGCCCTTCCATAGGGTTTGGGCTGTGGCCATCCCGGAGAACCTCGTACTAGGGGAAGGGGGCGGCATCAAACCTCACATAGCCATTTATATGACTACCACCCAATCCGAGAAAACAAACACCAGATCCTGGCACTTGATGTCTGACAAACGGGAAACAAAAAGATGCTGTGTTCGCTGGCAACTGATTTCCCAATGATTTCCCATTCATAGGCGCTGTTTCACGGAAGACTCCCCTGCATGAACCTGCACTGATGGGGCCCGCGCCTGTTGAACCTCCGGAACCGGTAAGCTCAAAGTGGCGCTCATGTTATCCTCCAGACTAAATTAACCCAAGATTTAATGTTATCCTCCAGACTAAACCCAGGATGATTTCAATATATTTCGATAATACCGAATTAGGCCATCCCTATCCTCTGCGATGCTACAAAGTGCCAGGGCACTCGGTCTTTGGCTTGACCACCTCCACAATGTCGTCGCAGTTCCTGAGCACATCATCTACGTTTGCTACAGCCACATGTGTCATCGATGACATGTGAAATGTTTAAGCTTGTTGCACTACACGTCTTTGATATACAGAAGGATCTTCAGGATCTTGCCCGTTCTGCCAACATCTATGGTGGGGCTCAAATAGGGGTCACTGATGTGTGTGCGTGTGTGCAAAAGCCAAGCGCTAGCATTGTGTTTCCTTTGTGATTTTGATTTGCTATACTACTTAGCTTTGTGATGTGCAAGGGTTAGCCTGCCAAGGGGCTTGTAGCAAGTCTCCACCTCGCCTTTGATGTCTTTGCACCTGTCGCTGGGCTCGGCTGTGCGAACTGGCCAGAATGTGCTTGGAGGTGCACGCTCCAACGAGCGCCCACGGGAAGGAGTGGGTCCTAAAATGTCCCAAATGCGGAAACACAACCCAAACCGTCCAGGTACTGGACACCATAAGCAATCCACTCCATTTGCCAATTCCATCCTTCCGAATCCAAAGCAGCCAGAATTCACACTCCTAAGGAATCCTAAGCAAGGAACGCTCATCATGGGCGCGGACAAGTTTCGGGTGGGAAATGCCGCTTTCTATGATACCAAAGTCAATAATCTCCGTTTCTGCTTTGCCATTTTTGAGGGGATGTTCTTGGTATCAAAGGCATTTAAGCTAATTAAACCCACGCGTCAAAACAAGATCCACTGGGACTTTTTGGGGGTTGCCCAACGACCAACCTGCTCGAATACATCCAAGTCTGTTGACGTTTCACCTAGCATTTCTAAGACTTGCTAATCAATGCCAGGGGCTTCGGAACCAAGCCCGAAAGGGAATCCAGCAACTGAACAGGGGCATCTCCGAGTCCGGGGTGAAAGCAGAAACGCGCATCACCAGCCACGCCCTGCCCGCATTTAGACTTCAAACACGCCAAAGTCGCCCTATCCCAGAATCCGGCCAACTCTGTGCGTAGTCCGGAATCGTTTCTCACCCAGGTTCCCAAGTGTTTGAAGGCCTTATCGATCATGGGCACCCATGGACCATTCATACCGCAGCCACTCACTTGGGCACAGGTGACCGAGCCCGGCGCTTGTGCGACACATTGAAGTTCCAGTCCGAGTTCTTAGTGCAGTTCATTGGCGGAGTGTTTTTCGAGGTTACGACTGAAAGCGAAACGAGAAGAAACACCCACCATCTTTGGGGTCCCTGATTTTGATACATATATATATATATATATATTCATATACCCAAATGAGATTTGCCACTCACTTTTGCAATACCATCAAGTGCCTTTCTGATTGCCAGTTCCCCACTTAATGGGCAGGTGCGCGTGGGTATCACAGAAGTGGGAACCCCTGCTCCTTTCCAAACCCTACAAAGGTTACTTGTTGATTAACGACTGGCAAAGATTGGACAACTAAGCAATTCTATTTGAATTCACGTGTGCACTACATTGCCATGATGTCAAGTACAAACGTGATCAGATAAGGTAGTGTGTGTGTGTGGTTGCTTCGTTTAAGTTGGAAGTTTTGACTTTAAACCACTTCAAGCTAGCCAGGCATTCAAACTACTCAATATTCCTCAATATTATTGAAAGCAGTCTCATTTTGACAGGCGCGCAACGCTAGCTTCCCTTCCCGGTGTTCCTCCAAAGGGAAAGGGACACCTTGTTACTCGCCGATGGAGTTCCTCTCGGTTTCCCTTTAAACCTGCCACAAAAAAGGGGCTGGGAAGGGTGTCCCAGCTTCGACAAAGGGGTTCACTAGCATGGCACGGATCGGAGTCCTGGGACTGAGAGGGGCTTGCGAAGGAAAGGCCGAGCTGCGAGGCCCATGTGCTTCTCGATGTTTGCCACCACGCGTTCAAGGAAGGCCTGCGATCGGAGCGGAAAGGGGGTAGGGGAGGTGGGAGGGAGGCAAAGCGAAGGGAGGGAATATTGAATATGCAGTATTAGCGACTTAGCGACGATAGGATCTCAATGGGGCCCAACCTATGCCCAACCTCTTTGTAGTGTGGCCAGATGAGCGCAAGGGTTCTTGAAGCATGCTCCGCCCTCGCTGGCTCGGCTCCGTATAGGCGCTGTCTCAATATCAGAAGTAGAGTCTTTTGTAAGACACATTAACCTTCGACCCTCAAACCCGTATGGCAGGAGCCCGCCTACGACCCGTACAGGCCAACCAACGACCCTTCAGGGCCCCACCTACGACCCTGAAACCACTTCTGGACGCCTGTCTCGGGACGTGCATGGTCAGAAGGGGCCATACTTTTGAGAACCCTCCGCATGGCGGCATCCTTTGGGGGTGGGACAAATCGCTTGAGGGAGAAACGTCCTGTGGTGAAGACAGGAAGTCAGCGTTGAACATCATTATGTGCCTATTCTATCGTCCTTTTTTCCCTGCATGGCATGGTTGTGGAAATAAGCTTTTTCTGATACCAACGTGGCACATCCTAATGACTACTTTGTCAGTTTTCTTGCAATATCACAGAAAGTGGGGTAGAACCGAACTTTTCCATAACCAGAATGTGCGGCGACCACGACGGGAGAGCTGTAGCATCCCACCCTGTAGCCCTCGTGGGAAACGGGTGTGCAGTCCAGCTGGTTGCACTCCTCGCGATGGGTACCGGTCCCCCCGCATCCCGCCCGGAAGTCTCAAGGGGAACACTTTCAGGGTTGGCAAAATTACTGTTGGGACTCGGTTATTTTGCTTGCGACCACTTTTTACAGCGTCAGTTTGAGGATGTCAAATGCTGCTTCAAGTCAAAAACACCAGCGCGGAATCACACTATATGGCAGTTTGCGGTAAGGTACCGTGGATTCCACCAAAGCACACGAAGCCACAGCACGTGGGCAATACAGGCTCTGAGGCTTGTTAAAGCGACTGTGTGGTGGAAGGGTGACCTTGACGGTTGACCTCAACTCAACCAATGAAGAGCTCAGCCAATTGCAAATTGCCAACTCAACGGGAAAGTCAAAGCGACCGTTTTGGTGTTGACCGATGAAAGTAACTCGAACATCAGGCCAATGCGAAACCAGGTGGACCTTGATGAACCTCCCAACATGATTCCCAGGCCTTGCGAACTGCGCTCACACATGCAGTTGCACTACTAGTTGCTTTGCTTTCCCAAGAGTTTGATAACAATGGGACGGGACCAACAGATCGATCCCGCTTGAAGCAGGACACTACATCTTGACTGGCTCCTCATCCAAGGCCACACACTGCTGGTCGATGGTCTGCGTCTCTTTCAGGCAATAATACTCCTCGGGGAAACAACGTGCTTCTCCATTGAGCAGCCAGCCTACCGCCCTTTGCCTATTCCTCTGATACCCATGATGGTGATGCGTGTTGAAAAAGGCCCGCCTAGAGTGCCAGCTACAATAGTGCAACCTTTGAAATGCACCACGAGGGTTTTGGGTGCTTGTCCCAATGTAAGCCGCAACTGATTTATCCGGAGAGATTCTATCCGACGATATTGATGGCTTTGAGCTCAAAACAACGGCTCATGACTCTTTCTAGGAGCACAAACCTATTTCTGTTTTCGGCTGTCAGTGCAGCCCTCAGGGTGTACCAACCTCTGCTTGGGGTGCAATTGACTGGTGAAAACATACCCCTCCTCCCGGAAAGATACAACTTGACGTTTATGTTTCGGTGCCATGAGTAGGCGCACGCTCTCAGCGGCACATGACAGTATTTGATTGCGTCCGGGGGCTGTCTGAATGCCGTTCGATGTCAGTTGCTTACGAAAGGCCGCCCCGAAAAACGTAGGCCCGAGACAATGGTCGTTCGCCGACGAGTAAATTCAGCTAACTGGGAACTGCTGCTGGAGCTAATGTGCCACTCTTTTCAGAAAGTATCCAAATTCAGAAAAGCCTGTGGAATGATCGAACTGCAAGCCAATAAAAACTTAGCTGACAAAAAGGCGCTGCTCTGTTTTATGCTTGCTGACTAACTACACGGATCACTAGTCTCATTGGATAGGGACACAAAGGGGCGGCACTGACTGTTGGATGCCGACCACCCATTTAGCAAGTCAAGTGGCTTGCAGCCTTGGTCAGGAGTTGTCCCTTCAAGTGGGCATGTAAGGTGAACAGTCTGGTGGTCTGATAGTGCCCAATCTCCTAACAAATTGTATGGGTCATTGGCGCGGGCCCCGAATCTCGCTTATATAAATAGATTCCCCATATATAAACATGCAGCCACTTTATTGTTGGCATGTATGGCTATCCCCCGGTTTAAGACACCGCAAAATGGTGAGGGACCATACCGATACAATTGTCTTGGATCATCAGCCGGGCTTTCGGAAGCCCGGCAAACCTGTAGGGTTGGGTTCTGGCTGTTGGAAGCCTTTGTTTCTACAGTTCAAATACTCCAACACCCCTACTGTAGGGAGAAGCACATGAAATGAGCGGAATGTCAGGGCTCAGTCCCTCCCCAATCTCTAGGGGTTCTTATAACCCCTTTGTGATTGTCCCATTTGGGGGTGTCTTGCTCCACGCCATTTGCGGATTCTGCCCAAAGAGGTCAGAGAACTCCCTAAATATTGCATGCAAACCAATCACATCCAATCACAGTCCCCTGGCAAAGTGCAGTAAATCAATCCTGTGCATGCACCATGTGTATGTGCATGCAGTCATATTATATAAACATATATATATATACATATGCTCTGTATTGCAACTACAATGCCCTTGATCCCCTACTTCACAACTTGCACACTTGGTTGGCATCTACCGTTTCCCCCGGGCGCACGTCGCTCGCTGAGGTCCCCGGCGCAGTCTTGGGTTTGGACGGAGAGGTTGGCCTCGTAGGACTTGCACCAGGAGTAAGCCTCGAAGTATTCCTGGCACGCGCACTGCAGAAGCTTGGGTCTATCAGCGGACCCCCTTCCCTGAAAGTCACATAGCCTCACGCCTCGGAAGCAAACCCCCTGTGGTCACTGTTCTTTCTTTGGGGACCCACTTCAAGTTAGTCTTGGCGACTGTACAAAGGCTTCTTCCCGTTGAGAAGGGGTCCCATTAAGAAGTGCCACATCTGCCCAAGGACGACAGAAAGCAAAGTCCAAAGAAAATGACTCCGGGATGTTCTCATACTATCACCCGGAAATCATGTCAATCATGGATTCATCATCCTTGGATCAGCAAGGGGGCGTGATTTGGATTCCCTGAATGGGGCAGCCGCGTTTCAATATTGATTCATCCTGCTTCCATTGGCCACCATTCCAGTTGGCATCCCCGAAGCGGGACACCTACATTGAAAGAGGCAAAGGTGAAGAGGTGGATGCACGTTGAACTGAGGCTATGGTCTTTTGAACATAGGGGGGTTTCCAAATCTTAGGTTCGTTACGGAACGTCAGGGGTAAACATAGTAAACACGTATATATAATTTTCCAACACCAGCTGTTCCCCCTGGTTGCTGGCATTTTCCGGAAAGAAGAACTACAAAGATTAGGGACATGAATGTAGACTCACACAATCGTGCAGGACTTCTCAAAATGGTGGCCCTCTTTTTGGATGATGCCCCCCAAATTTGAAGAAACACCCAAGGGACATATGGCTCTGAATGTTGATGGGAAATACGGTGCCCTCTGACCTCCAACCCTCCGAGATCGACACGGAGTCTTGGGAGAACCCTTCAGCATCCATTTCCGCGGCACAGAGCTGAAGCCAATAAGAGATCTAAGCCCAACGAGCCCAAAGCTGTTGGGGGGAAACATGGCCATGGGTCAAAAGCCGAATCGTAACCCCAGTGAACATCCCAATCCCCGCCAAAATAGACTAAAATGGGTGGTGCACCTAACCCAGAATGGTACCATTGGTTTTCACCCACAGCCACAGTGATTCTTGAGGGTTTGTGCTGGGGCCTTCACAAAGTTGGGAGGAGGGCGTTTTAGAGATTGTGCGGGCTCCTGGGACAGCCAACCCTCACCCCCCCCCCTTTGCAGCAGCTCCCAAACACACCACCCCGAAACAGACCAGAGCTGGATGTGTGTTTGAGGAGCGATGTGCTTCTCAGTGGAAGCAGTTGTATGAACCGGGTCTGTGGTTTTGCTGTCCTTCCTTATTGTAGCAACCCTTTTGGCCTTCTTGGGGGGAACTCAACCTCATCTAGCACGCCAAAGATGAACCTGGGCCCTGCCCCCTGCTTTCGCAAGCCTCATACCAGGCGGAGCCGTTGCTGCCGTTGGTCTGGAGCAACCTTGGCCGACAAAAGGCCTCGTTTGACTGACAACTTCCAGGCTGCTTCGCAAGGTTGCAGGTACGGTGGATGCCGCTAATAGAAAGCAAGTGAGCCAACCATACTCAACCACAGAAAACACCGGCAACCAGCAAAAACAGCAGGTGTCGGATAGATGAAATGGGTTACCCCTGACGTTCCGTAAATGAACCTAAGATTTGGAACCCCCCTATGTTGAAAAGATCAAAGCTGGAAAGATCGATGGTTGATGTGAAAAGAATCGGGAAGCAAGTCAACCTCTGCATGTGTAAGGGGGCTCGCCTCAGTTCAAAGTGCATCCGCCTCTTGACCTTTGCTTGTTTCAACGCAGGGGTCCTGCTTTGGGATCCTGAAAACCTGAATGGCGGACAGCTGATGAAAACAAATATTCCGCACGAACGTAGAGGACGTCCCTCAAACTCCCTGCAAAAGGATCACCCCAAGTCAAAATCCAAGCCCTCAAATGGATTTGAGAACCCCCTTTTGTCTGGGCAAACATCGTGTCAAATCGAGGGCTTTTGACTTGGCCTGCTGGCTCATTGGCAAGGCATTCACGGAACCGCCTTGACGAAACCTAAGGTGACCCAAGCAAGTCGCCTCAACTCTGTAGGTTTTTGGGGGAAGCAACTTGTTTCGGGCGCAGCGTCCAAAAACTTGAACCAAAACCAGTCCGAGGGACGTGGGCACAAGGCAGCCTGCGAACCAAAGGCAAACTTCCAATCAATGAATCCGAGACCCTGCCACAAGCCGAAGCTAAAAGACGATCCACACAACTCTCTCAGCTTTCGAATCTCCGCTCACTCAACATATTTTGTTCGGATGTTGGTCCGGTGACAGAAAAGGTCCCCAACAAGCCCGTGTTCAGCCCAAGAGGGAGGTCCCAACCAAAACGGCATGCCAAATCATTTCCGGCTGGCTTTCTGAGGGCCCTCCTGAGGTGCCATATCTTTGACCAACCTTCAGTCATGACATGTGAGCCACAGTCAATATTCAATATTCATTGGCCAGCGACATTGGAGTTTGGTGAAGGTTTCTGGTAGTTTTCGTGCTCGTTTGCCCAAGGACATCCTTGCAGTAGACGTCGATGAATGGAATCCTCGTCCCACGCAGTCGTCAGCCTCCCGCCCCCTCCCTTTCCCCGCCCCCCGACTCGAGGCCCCGGCGAGGTGGGCGGAAAGCGCACCTCGTCGGCAGCCTGCCACGTGGCATCGCTGTTGTTGGTTTTCAATAACAGGCCTGCCCTGGTAAATGCCCCTTATTTTAAGACAGGGGGTAACATCATACCCGGCTAAAAATAAGCTCTGGTGATATCCCCAACAGCATGCGGTGCTCTTTCACCACCCCGCAGCCCTCGCAGAACCTCGTGGAACCCTCGTGAAACCCTGGTGGAACCCTCGTGGAACCCTCGTGGAACCTTACCTCAGGGCTGCCCCGGCCGGAGCCTATCTGGGCTTAGACCCCAAAGCTTTCAGCTGTTGGGGAAAAAGAGGGTATGGGCGTAGGGGCGTGGGGGGCCGGTCCAATAAACCAACCACCGAGATTGACCGCTGAAAACAGCCAGCGTCTTGGTTTGCAACTACCAGGGGTTTAGGGAAGGTTTAGGAGAAGACTCCCGAAAAGATACGCTCTGTTGGTGAATCTAGGTTTTCAAAAATCCGGGAGGCATGCCTAAAACCGTAATCCGCGGTGGAGCACAATTTCCACAATGGAAACAACTAGCAGCTGATATATAAGCATTCGGAACAAGCCAGAATCGGGCAAAAAAGCATTCGGCAAACAGAGAGAAGGGCTAAACACTAACCCATGGCCAAAATTACCGGACCTGGCAAAATGTCGGAGTGGCTTTGTAGGACATTCAATGACCCATGCGCGTGCCAAATTGGTCATAGACTACCCTCCAAAACGGCGCTTCAAGTTGGCTTCCGAAACAAACATGTCTTCAAAGGTCGTCAAACATGTTGTCTCAAGCGGGTTACAAGTGTTTGATTTGCCTTCCCCCCATAAGAAATCGAAGAGCACCCGGAAAAAGACTTGTGCAAGGCAAGTGCTCTGTGACGTCACAATTCTTGTGAAGACAACCTTGGTTGAGATGTTCCTGCCCGTTCTCAAACACACCACTTCGTCACCCACATCAGCAGAGACCAACCATCTGCTCACTGGCTTTTCATGACTGCCTGTTTCGTGCCCCACAGCACATACCTGCCCGTCTCTTGGCCTTCATGCTCCCTGCCCCGTCTCCCCCCCGTGGTGGAGCATAGCCTATCCATGCTGCCAAAGCCGGTCATGGACGGTCATGAATGTGCAATTTGGCGCTTTCTTGCGCACTCCCTTGGCAGAATGCGTTCATCTGCAAATTCTACAATAATTCCAAAACCAGAACTAAGGATTCCCAAGTAAAGGACCTACATCATGGTGAGGTTATTTTACCCCCAAGTAAGCTTGCCATAAATAGGGATTTTATTTGTCCAAAACCTCATTTCGGATTTCGACTGCAGCCTGCGCAGGGTTGTGAGGAAACGAAGTGTTGGGGGATCCGTCCTCGTGGGGGCATGGAGATCAACCACTCGAGTTTTCCACTAGCGAACGCAAGAAACACAAAACCATAACTCTCTGAAGCCAAGGCTGCTCCAAAGACCTGGCACAAGGGTAGATATGTGGGTTGCAGGTAGAGGAAACTCAAAGGGAAACCAACAACAACTTGCAACCCTGAAGGTTTCGTCCTCTTGGCACAGCTGGCAGAGCACTACAGGAACGCCTTGTACGTGGTGAGGCAGTCGTTGAACTGCTGGCTCGCCTCCTCGATCTTCTTCAAGCCTTGGCTCGGAATCGGACAAGGTGCCTGGCTCAGAGGCTGATTCAAGGCTATTTTCGGGCATGGGTCCTGGAGCTTATCTACCACTTAAATAAGGAGTATATACTGACTGAAAGTGTCAAGCTTGGTGTTTATACAAGCATCCATATCTCCACACTTCATGCCTGAAAATGCCCTTGACTGATGGTTGGACGCCGTTGGCCATAGTTTACAAGGCAGAATCACGCAGGTTTGCAGTGTGAAGCTGGCGAGCAACATGGAGTTAGGCTTTGCGCTAGTCTGCACTTGCGAGATAATGAAGGGAGAATCCATTGTCAACCCGCTGCAAAGCAGCATCCACAAGCACCCTCCCATTGTAAATTTGACTTATGAAACACGCCAATACCTGGCGCACAACATGTCATCTCAAATTCAAACAATGCCTCAAACCTCAGCTGCATCTTCGTTCCGACCTGCCAGTGCACGTCACTGTTTGCCAATGGTAGACACCCGGTCCTTCGTTGTCTGAATTGCCGTGGGTCCCCTGATGTGCACAAACCCTGGATTTGGGGACCCCGCCCAGAATTGATGGGCTTCATGCTGGTTCATTTTAACATGGACCGAAAAAGGGGAAGTGTGTTTTCACACTCACCCCGATTTTCGCCAGAGTTCTCTCATTGTGCGCGGCGTAGAGCTTTTCCTTCATGCTCACGTTGACTATATCCAAAATGGTCCCAGCCACGGCAGTGTTGTTCGTGGCCTGGCAAGGGTAGAACGTCGCTGAAGCCAAACGATTCGAACGTTGGCTCAACGAGAACCTAGAGGAAAACCCTGTTTATTACAGTTCCCCGTTTTTTGACACATACCCATGTCAACAATCTTTCTGTCCAAACTCGGAGCAACCCTGCCTGCAGAGAACGACTTGTCAGCCGCTCTTGACCGGTCTTGGAAACAGCCTTTGAGAAACCGAGTCCCAGCGGCAGTTCGCACCAGAGGTGTCTGTTGCATTCATTGAAGGTCAACACACAAGTTGGATTTAGCATTCTTGCAGCTTTTGCCCCAAGTGCAAGAAGTCTCAGTGGCTGGTTGGATAGAAGCTTGAACATCCAACCAACGAGCAAAGACGCCATTAGCTTGCTTTGGGCTCTCACTGCGCACTCCCGTGCCTCGCTGCCTGCCTTCAGCAGGCCCGTGAGCGCACCTGCAAACGGAGCCAAGCGGCCCCCTCCCAAAGGGAGGTCCTGAATCCTGAAGGCCTTGGTAAGGCCGAAATTGGGGGACGGAGTGTCCCCAGCAGAGGGCGCGTGAACCCACAGGGTTCTCATTTTTGGGAATCTGCAGAATCCTAGAATCTACAAAAAGCTATATCTCAAACATTTAGGTTCCTACCTGTCCCAAGGGACGGCACCCCAGCAACGCGAAGGCCAAGGCCCTCCCATAGTCAATGGCCGCTGACAGTCAACTAGCCAGCCATTTTTATGGCTCCCAAGCACAATATTCTACATCAAGTGTTGTCCCCTGAAAGACGTATGGTGGATGCTGGAGGGTTCACTTCTCCACCATGCTGACGTACTACGCCCAACAAGTCTGGCAATAGTAAGCAGGGCGAGTTACACCAATTTCACAATGAACGCACACTGACCATGTACGATCCCTGTGAACGGAACCTTCACCATGGATTGTTCGGTCTCAAACCAAACCCTTCGTCACCAGGTCGCTAGGGCATGCCCATTAATGTTTCATTGCCTGTAGCTTTCCAGGGGAGCGCATTAAATTACCTTTGCCCTCTTTAGGGGTTCAACTTACAAGGAACGTTTGATAGGTTGCGATTTGGGTGTGTCTCAGGAAAAGCCCAACAAGGGTTGATGCTCTTTTGGTTGCCCTTCAAACCATCAAAACCTTTTGCCCTATTTAGGGGTTCAACACTAAAATCGGTGTTCCCCAACCAATCAGACAAGGAAACTTCATTTGTCCAAGAACAAGTTCCAGATTTCAGGCCCAAATCCCGCCTTCCACTGTGCCCGCATTCAACGGATCTGCGACCTGCACGTGCGCATATATTTTCCGGTGCCAATGTTCAAAGAAGTTGGGCTTCAAAGGGTTGCGTGAAGAAGAGGGGAGTGCTTGGTTCCCTTCTGTACTTGCCACTTGCAACCGCAACTCATCCATGGCTTGTTTATAAACAGAAACCCTTTTGGGATCTGATTGTTGCGGTTGTAAGGGAGTGTTTCCATTCTCTGTGCCCATCTCTCTTGCCATCATTTGTGGCTTGCATCCTGCCACAAATCACAGTCAAGGACACAACCAAACAACGACACAAACAACTACAACGCGCGAACCAAGGATAGAAAAGGAACACATTGCCGTATTTGCGACCCGTGGTTAACTCCCGAGAACACAACAACAATCAGAGATTCGTTGGAGGAGAAGGGACAGGGGACAAGTATTTAGTTCGTTTGCTTGTTTATGGTGTTGGTTGATTGCTTGATTGGTTGGTTGTGTTGAACTGTCCAAGCTGGATCTGACAACGCCCACGGCTTTCACAAATTCAGCCAATACCGCCCAGATCCCCTTCGCGGCACCCAACTCTCTGACCTGGCCCCATTCAAAGTCAGGCCCGAGAGAGTTGTCTACAATGCCAACATGTGCTCAAACGGCCTAGAAAACCTGGGGTCGCAAGGTTTTTCTTTTGCTTTGGACAAGTGACTCAAAACTCCAAAACACGGGATGCCTGTAACGGGCACCTTCCTCATCATGAGTGAGGTCGCAAACTAACCTCCGTGAGGCCGCTACAATTTGTAAAAACAATGGACTTGCTCATGTTTTCTGTGCGGCAAAAAAGGCTTGCCCAGGCAAACCAAGGAAGACCCCAACAAAGGGTAAGCCACCAACAACACAAACAAAGGAACATCCACAAACAGCAAAAGCAACAACCGCAGTCGTGTCTTCCCTCATCCTCCACTCGCTGCTAGCGCCATGGGCATTGCCCCGTTGCTCGGCCTTCGCCAGGGGTTCACCGGCCAAGCTCGCGATGTCCATCTGGGCGGCGAAGCCATTGCACACGGAGTTCTTCATTACGGAGGTGAAAAGGGTACCCTCAAAACAACGGAAAAGGGTTCACAGGAAACCAAAGACAAGCATACTGTGTGCTCTTTTTCTTGGGGGGGGGGGGTGGACAAATGTCCCTGCTTTTGGGCACACCAATCAACCGGATCTGACCTTTGACATCCAGGTTTCGGTAGGTCCATCCCTTCTTAGATTTGGCCAAGGAACCCGCGCCAAGTGCATCCACCGTGATTGTGGGATTTCATGGCATGTTTATTTTGGGGGAAAGTACCCCTGTGAAACTACTTGTTTGCCTTACCTTGCCTTCATTCGCTCTTTCGGGGTTCCATGATAACCTGCAGGGAGCATAGACATGGCCCCAGCAAGTGATCACGTTTGGCATCTAGATCTGTCAGTTGATGAAGTTAGCATACCCAGGCTTTGTTATACCAAGACATGGAAGTTACAAAACCAATTCAAGGGATTGTTGGCTTTCTTGGACCTGGTGTCTTGTCCCTCAAAACTTGACACAGAGCCCAACGGTCCAAAAGAAGATCCCATAGACTCCTCTAAACAAGAATCTGATTTTTTGGTTTCCGGCCATTTTGTCCGGGCATAACTTCCGCATTCTCCCCAAGCTCAGGGCTGTGCTCCCTTGAGGTCCGCAGCCGCTTTGGCGGCAGCGGCATGGACCACAGCCAGGGCCACAAGGCCTCGGAATAGTCGTGGCACCCTGCAAGCTTCCTACAGGGGCAGCATGGAAGCTTCTTACGCCTGGCAGGGGGCTTCCAGCATTGTTTCCACAGGATCCGCAAAGACCCAAATGACTTCGCACCGTGTTGCAGGCGTGTGTTGTGTGTGTGTGTGGCTTTTTTGGAGATTGATTGGCCGCAGTCTAGGGCTTCTGTTCCCTAAACCAGGAAGGAGAATCTACCTACTTGGATGTTCGGCCAAGTTTGTAAGTGGTTAGCCACTTGAGTTGTAACCCACCAATAAGCGGGTTGTCTCTGCTCCGGGTGGTCTTACGAGTGTGACCTAGGTTGCCAACAACTTGCTAACTTGGGCAGACACCCAAGTAACCAAGGATGTGTTTGTAGGCACTCTGCTTCGCACATCTGGAGCTCTTGCTCCAAGAACCTGAGCAAATATGTTTGTGAGTCAGCCGGATGCCCTTTCCATGGACGTGTCCTAAAAGCAGGGACACATCCTCGCTTTGGTGATTGCCTTTGTGTCTCCTGTTGAAACCGTCCACAAAGTGTGACCCCTGCTGTTTTGAAAGCCTTCCTGAAGTTTGGCACACACCCCAACGTCACAGCCCCTTTTTTGACCTTGTGCCAAACTGAATATGGCAACTCTCATGACCCGTTGATCATCCTTTTCGGACTATGGGAGGCCCTTGGCCTGCGCATTTGGGCAGCTAGGGACCCAAATGCCCCAGATATAGCTCTCTGAAGATCCAAGGATTCGGCAGAATCCCAAAAAAGCGGCTGACATGATCCAAGCAGCCCATTGACCGAGTTTTGCCAAGGATCCATGCTGACTCGAATGTGAGTTGTCCATAAACGGGATACGGACCCCCGAACATGAGTGATGTCCCTTTGGTTTCCGTGCACAACAACCCAAAAGGGTAAAGGTACCTCGATACCCCGTTTAGGCTGGTACCAGGAATGAGAAACCAAAGGACACCACGCATGCTTGGGGCTCACCCTATATATTTCAAGACCACCCAAATGCGGACAAGGAGCCTGCTGTGAATAAAGACCTGAGCTCCCATGCGCAGATTGCACGGATTGCGCCCCAAATGTCCGTCCTTGATCATGTCTTTTGAGGGGGGAGGTGGGGTTGTATTTTCCTCCGAGTAAGGTCTCATTTGCAGTAAAAAAGGAAAGCAACAAGCGGGAAAAGGGGAGAGTGCTTGCCGCGGTCTTCAGTTTCCGGTTGTAACCCCGACTTCTGAGATCAACCCACCAAAAAACAAGTCCGGATTGGGTAAGCACTTCCGCCCAATAAGAAAGGTCCACCTGATAACTGCAAACACAAAACCAAACCCTGGTGGGCCCAACACCAAATTAGAACAGGCCAACCCTAAATTGTCTGATCAATACTCAACCGCTATTTTTTCCCGTCCTCTCCTCCAGTCGTACTGCCTTCAGTCAGCAAGCTAAAAAGAGCAGCTGGTTGTTGTTGCGGTTTCCATTTATATGAATATCTTACTAAAGCTGCTCATGACCCAGCCCACCCAGGAGTGAACAAAAAATGACAATTGACAGCCCAAACTGGAACCAGGGACCATTTTATTTGGGGGTCTTGCTTTTCATTATTAGGGGCACCGGTTTACTTGCTCACATGCTAAGTGGATTGGTCAGAAATAAGCCAAGACATTTTGGCGT
This sequence comes from Effrenium voratum, assembly GCA_963377175.1. Taxonomy (NCBI): domain Eukaryota; class Dinophyceae; order Suessiales; family Symbiodiniaceae; genus Effrenium; species Effrenium voratum. The sequence continues at coordinate 692,717 of CAUJNA010000702.1, read as the reverse complement.
ATCTAACCCACACAGTTTGAGTCCAACTTGGGAAAGTCAGCTTCAGCGTTCCATATCCGATCTTAGCAGAAGGTGAGTGGTGGTTTATGACGAGGTGCTGCATTGTTGCTGAGGGTGACGTCTGTCCTTGCAAATGCCAAAGGACAATTCAATCCCTCAAACGCAAAATGAACTTCCGCAAGCAACACGTCCCAAGAGGCCAGGAGAGGGTGAAAGGTGAAATGCTGAAAATAGCCAACACTCACGTCAGAGACACAGCAATCAGCCCATGTACACCACCGCCGGGGCTGGTTTTTTTACACACTGCTAACAGAACACATCCCCTTTGGTCTGTTTATGTGGGGGCGTGGAGAGCTCACATTGGTCAAACCCCAAAGCTTCACCTTTTCCACCGACATGAACCCACCAAACCAGCGTGACCTCTCCAAACGGCCAAAACACATCGATGCTTCAAGCCAACGGGGAGACTATGGGGAACCCCCGGAGCTGACAGGTGTCCTGCGCAGGCAACGAAGCACCACGCTGAGCAGAACTTGAGCCGCGAGGTGCGAAGCGACGACCGATTTGTTGGCGACGAGTCGCGCGACCGGCGAGTCACAAACTGGTCACGTTTGTCGATTTGTTGCTAGGTCCTCCAGTAGAGAGGTTCAAATCAGGGTACCCTTTCTTCTGTAGATTATTTTAGGGGAACCCTCCCCCCCAAAAAAGGGTAAAAGTTGATTCAAAGCTCAGAGGCTTGGACCTATCTGTGGAAAAGACCACCCGTACGACAAGAAAAGGATCAAATCACAACAAACCCCCTCGAGACTCGAGGGAAGGACTGAGGATCGGCTTCGAAAGCAGAAAGCTGCAGAAAGGGAAACCAGCGCCACAAGGGTCCTGTGAGCCACAACCCAGGATAGGCAGAACACAAGGGTGGCTACTATCGCAACTTCGGAGAGTTCCCTGTCCCACACTTGGGTTGCTTTGGCTCAGGTGGGGGGCAGGGGAGAGGGGGTGTTTGGAGAGAGGGCCGGCCCGGTCGGTTCAACAGTGGTCAAACAGGGGTGCTACTCGTTCATGAGTACAAACGGTGCGAAGAAGCAATGGGCTAGGTGCTTCAGAACTCTCATTCATAATAGATGTCAACAGATTATGTCAACATCATTGACGGCATGGCATCCATCTCTTATAGGGATACTTCACATCTGACGTAGAAGGTGTACTGTATGTTCCAACGAACCAGTTTCCTTTTGGGTACAAAACACTGGCTCCTTCGGGTGTCCTCTTCTTTTCGTGTCCTTTGGTTTCCCTTTTGGTCTCCTTCTTGGGTCAACATGGTCAAGCCAAACATACTGGCCATGTTGCACCTTGCGATACCGTGTTGTTTCTCCCCCAGCGGCCTTGCCCCCTCAACACCCCAGTCTCCAGCCACTGGAAGCTGCAGTACACCTCCTCCTGACCGCCCAATGGGGCAAATGCGAATGAGCAGCGCTTAAAACCCGATGTTGGCTCTACGAGGATGGCTAGTTGGAAGTATGAAAAAGGCCGGTGTCTTAAGTCCCCGTCAAACCAGGTAGTAGAATGCAGTTGTAAAGGGTAGGGCAGTTGGGCGCGCTCACAATGTGCCTAGGTGTCAAAACCAAATGCAGTTCATCATGGTTTGAGGGGAGTGATTGCCAGAGGAGTGGACTAAGTCCTCAGGTTTCAAACATTACATGATGTTCTTCCGGTTCCCGTTCTCAAACATATAGTAGGGGTTTTGTCAGTTCAACCTAAGTTTTGGGCAGCCCTGGTCCTTACTCCGTGCTTCCAGCCAGAAACCATTCATGGCAAACAGGAAGGTCAACCCTCCTTACCTACTGTGGTGGCAACGGGAACTACTGAGTACCATCAATCAGCTCTTGGGGTCTTAGCCCTGGAGGCGGCAGCCCTCGGCTTGGTAGGGATTTTGGACGGGCCGCAACAGAAGGGGCTAAGTAAGTATCCAAACATGAGTCTCCCATGATCATGAGACAATTTGGTTTCATTCCCCAACAACCCCATTCCACATATTCAGGCGCTTATAGTATCAACAACAATTCCAAAACGTCTAGTAGTGAATTATTTTGTGCCCTTGCAAAACTGAACCAACGGGGGAAGGCAATTGGTTGCAACTCCCCGGCCTTCCTTTTCTGATGGAAATTGCAGTCAAAAACTTCCTGTCTCTCTTTTTTTTGCTAAACCGTAAGAACGGAAGACTTCAGTGGTTTCAGCGTCTCTTATGGCAGAACGACGGCATCTAGCCTTCCCACAAGTTTTGAAGGCCCTGGCGCCTTTGGGTAGATCGGTCGCTGCTGAAAGCAACGAAGCGGTTACCGTTGGCTACGGAAGGTTGATCCAACCTCCGCACGGCGCTTTCTCAAGTGATCTTTCCTGCGGAAAAGGGCCAGTCAAGGTGCAAGTCATTTGGAAGGTTCAAAGCTCTACGCGTGCATTTACAACGTTTATACGCCCTGCAACACCATCCTGCAAGGAACGTCCATATGTTTTTTGTTTTATATAATATACCAAAGGACATCCAAACAAACAAACAAAGAAGTCAAAAAAGCCGAACGGAGCCAGGAATGTCCGAAAACGCAAAGCTGTACCCGCCTCCTGAATCGCAGGCACCTCGGACAAAGCCGGGCGCGGGTGGGGGGGGGGAAGCTGGGTGCGGGCTGGTTGACTTTAGCAGCTGTGGCTGCCGATGGCTGAACGTGGGAGCCCCGGAGCCCCCCGGCTGCTTGAGTCAGGTCCAATTTTGGTCCCGTGGCTGCGTACTAGTCGAGGGTGGTCCCCATGAACTGTCCAGAGGTGATAGCCGTGGCTCCGTGAGGGTGTAAGGATTCGTCTAAATCACAAAGGAGCTGGGACCGTTTAATAGGAACTGACTTCATTCAAGCATCAACACCGAGGGTGATCACATTGTGGGGAGTGCCATGACAAAGCTTGCTCAAACTTGGGACTAGCGTTGCAACCCATGGTGGCCCAACTGAAGCTGAGTTAGAAACTAGATCTGCGTTGAACAAGTGTTGTAAGCCAAGTGCATATGCGCCCATTCCTGGAAGGCTGCATCCAGAAAATTCTTCAAAACTGTCGGCAAACAAAATGGCCGCAAAGCATCTTTCCATACTGTCTCATGTGTCCTGACACCCCAAGGCGTGTCAAAGGCGAGTTCCCGCCCGCTCCCTATATTTTCCTCTTACTCATACGAAACTCAACCAACCCTGGCCCAGACGGCAACTTTGACACCGCCCAAAACGGTGGCAACACACAAGCATGCAGCCCAGCCCAGGAAATAATCCTGACGGTTTCACTCGAGGCACGATAATGATCCGCCTGTCCAAGCAGCTGTCAACTGGCCATGCACAGGCCACCTTTTTCCCTGCACGCATCAGAACACCAGGAAGGCGCGAGGTGAGTGATATGGCCTCGCATGCATTGTCCCAAGGGATCATGAGGTTGTATTCTCGCGTTAACTGGGCACGGGGCACCGCCCATGCGTTGTCAGTTATGCTCCGCTTTCTCCCCTTGCCATTTGGCAGAAGGGACGCCCAACTCATTCAACTCAGACTGGCATTTGGCAACCCTACTGGCATTTGGCAGCAGGTTGACATCATCAAGCCCTTGGCAACATCTCGATGCCGACATGGCATGAGCAATGTGTAGACAAGTGCAACTGGTCTTGGTTAATCATGGCAACTCACCAAGAAACAAATACGGGTTCTCTACAAAAGAAACCGTCATGGGTGAGGTCACGATCTTTTTGGTTGGTACGGTCGCAACAATCCGCAATAAATAGATTGTCAAAAGTTGAGATCCTGTCCAATGCAATACACAATTTGGATCCTTATATGGCATCACCTCCAGTCGGGCCCTATCCCTTTCGCTTCCATACACTTGCCTGACTATGGCATGGCTTGCTCGAAGCGGCATCTTCCGCATGTCAGTCCTCCGGGCTTGACGCTAAGAAAAAAAGCCGCGCTTCAGGCCGCGCTTGAGTCAGGTACTGGCGCATTCCGTGGGCCCAGGCACTTGGATGCACGGGATATGGGATGTGAAACGTATGAATCTCCCTGTCCCAAGTTGGGGCGTTCGACTGAAACCCTGGCCCAGTTGCTTCCCCACACCAATCTTTGAATGAGGTCCAGAAACTTGGGATCCGAGGCTCCAAACCCGAAACGAGCCAAGGCCTCTCTGCAGCGGTACACCTCCTGTGTCCCTTTAGGAAACAAATAATCAGGTCGGGGTCCGAACCATGAGCTAGCCGTCAAGGGAACGTGCAGACCTTGCCATGGCGGGAAGGAACCTGCACAAATGCCTGTAACTTGGTGGATATTGGCCCCTGCGCAAAAAATTGTAACTTTGTGTGGGCCGGCCTGGGCCGGTGGGACAATACACACTTCCCCTAAAAGTTAGAGGTCGAAAATACAACCCAAGTACCAGCCAAGGTAAATAGTGCGTCTCAACTGTGTCGGTGCAGACCAACGGCATCCGCATCCGCATCCGTTCCGTGTCAGGGCCGTGAAAAGGTTGAAGAACTCACTTGCCCAAATGACTGTGTGGGTGATCACAGTTCGGGTGATCGAGGCCAAGTTGCGCCAAAACTGGGAACAACCTCATTTTGGACAAACAAGTTCGCCAAAACCGGAACATTTCACCAACGACTTCTAAAGGCCTTGGCTTCGCAAAGGCGCAAGGGAAAAACGGCAGGCATGTTGGGCAAGCGAGATGTCAGCGATCAAACATCCGCAGGTCAGGAGATGCTGTCCTCGTCACCTCGGAAAGAACACCCTCACCCAAGTAACCCCCTTTGGTTGGCATTTGAGGAAAACCAAAAGGAGACCAACCAGTGAGTGGACCATTATTTTGAGAAACCCGTACACCGGAGTGCAAGGGCTGCCTTGATCCGAGTTTGGTGAGGTGTGATCAGCAACAACACCCTTCATGTCGACTCCCGATTCATCAGCCTGGTGGTTTTTTGTGGGCATGCTGGGCCAAAAAGGGAAGGTTATTCTCTACAATGGGATACCCCCCTCCTCATCAACCAGGCTATGTCACTCCTCCCTACAAGGAGAGAAGCAGACCAGGGGTCAATTCCCCATGCCCTGGCGGGATACGCCAAGCCACGAGAAAAACATGCCAAATCGTCTGCAACATGGTTACAACCAGGGGTTTGCTAATCCAGCGTTCCTATTACCGTGGTTGTGAAAGCGAATGATCCGTTTTTTGGACCCCTTGCAAAGGCGCACCTTTCACGCGTCCTAAAACGGAGAGCACATCCCAGTTCATCATTGCACCTATGACAATCGCTGTTCTTTGGGGTGTGGCTCGGCTTTCTTGGAACCTTCAACCAAATAGCGAATGCAACCCCCAAAAGAACGCCGGCAACCCTGTAGGCCTTCTGGCCTTCTGTTGCCCTTTCCAGGCTGAAGCCCTTCATTGGAAAAAATGTCTTTGTGGAGGTCCACATGGTGGCCTTGGAAGGTCCGCGTGTACACGTGGGCATGTCCAATTGGGACCCCCAAAAACGGTGTGCGTGTGTGTTTCCCTTTTGGTTTCCCCTTCAACAAATCCAACAAGGCAACCCTCGACAAAAACAGCCACCCACATGTCACCGGTGCCCCCTTTTCCATCTCTGCCAAGGTGCTGCCACCTCCACGATGTCAAGCCGCTCTTCCACACCTCCAGTCACAAGCTGTGAGATGTCTTCATTCCAGCTTTCAATTTCTTGGTGGAAGGGTAGACCACCATTTCTTGCTTTAGAGACGAAACATATCTGCCTTGGGCAAGCGAGCTTGAAGATGGAGTTACTCATGCAAACACCGGTGCAACGATACCCAACACAGTGACTCCATACCACTCTCTCTCTCTCTCTCTGTCTGCCTGTCTGTTGATCATTGTGAGCAAATCTGCCAAATATGCGGGTTGCTCAGGATGTGGCTGTCGAACAATCCCAATCCCAACGATCGTTGCGCTCGAGAGACGGCAAGGAAAAAGCCAGGCCCCCTGCGCTTGAGGTGTCCGACCAGTTTGTCCTTGACCAGACCAACTGACACCTCTAATTACTGTAGATGGACAAAATCTTGCATCAGTTGGGATGCATGAAGAGGAGTACGTACTGGAAACTTTTTTTGTTTCTCACCTCTTGGAGTGTCCTTGGACCTCCCCCCAAGTAGACCACCTGCCCAACCCCTTAATCCTGGGCCACAAGAATCCACTCCGGGTGGGCACTTCACCTAGCCTCTGGGCAAACTACTACAAAATCACAAGCCGGAAATAACGACTTCCCCCCAGCAAAGTACCGTCATGGGCTAAATGGCTTGTTTCACCCCCGAACCGGTGAGCTCCGTTTAATTTAACTGGTCCAAAATCACATAGCCTGAAAGAGGTTTGGATTGGTAGTGGAAACCCTAAATAAACCAATGGAGCTAGGATACAAACCTGGAGTAACATGACTTTGATGGTGCTTAAACCTAATTGATGTCAACCCAACTCGACCAGAGTTGACGGACGGTGAACCAGTCTGCCTGTGCTGTAGCCCTTTGACAAAGGGCCCCGGAAAGGTAATCGCAGGTGCCCCCCCCACTTTCACCGCGTGCGTAACCAAGTGGGTTAACATCCGAATAAAAACGGCCTCCCATTCGCGGGCTTGAAAACACAACTTTGCAGCTTGGGCCACCGCATCTAGGTCCTCCAGTAGAGCGGTTACAATAAGGGTACCCTTGTTTTTTCTGTAGTCTATTTTAGTAGGGGAACCCTCCCCCCCAACAAAGAGTAAAAGGGCTATGGGGGACCTAGGCATTGGCAACCGAAGTTGGCACAGCCCAAGTCCTGGTTGGCCGTCACGTCGTCCAGGCGAGCCAAGATCATGGCCAGCGCGGCGCTGGTGGCCCCTGGCGTGCGAGGGAGCGGCCGCGAGGCGAAAACCCACCCCAAAAGGGTCCCATGAAAACGACGCGCACACACACACACACACCGATATGAGGTCTACCGTGAGAAAGGATGATATCAATCTCTAACCCCATTTGCCACAATCAGGTGCCATTATGCACCCTCTTATCAAGAGAGGTCTCTACATCCGGAGCTCGGACCCCTCTCCTTGCCCTCAGGTAAGTCAGGTAAGTCATACTCAACATGCAGACTTGTTTTCACGCCCAAAGTAGAGTATCCCCATGAGGAACTGGGTTAAGTCGAAAACCACCAGTGAGTGAGGTCCCCATTGAGGCATCGGCCAAGACTTGTCATGAAACCCACCAGACGTCCCCTTTTGGCAATAACATCTGCTGAATATCTATTATCAAAAGGCTTAATGTGGGCGGCCTGAGTGGAGCTTCATCGCATTGCCATCCTCTACCATCTCAACGTGGGTGGAGGGGTGATTTGTTCTAGGCCATTCTAGGCCCAATCTCAACTCAACCCAAGCGACATGCCAGCGACATCGATGCCTCCGCTGTCAAGGGAGTTGATGCTGGTCTGTGATACGGAGGTCTGGGGATCTTCACTCTCCTTGGCTTTCCGCGATCCAGGCAAGATACAAAGTCAGCAACAAGGACAACAGAAACAACCAAACAAACAAACAAGCAAACAAACAAACGAGCAAGCAGGCAAGCAAGCAAACAGGCAGGCAAGCAAAAACACAAGCAAAATCCACACGGATACCGGGGGAAGAAAAAAACCGTCCTCCAATTCAAGCCACAAGGCAACCAAAAGATCGGTTCGCCGACTTCAATGGGAGATGCGCCTACTTCACTGGGCTTGGGCTGGTTCCTATTTTGGGTAGAGGCTTGCCTCAAGAACTTTGCGTCCGCACCTGGGCTCTTTACTGAGGCAGCGGCCGGCATCAGCTTGACGGTCACCTGCAAAGAGAAAATCATTCCCCCAAAGATATGGCCTCGCCTGAGCGTAGATTTATGGGCCTTGCACGACATTCAGCACAAAACAATTGCCCCCCCCCACCCATTTTTTAAAAGAAAACACAAATCATCAGTGTTACGTCTGATGATTGGTGGCTTGAGTCGGTGGCTGGAAGACTTGGAGGCGCTAAGCTCAAAAGCTTTAGACAAACAGAAAGAGGTCGAATCCCAAAGCAGCCCAAAACACCAATTCAAACATCGAGGATACCTGAACCTATGTTTCAGAGAAACTACCCTTACATGGTGGGCATTTGCCAAGGCAGATCCGAGTTTCATCTCAGTCAAATTTGAGTGACAGTTATCCGTGCATGACACGATGCTAAAATTAACTTAGCATCTAAACACGAGAAACCTGGAACACTGATCCTCCCTTAGGCTATCACGGACTTGAAAAGCAAAGTCCCCTCAAAGAGTCCAGGGATCCTAGGCCCGCTTGCGGGCTTCCTGCGTCCCCTTAGGAATACTAGACACCCGATTGAGCTCCCAGCTCTTTACATGTTCAGTGGCCATAGAAATCAAAACAACACCCCCCCCCGATCCAAGCGCCACCGATATGTGTGCAGGGGGTCATTTGCGGCCTCCACCAAAATACAGCAACATAATGGTAAGTCCAATTACGTACCTTAGCACTGAGACTCCAAGACTGAACCCCCTCCCAGATGTTTACTTCTTGGGCATGAAGCCTGATTCAACACAAACAAACTGCCACAAACACATCAAACACAGAACGCACTTTGGATAGTCACCATGGACCGCTCCCTCTTTGCCCGGTTGAAGCTCTATGTCCGTATCCTGAAGGGGTCACAGCTTTTCGATTGCTTTGCAAAGGGTTCCTTCTTCCGGGACCCCCTTAAATGACGGGATAGAGTTCTTTGCCCGACGAAAACAACCTTCCTCGAATAGAGTTCTACACTACGAAAGAACCCCACACTGCCTACGCGGTGAGACGCTTTAAAGTAGTGGCGTTCAGCCCTAAATCACTGGAATTCCTGAAGGACCTACAGAATAAAGGGATGCGGGGCCTTTTCTCTCCGCCTCCGAGTCAACCAGGTGAGTGATCATTCACCAGGGGCAAACAAGCAACAACTTGCCCATGTTCCGCCGATCTCGAGCTCACAGAAGCAAAGAAAAAGACAAACACCCAAAAAATCATGCTTTTGGCCGGGATGGCTGCGTTTCCCGCTTCCCGAGTGGATATTTTTTCCAAAGAACTTTCGAGATGTGTGTTGGCCACCAAATTCCGGCACTCCAAAGTTCAGAAACTCGTGCTGGCTATAAATCAAAGGAATGATCCTTTTTGTCCCACTAACCATTGTCACAACCTTGCTCCCGCCTTCACTTCGAGATAGGCCTCGATTCCTCGGGAATCGAACGCTGACCCCGCCTGAAAGTGTTTCGGCCCCGATCGGTTGCTCCGAATGAAGAAACACATACAACTGGAAGCCCTGCAAAAGTTATTTGGTTGCTGCTCAACTGTCATTCTTCAAAAGGTTGTACCAAACAGCGGCCAAGGGTAATGTTCGCAGACTTCTCAAATTCCGGCCCCATTTTGAAAGTTTCAAGGCAATCCCAAATTACGATCGTCGGTGTGAGGAAAGCACACGCATGGCCCACCTCAAGTCTTGCGAGGATCCTGAAGAAACGGGATCCTCATCCATCTGCCTTTGGGCTTCAACATGAGAATTGGTCCCAAGGCCTAGGTTCCCTGATGGCCCACTGCCCTTACGTATCCTGGAAGCAACTTTGGTGCCAAGTGGGGCATAAAGGACAACAGAAAACTGGTCAATGGGCACCCGCGAAGGGCCACTGGTGACTAGTCTCAGTTGCAATGCTCCGTGCATCGTGCATCTACAGAATTCCACAAGTTGCCCGACAGGTTGGACCACCTGCTTGTTCAAACTCGTTTGAACCACGTGGGTTGGTTTAGGGTGGGTGTAAGGGCAGGGTAGGGCGGACTTGCCAGAACTGCCAAAAGCCAACAACAAATCAAACAAAGCGCACATCTTAACAAACGGCCCCCCATATATGCAGCCCTGCTTGTCCCAGTTGCCCAAAGGATTCTACCCACTTTGACAGTTCTTGAGATGGGCTTCCCTTTCATTTCGGGCAACTAGAGCTGCAACCCCCAGACCTCCAGTGGCCATGGGACAAACAGGGCAGCTCGTCTTGGCGGTTGATTTGGATGGCCCTCCGAACAGAAGGTACCAACCCAGTGCCCCACTGGAGGCCTGGGACCTCAACCCGCGTTTGATCATTTCCAGCCCAGGTGCCTTTCCCAGCGCCGGTGAGCCGCAGCTCCCCCTCGAAGCCCTGATCGTGAGAACGGCGAAGCTCGATTACATGAGACATATTCAAACCACTCGGCAAGTATCTTCCAATAAAAAACCAGCCTCTGTGAAACTAAGTCATGATTCAAAACCACTCGGCAAGGTGCATAATCGAAACTCACACTAGTTCAATGGGTGGGAGTGTCAGCGGGGTTTCGTACGCGATCCGATCCAGGCGGCTTAAGCATATTCAGGAATCTGAAAGGGACACCCGGCAGACAATGTACAGCTCTTTGCATGAGAGTGGCACGCATCCTCTCATGTCTGGGATTCTTGAATCCTTGAGGGGAAAAGAGTCCACTTTGCTGCGCCCGGAAGATTGCCTTTTCAAACCTGTGTATTAGAACCGGAAAACAAAAACATGTTCCCTTGCTGGTGCTCAGTAGGGAATGACCCAGGGTGTTGCGAATGAACCGGAAGGGGATTCCTTAAAGGAAACCATAGAGGATGGCTTGTAGGGGTCATTCCCTCATTCCCTGCTGAGAAACTGCAAGTTCATTGCAGCCTGCAAAAAATGGCCAGAACCCCAAACCTCGGCCATGAACGGGGGATCGCGCAAGCTGGGTCCGTCCAGGCAGTCTCGGGCAGATTTGTGGCGGTGGGACTCCTCTAACGGGGATCCTCTTGCAGGTTCCGTCCAAACCATCCAAATCCGAGCTGTCCGACCAGTCCGATCCGTCCGAGCTGTCCGACCCGAGGCGTCCGAGCTAGTTAATTTGCTTCGGGGGGTAACACCGGATCTATTCCCTCCTCTCTCACAAAGTGGCTCATGTTGAGGACCACCGTGAGCCACAAGCTGCGCCCTTCGCTCACAAAGTGCTGCCTTTGGTGCATGCCACTGCGCCGCCATTGAGCTTTACACTGTGCCCCGTCACTGGCACCTGGATCCGGCTGTATGCCTCCTGAATCTTGCAGCTCGGCCGCGTCACCGGCTGTCAACTAGTCAACGCCGGGCAGGTGGCGGTTGGGGCGCCTGGCCAGTTCCACTCAAAGAGTCCGACACAGCCTGCGCTAGGCTGGCTCTCTGGGCGTTAGCCTTGGTATGTGTGATAGTCCTGTTTTTTTGTGGATCCCGAGACCTCTCGCTGCACGGCTGAGGGCTTGCAGGATCCTCCGAGAGCTTTCGGTTCTTCCAAACAACCTGCTCGCAAATTCTCATGTCTGGATCCAGAAACAAGCTGGGGAAGCGGCCCCAAAAACACCAACCTTTGAGCGAACTCGTCAAAGGCCAAGGCCGCTCCGGGCGGATGCCCTATGGCATGCGAACCAACCACGTGGGGAAACGAGCCTACAACCTCAGCAATTCTTGGTCCCAGCCGTGGCTAAGCATAGCTTAGATAGCACAGCTCCAGCAGTACTTGTGATCGCAGCTTTTGCTGCATGCTTCCCCATCTGGAGTTTACGGCTTGTGTCTTTGTCGAGGGCGACCCTTTCTGGGGTTACTTCAAAGGGACAGCAGGTCCCATAGCCAAGAAACCCCGCTTCGGTGGCCAAACGTTTTTTTTATTATTATTATTATTGTTTTCTGTTAAGGGAAAAGTAATTCGCCAAAATATTGTTGCGCTCCTTCCAAGAATCGTGGAAGTAGACAGGCCTTTTCGCAGGACTCTGCCAACACCCAGCCAGCTTTCATTGTCGGAAAGTGGGTACCGGGTCGAAGGTCGCGGCAAAGGTCGAGCTGTGAGCAGCCGGCACCCTTTGTTCAAAGGCAACGGAAGGCTTTCTGAAGAGGATTGCTCTTTTCAGCCAGTTCCACGATAGGTCGCACAAGGGAATCCAGTTTGGGCTTCACAATTTTATTGGTGAACCCAAACAAAAGGGGGGGCAAAACGTCCTTGGCTTTCTCGAAACCGATTGAAGGTTTTTCTATATTTCCTCTTTAAACCCAACCCAGCAAAAGGAATCCCCTTTTCAAATGCACCCCAAAACTTGACGTTGAACCATCCACGGAAAGTGGAGGGAGCCAGAGAACCCGCTGGAGCGCCTGCGGGCAAAAGCGGCCGCTTTCCAGGACCGCAGAACCCAGGAAGTCATCCTCCTGAGCGAGCGAGTGCTGTTGGCCCGTCAAAGAGACCGCTTGTGACCCTTTCTGACCCCAAGCGTCATTGGACCCTCCAAAAAGGTCAGGACCTCCATAAGGGCACCTTAAAAGGGCACCTCAAAAGGGCCGTTGTCAAGGCCCACGATGCTTCGGGGAGCGGCCCCTTTGAAAGGTGATTGTTTTGCGGGGACCCAGGGGCTTCAATCTTTGCAACAGCGGGACCCACAGGGCAGGGGGCAAGGGTAATGTAGAGTCCGGACCCTCCAAATCCCAACCCTTCAGCACACGACCTTTCTTCTTTGGGCCGGGCAGGGGATTGAGTAGAGTTTCGGTTTGTTGTTTGGCTCGTGTACGTACCCCGTGGCCCAACTCTGCGGTACATCGTCTATATATATATATATATATATAAATAGTCTACCGTAAAGTGTTGCGTCATTTGCGCGAGGCCTATGATACCTATGCCGCCCTCTGAAACCTAACCACACCAAGAGGAAACTCTTAAACCCCCCCTCTTTTGGTGGACCCCCGCTTGGCGCATTGCGACTGGTGCCTTGACAACGGGCATGTCTTGGTCGAAGAGCTGGAACCGGAGGTGCTCTCCGGCCTGGTAGTCGGCCATCACAAACTCCTGCGCGCTGAGAGCTGGCGACGGGCATGCCACGCTTTCAGGGGAATCACACGTTTGGGTTCGGGGATGTTTCGGGAATGCGCCGTTTCTCAGTTCCTGGATTCCTTAGTGGATTGGCCAGAAAAACAAACAACATGGTCCAGAAACTGGGAAAGTGAGGTTTGGGATCCCTGAAAGGAAACCACTGTTGGGATGGTTTAGCACTGTCCCAAGTACACTCCAATCCACCCAACACACTAGAACACTAGATTCATTAGGGTCAAGTTCTGCTCTCTCTCTCTCTCTCTCCCTCCCCCAAGAAATTTGACTAAGGGGCGTTCGCGACATGCTCACTTGCTGAGTCACAATCACAACCTGGTAGTACCTAGCACCATGCAAAGAATCCAGAGGGCAAATGTATCCCCCTATCTACCCGCCAAATCTATTAATCCAAAGTTGACACACATGTCAACTTCGCCGTACAAATCAGGCGTGGTTCCCTCTGTTCCAGAGGCCGGTACTGATCCAAAGCCAAGGGGAACCATGTAGAAGGTCATGGCCTTGAATGGTACTCAACGGCCCGAAGTCTCACCATTGCTACTGTTGCTATGGCTCCCCTTCCCATGTCTCTGAATCAGCATGCGTCAAAGGCCAGGAAGTCTCCTCGTTCCACGCTGGCGAAAGATTGTCCTCCGCAAAGCTTCGTGGCTGGGCATTGGAAGTTGCCAACACCCCCACCTCGGGGGAAAACCTGAGGGGTCCCTTTGCATGACATGCTTGCCCTTGTACGGAGAATAACTCTTCATTCAGGAACCCCGCCGCAGCCTTGAAGGACCTGGAAACTCAGATGAGCTCCACTACTCCCCGAAACACCACCTTTGTATGGTGGCTATTTAGGCGGCACTACAAATAAATGAACAAATAAAACACAGACACAAACATCAATGAAACAGCACAAACACACACTAACTAGCATAACATCATTACATATATATATATACATACATATATATATACATAGTGTATACCATTGCCGTCGATAGTGTTTCGGGGGTCAGTTGGGCCCAAGTGTGAATCAAAAGTTCATCTTTAGGTCCGAGAACTAACCCACAGTGGCTTGGGACCCCCCCCTCTCGCCACCCAAACTAGGGCCCTCCTCCTACGACGGGATACTCAGCGCCCCTCCCCGCGCCCTTTTCCATACCACACTGTTTACCCGATTGTGACCCGGCTTTCCTTTGGTTGAATCAAAATGAAGGTGGTCGTCTAGTGGCGGGAAATCACTACTGCAAGAGGGTCACCCCTTGTGACCGAAGAAAAGTTGTCAAAACCCCAAGTGCAGAAAGTGATTTCAGCGGGGCGAGTCAAGCAAAAAAGAGCTCTAGAACTATTCAACATGTGCCATGTGTTTTACTTTGGGACAAAGGACAATCGCAGACAAGTGGATGATCTATTTTGGCACCCAGTGATCGTCCAAATCCTCGAGGGTACCATCCCTACCCAAAGTGTGCTTCGCCCACCGCACTCATCAAGCTCGGATGGTGGCTCAAAACAGGTGCAACATGGTGCACCAGCCGTGCCGCAAGACAAGAGTAATATGGGTTTGTCTCTAAATGGTCGACCTCACCAAAACAGGCGGTTTCCCTTATTTCCATTTCAACCAACCCCAAGAGAGGGTACGCTCAAACAAACACCTAGATGTGTCAACCATCACCGCCACTCCACGTGCGCACACACACACACATAGACAAGCAAGCTGGCGTCGAGACCAATGCCAGCTAGTGCTGTCCACCGGTAAGACACGCGGAGCACAACCCTAAAAAACCTTGGGGCGATGATCAAGGAAAAGCAAAACAAGCTACCAGCAAAGGACGTGCTAGGCGTGCTTTGGTTTGAGGCACCACCCTTCGGAAACACTGAACGTGCCAGACGTAGATTGGCCAAGGAAGACGTTCCTGGTGTTTTCAGAGGTGCCTTCTTCGGAGCTTCGCCAGACTAAGTCAAAGTGTTCGCTTGTTGAAGCGAAAATGAGGGAACCTCAAACGGGCGAAGGTATTGAAAGGTGAGTTTAGCCAGGCAATGGGAGGAGATCCAGGGTCGGGCGTTTCTCTAGGACACTGGACTCGGAAAGGAAATTTCCCAATGGCCATATCTGCCACTTGAAAGGTTTCCTAAATAATACAATTGGGCCAGAGAAGGGGGCACCTTGCTCATTTTGAACAAGCTTTCCTTGGCCTAAAGTTCTGGTCTACCCCTGCAGCACCCCTCGCGTCTGCGGAACATCGTGCCTTCACCACGCTGGTGGCGATTCCGGTATTGGGCTTGCCAAGAACAACGCCTCGAATCCGACAGCATAAGCGGGCGCCAAATAGGGTTCTGGCATTGTTTGCTTAAATACTTAGCACAGGAGGTAACATGCAGTGGTACACCATTTGCAATCCCCGACACCTACGACATATGTCCTTGAACCTCTTGAACACAAAGGGCTCGAACTCAATGTCGCTTCACCACAAGATGATGACTGCAAGTATTCCAGTTCTGTGAAACCTGAATTCCAGCACCTCGAGCCCCTTGATTCACAGGGGGTCCGAACAAAAAGCCATCTGCTTTTGGCTTCCTTGCGGGAAATCAAACAAATAGGCTACTCAAAATAACACCGGGGCCTCATGTGTGCGATTCTCGGCACCCTTGTTATCAGGGCAAAATTTGCCAAGGATCCAAAAGGTTGCGTCATGTGCATTCTGGCAATTTTCTTGTCAGTGGAAAACAAGTTAGATTTGCTCACGATACTCCCCCTTGCATCAGCAGCAAGTTTCTGGGAATTTATTCAATTGGCGTCTAAACAATTTAGATCCATGCTTTCGACGAACACGATGGAAACAAATCGAAATGCCACTACACAGAAGGTGGAGCTGTCTGAGTAGACAATCCTCACGCTGAACGATGCCATGGAAGCAAGTTCACCCTTGCAGAATCACACCCACAGCTCTCCCGCTCGCAGGACCTCTGAAATCCGTGGCAAGTGGCGTTATAAGTCACGGCCAAAGCAGGGCTACGCAGTGGGGTATGTGCCAAACTAGAAGGAGCCGAAACTGGTTGCTTTCCTCTTGGCTTCCCTTTAAATTAACCTGGAAAAGGAACAAGCAAACTACACACACAACACACAACACACACACAACACACACACACAACACACACACACACAACACACACACACAACACACACACACACACACACACGCAGCTGGTGTCTTTGGGGTTGTCATGCCCAAGCGCGCACTTCTGGGGACCGAGCACTTGCAGTAAACATCCGACTTGCCTGGCCGAGCCGGGAAGCCCCATTGGCAGCTGCAACTGGGAAACAAGTAAAGGCGCTCGAACCTCCGCTAAGCGTTATCATCCCAAAGATGCTTCAACCGGAACTACGATCTTGGCGTTGTGCCGACAAAGCGAAGGAAGAAACCGCAGCTGCGGAGTGCTGCTCACCATCCAAAAGAAGCGTGTCCCTGCAAAAAATGAATGGGGCCTTGAAAGAGGCAGTTTTCCTTTCGGTGTCAATTTCACAGAACCAACAAGGGGTTGAACACATGTAGATAGCCTCGCCTAATTGTGTATGAAACGCCAATGCGCAACTGCGCTTTTTGTGGCCTCTTGCCACTAGACAAGAGCCAAACTATCTTTCTTGATATTCTGAAGAACTTCGTCTTGGGCATGTTCAACCCCACAAAGCAAATAAGTAAAGACGCCCCGAGATTAAGCAGTCAATTTCAGTGGATTCTTCACGAAAACAAGCAACATGGAAAGGGCAACTCATCATACCCATCTTCACCCGTATTTGCTTTCAAAAGCCTGAGCAATTGCGTAAGTTGCCTGTGGATCCAGTGCAGCTCCACAAGGATTGCTACAAGGAACACAAGCCTTCCAAGTAATAGACCTAAATAGGATCAATGATGCATCTGCTTTGCTTTGTTGGTCTTAGTTTGCACTTGCTTTAAAACTGGCTTCAGCGTGGCCCAAACATGGGGGCAAGTCATCAGGGTACGGTGAATGACCCAAATTTTGCAAGCCAGGGAACAGGGGCACTCATAGTAGTTGCCGCAAGTCCCCATGTTACTTTGGTTGGGCATCGGTTGGTTCGCTTTGCTCCAGACAAAGTCGAGAGCGGAAACCCCGCTGGAGGTCTGGTCTGTGACTCCGGTTGACAAAGGACGTCGAATCCCAGCCGGCCTGTGAGGGGCACCACGTCTGCATTCCTCAAGCCCCTGGCGCGCAGGATGTGCACCTGGAATCGACGGAGGTGGTGCCCCTTCTGGGGGCCGGGGTCGGGGGGGTGTCAAGCGAAGTTGAGTCGTCAACATGGGAAAACCGTGTTCGTAATTATTCACCCCCATGGAAACCATCTGGGAAAGTTATCCAGCCCCTTGTATTTGCGCCCCAACATGGGTCCGTCCTTTTTGCGAGGGGGTACTTTCAAGTGTGTCAACCAGGAGTGTACCTCAGAGGCCTTCAGGAAAAGTGACCGCAAGGTTTCGAGCATCTCTGCCTCAACCCTCGGAAACTCTCCAAACTTGCATCGGACCCCCTGCAACAAGGATGATGTTTAGAGGTATCCTTCTCTTGTGGGACCCCTTTTTGGGGAGTTAGTTGCATACATATGAGCAGCGCCCGAAATCCCTGTTGGCCATCTAAATCGAGGGCTCTACTACCTGGTTGAAGGCATCTCCGGTTTGGGTACCGCCTGTCAATGCTCTCGAAAGGTCCCACATTCTGCTGTGCACGTGGGCCATCCAGGTTTCCCAGAACAGCCTACAAGGAAAGAACGGCCTGCAAAGGAGATGAGGGTCTGAAGCTGCCAGCTTACGCGATGAATAAGCATGGTAAGTTTATTGGTTATTCAAGTGTTTGCTCCAATGAAATGAGGGCTTGGCCGGTTGCAGTTTTGGCCCCAGGTGAAAGCTTTGGGGTCTCTACCCAGATAGGCCCCCGAGTGGTTCGTTTCTGCTCCAGGGTTTCGGGGTTGCTGTTGCGGGCCGCGGGTGTGGACATGTTTGGAAAAAACACTTAGCGAGAGTGCTGATGCAGGGCTTGTACTTTTGGGGTAGCGGAAACCCTCTTGGAGCAAACAACATAGGGCTCTGGCGGCAGTAGATCTGATAGCTATATGTGAGGGTCTCAAAATCAGGGACCGAGTTGATGGGTGGCTTCGCTTTGGCTTCCCTGGAGATGCCAAAGAAGCAAGCTTCCTGGGGAAAACAGCCCAGGTGCTATCCCCTGTCCAAAAAGCAGGCAACACCAGCACCAATGATTGGGTGCGGTCGCTCGTTTGGTTATTGTTTTCCTTGGATATGTCTGTCCACTATGTTGGAGAGTGTGCGCGTTGTTCCAACACTTGGTGACCCCTATAAATAGCTCCGTTGCAAACCACACCGGGTGTTCCCACGCACAACTCATATTAAGCCATTGGCAACGCGTGGGGAGTTGCAGCGACCCGCTGAGTTTACTGGCCGGACAAGGATCAAACATTTTGGGCCATGACTAAATGATGAAGACATCTGCCAACAAACCGTTCAAAGTTGGGAAACTGAACCGGGAATGCGGGAAGCCAAACTGCTTCTATCGCATCCCCGCAAATAGGAAACCACAGTAGCAAACAGTTGAAACTCCCTTCCCTCCAACAAAAACACACAAGTCTGCCAAGTCAACCGGTAAGTCCAGGATCGACCCGAGGCCTTAATGGACTCCACCGATGGCGGCGCCGGCGCACCGGTGCCTTTCTCTTCCAGGGCACCTACCGGAAGCGGGCCTCTGGC
The DNA here is from genome assembly GCA_963377175.1 of Effrenium voratum. NCBI lineage: Eukaryota > Dinophyceae > Suessiales > Symbiodiniaceae > Effrenium > Effrenium voratum. Next base: position 674,016 of record CAUJNA010000702.1, on the reverse strand, counting down.
TTTACCTCTGGCCCAACCAATGGAGGTCAACCCAAATGAGGCCATGGCAAGACCCGGACCCCTTTCCCAAACAGCTCGGGATTCATAGGTACCGAAAGAAGCCAAAGGCCACATTAAAAAAAAAAAAAACCACAAAACGCTTGGCGGTGCAGAGGCCCTGGTGGAAGAAGGATTGGACCATGTGTTTGGGTTGCCTTTTTTTGGGAGCCCATCAAACACAAATGCCATTTGCCAATCAACTCGCTACGGCTTTTGTGCTTGGATTGAGTTGAATGCAATATCCATCCTTCCAACAATCATGGAAGTTGACAGACTACTCTAATCTTCAACAAACTTCCTGTCCACACTTGATTGTGGGTCGCAAAGGGTAAACATTGCGAGAGAAACAACAAACCATCAGAGAACCCGCGGATAGCGCCCCTTCTCTTCGAGGGTTCTTAAACCGGAAGCCAAACATTTCGGTTCCACTCAATATTCAGTCAGCAAGACTCGCCAAAGCCCGCCGTTGCAATGTGGGCTTGTCTCAAAGGAGGACCCAACCGCACGGGCTGTTTCGCACAGATTTACAAAAAACCTCTGTCGAAAAAACACACGCTTCTGGTTTCTCCAAATCCGCAGTAGGCGAGTAATTCTCCAGAGGTTCCGGAGCTCCCCACAAAAGCGGAACAGCTTCTGTTTAGTCTCACCCGGTGTTGGCAAAGAGATGTCTCAAGTTGAACCCTCCTTTCCCTTCGTTTCCTTTCGTTCCCTTTCGTTCGGGAAGTACCTTGGCCAAGACTTTGGGCCCTTTTCGCTCGCGCCCCTCAAACCTGTCGGTACCAAGGGACCCTCCGAGCCGCTGAACCCCACCTGCCGCTTCGAGGCGGTGCTCCAGCATCCGCACGCACCTCACGAGAGGCCAACCCAAGTTCTGGCCGTCGGCAAGTAGGCTTCGAAACATATGATGAATACTATGAATACTCGATCAACCACATTGCCAGCAGAAACCGACAAGGGGGCTATCTGGCCTACCCAAAACCAATACCCAACAACCTGCAAAGCAGATAAGGGACCCACAATCAACACCCTGACGTGGGACTGGCAAGATCGGAACCTGTGGTCCTTTCCATCAGGATTCATACGCGAGCAGCTCACCTGCCACCCTTGATGGTTGTCTCGAACCTGAGGTAGCTCACCCGCATGCACAAGTGGTGCGTGATTGTTTGCAACATCAGAATAACTAATAGCGGATACGACATTTGAACACATCGCTCTGAGTCTCAAGCTGGCAATATGGGAATTCCCGGTAAAGGATCTTCATCAGGGGTAAGCTCGTTCAACCACCAGGACCAGGCTCGTTATAATTTGCCCAGCTTCAATATTGACCCAACATGTAAATGCTATCCAACCTCGGCGAATTGTGGGCACTGGTCGGCCAGTGTCTTTCATGGAATCCTTGCGCTGGTCACATTCCTTTCAACTTGGTGAATGACCCGAGTTGACGCCCCGCAACCAGGTCTTCTGACCTAATATACGTCCAATTGATTCGGGCGCCATCAACAAGTGATCGACATTCACCAGTCATGACGGCTTCGCTTCATAACAACAAGGGGAGTTAAGATTTGACCGGAGCACATCCAATGTCTCAGCCCTGGTGCCATCCGGTCGCCAAAACTCGGGCCAGCGCTTCCGCAGATCTGCGATATCCGTGACTTGTGCACCATTTCCGCCCTGGCAGTGACCAAGGTTCGGGCGAACCAATGAATGGGCTCCAGCTACGGGAAAACCAACGGCCCCCAAGCTACAGGAAAGGGCCTACAATCCTCTTAGAAGGGTTCGGAGAACCTGGGCGTTCAATTTGGTCTCTCCTGAATCCGGTGGGGTTCTTGAATGAAACGAATCATGTTCATTCGATTCGATAGACGCGAAAACACCAGTTCTCGGCTTCATGCCCTTTTTGGATGGCCTTACCAACATGTGGGACACCTTCAAGGGAGGGTCCCAACGCAGCCCAGACGACGACAACTACCTCACATCCACCATAGTGTCTTGCCTCAAGATCACCCCCAACCAACCAACCGACCGACCGACCGACCGACCGCCCAACCCAATCGAAGCACCTTGACTCATCATGGGTAAGCGATGCTGCCCAAACTAGCTGCATACCCTGGTTAACGATACACATCCAGGCCAAGAGCAGGCGGAAAGATCGGGTAACATGTTGAATGTCCTTCAGCCTCATTTCCCCAAAAGCGCCCAACCAGGAAGCCACGCTTTGTGAGGCATTGACTGCGGCCTCTGGCAGCATGCGTGTTTGAAGCTCGCGCAAGTACTGCAGAGACAATCCTGCAACTCACCATTAGAGACCAAACCAGAGTCCCCACCGACAAAGTGCCAAGAATCGGCTTGAAATGGGGTTGCCGTCCCCTGTCCAATCTTTGCACTCTGTTCAAACCGGCCTTCTGCGCGAATTACCTCATGCTCCGCCATTCAAACCTCTTCCTCTAAGAAAAGCTACGTTGGGAAGCGAGGCTTAGTCTTTAGGGGTGCCGCATGGGTTCTCAGGAACTTGTTGCACGATGTGTACGCAACGTTGTTGGCAATCAAACATTGCATAAATCCTGTGTCATCTTGGCGCGTGCAGCACAAAACAGGCAGGGCTCCATATTCTGAATATGTCTTCCACACTAGCCCGAACCCACAAGTGGGGGAGGCTACTCCTTCCCAACACCCAAACCAACCATGCATCCCCCAAAACCCCACAAACCCTCCAAGCCTCGCAAGCCTCAAGCCCCCAAGTCTTGACACCCCCGACCCCAACGGGCCTTCAAGCGAAGGACGAAGCTCACGAGATCGGCAAAGCTCATAGACCCATCCCGGGTTCCGTACTCCGCCTGACATTTGCGCCAGCGGTGCTAGGGATGGGATCCCGACCGAGCAGGGCCCAAGGTGAAGCTCGGTTTCCCTGAGGATCCAGTGGCACAACCTGTTTGAGTAGTGTTTGAGGGGTGAACCAGTGGCCGTTCGGTACCCGAATAGAATCACGAATCTTGTGGGTTTGAACACAAAGTCAGGTGTCTTTTCTTTGGGCCCTTGAGGCAAGTGTAGCTTTGGCGATCATCCACCCAGGATTATTAAACCCTGGCTGATTGAGAGGAGGGTGTCCCACTTTGGCTGGGACCCTTAGTGTTTTGGTGGAAACGTCTTCCTGCCAATCTGTCATGGGTTGATTAACCCGAGGTCAACATGATGCAGCGCCGTAACGACTGTTGGGTGGTTGGCCAAAAGAAGGTGGAAAAGGTCGACGAATATGAGCAGGATTAGTGAAGATCATGAAGAAGAAATCAGTCACACCAAATGAAATGGTCTAGGGGGCCAGGCGCCTCAACCCCTCGCGGTGTTGGAGGTGTACTTCGCCACAAGCAATAATCCGGATGGTCGCGAACTGTTCAAGTTATTACTAGCCCTAAGGATCCCAACTCTTTTCGGGGCGTCGTTTGGCATCGGGCCCTCAGGGACAGAATGGCGAGGGGCCATAGAAACACGACCCCTCGTAGCGAGGGCCCCGCTGCTCGGGGTCTGCAACCACTATCGATCATTCAATAACAATCGCTTTGACAGTTATTGGCCGGCACACCGTCCTGGCCGGCAAGCAACAGATTCAGTTGCCACGGGCAAATCGGTAGGCCCAAGTATTTCCTAGCAAACACAGATCTCGGACGGCTTTGTGACATCTGCTTTCCGACGGCGTTCTCACTCATGCTGGCATTCCGCGGTTTCTGAAAACTGTCCGACGGCTTTCCGACGGCTTCCCGACGTTTCTGACGGCTTCCCGACGTTTCCGACGGCTTCCCGACGTCTTCCTGACGTTTCCGACGGCTTCCCGACGTTTCCGATGGCTTCCCGACGTTTCCGACGGCTTCCCGACGTTTCCGACGGCTTCCCGACGTTTCCGACGGCTTTCCGACGCTCGGGCCCTCGCGGGCCCTCGGTTTGCCTAGTTTTGAGGGCCCAATCGTTAGCTTCCCGACGTGTTTCCGACGCCAGACCTTGACGCGCGCAGTTCTAATCGGCACTCAACTGGCCCATAAATACAAACTGCATGTGACTCTGCGCCATTGCAAGCCAATAGCAGCGATAGCGCGTATAACCAAAGGAATTTTGCACGGCTCATGGGCTTGTCAGACACACACACAAACAAGCAAAGTCAGCAACATTTTGGCAAACACGGGAGAACACGGGACTCCTGTCAAGAAGCTGCGAAATATCAAAAGATTGAAGACGCATCACCAGCCCACAAGTACATCCGAAACAACAGGTAACGCGTTAGCGATAAGACTGTGGACTCAAGCTGCCCAGCCTTCACCCATAGCGCCTGGCCTTTTTTCACAATTATCTGAAAAGCGAATTTTGTTCTGCGCATGGGTGTCGTTGCGGCCAGTGGCCACTTGGGTTTCAGACCTTGTCGCGTGCGCTCAAAACGGGTCTGGGCCCCCGGGGCGTCGAACTGTGAACTGCCAGAGCCCCGGAACGTCGTCAGCAGGGTATTTAGGCCGGACCCTTTCAATGCACATCCCGACCCTTCCAATGCACATACCAAAGAGCCTTAGGGAGAGTGCACTTTCAAGAGAAGGCAATAATGTGGGACGTTCTATTGCCGAACCCTGCTTCTCCTCCCTTTTTCCCGCAAAGAGTGTCAAACAGTAATCCTGCTTTTAACGATCACTGTGAGCGTTCCTTTTGATGCAAGGAAACTCTGGCATGATCCAGGAGCTTTGATCATTGCAATTTGGGATCATAGAAACACCGGCTTACGAAAGGGTCCCGGCATCGGTACCCACATGCGTTACCTGGGGGTCGGGGTACCTGAGCATCTTGGAGAGCCTTTCTAAGGGAAGCACCGACTTGATACGACCTAGCCCCAGTGCTTGAAGTCACCGCTGTAGGTGACCACATCACATATGTTCTTACCTGCAGGTGTTACTTGGCTCCTTCTGTTTACCACGGCAACTGGAAGCACTGGGCGCTGGGCAAGGCTACTTGATCTGTTGTCCCTAAAAATGGATCAAACCGAGGCTTCCCTTTCAACCACCTCATCAACCCGTGTCGAACATTTAATATCCGCCAAACAACTGTAGTGATGGAACTGGCTCCCATCTGTAGTGGAAACACTGAGACTTGTTTCTGAGGGCACAAACAAAAATATCGACACTCAGAAAGTCAGATTGCCCAAACTTTCCAACCCTTGATATGTCGGCAAGCTCGCAGCCTGTGGCCCTGAATTGCACCAAACAACAATGGCAAACGCATACCAGCAATAGACAAGTTGAAGAATCTAGGTACTAGAACTGGCATGAGTACGGGCTAAGGGCTCTCTCCGATGCGCGCCCCTCTTCCAATTTCAGCCCCACAGTCTTCGTACAAAGGGATCGGTGGAACAGACTTCACGTGTACCTAATAATAAAATGAACCCCATGTAATACTATGGACTATGGACTTGTTTCTGCATTTCTCTACAGGAGGCAGGGGATCTGAGTCCCATTGTGTGTGTGCGCGTTTTGTTGAGGGTACCCTGTTTGAATCAATATGAAAGCCGCCATTTTGGGGACCCATGTCTCTGCTCATATTTCGCCAAGCTGCCATGACGACATCTTCCAAAACCTGGATATCCGTACCTCGCATGAGTGTCGCGTGCGAGGGCGTCAAGAAAGTGCAGTGGGTTCCCAACGTCCCTTTAGGTTCCCCGAAGGATGGGTGGTTCAATTGGTCCACTCAAAGTTCCCATTGCATCCTCAGGATGTTTGCGTCACTAAAAAAAGGCACCATTTGTTGGTGGGTGGTTGACTCAAAAGGGAACCCCTCTCCAACAAAAACAATAAAGTTGAACAAAGGGCCCCCCCGCTGGAGGTCTGGGTCATTGAAGCAGCCAAGAGGAGCTGGACATGAAACGACCTTTCGGGACAGTCACTAACTCAAAACCACTCAGAAATCCAAGGCAATTGAATTTGGGTGGATTTGCTTTGGGCAGTTGAGCCAGAGCTCCCTCCCAGAATGATCAACCTTTCAAATTCGAGACGGTCAAACAACTGTCACAACTAGGTTCCCCTACTCCAAAAGCTTTAAAAGCCTCTTTGGAGGGTATGACGTCAACCTCCCTCGAAGCTCGAGCTGGGCGCACCGAATCTTAGCAGCACCTCGCGGAACTCCAAGTTTGCCAGCCTTGAGCCGGATATTTTTTGGATAGTTAGAATGCGTTTCTGGGGTTCAAACCAGATCTACTGAGTATAGGAAGAAACTAGTACGGATTTACCCCCTAGATTGCCCAGGGAAACAACCAAAGGTCCCCCGCCAACAGCTTAGGAAAGGTCCGGAGGGAACCTTTTTAGGGATACAAGGGTTCTGAGAAGCGTGGTGGGATATCCTACGGATGCCCACCCGGTGACCATCTTGCTAAGCAGGAGAAACCATTTACCAATTGGGTTTACCAAGTTACCACCTCCTACAACAGAAACAAGCCCGGGAACCCAAAAGCAAACCTCCCCTGTTCTCTCTGTCAGCTCGCTGAGGTGCCCTCCGCGCAGTTTCATTGAGGGAAGTCCTCGGCCACTCATTTTTGAGTGACAACCGGCAACCACAGGGGCGTTGTGTCCAAATGGGGGAGCCCCTCCCAAAAGAAAAGCGGTTTGCAGCGGAACGTCTGGGTCCTGGCCAAGTTCTGAATCAGACGAGAAGCAGAAGCCGGAACTCGCGCTTCCCAATGTGCTGGTCCTGGTTGGCATCCTCAGAGATGATTCGAGGCGCAAAGTGGGTGATTCTCTGTATCGAGTCATACCACTCTACAAATCAACGGAAGGAACCCAAGCAGGGGGAACAGAGATTTCGAGGGGGATGTGCAGCCCTCTCCATATACAGAGTTGTTCAAAAGAGGGTCTGGAAAAACAATGAAACCATGGCTTCCTGTGTAGGGCAAACCCAAAGTGAATTAGTCACACAGATTAATCAAGGGATGTGGACTGACCCAAATCGAGATCTCCAGCCCATGGCACAAGCACTTGTATTGTTGACAGCTGATTTTTGTAAGGTAAGCCTCTTCCAAAAGAAAGGAACAACAAACAGAGGGACCCCTAGGGGCGTGGCGTAACACTCGAAGATATCTTGCAGGTGCCGCTTGAGCCATCGAATCTGCGCCTGGCAGCGACGCAAGCATCCGAGCAAGATCGCGCAGAGTTTTGTTGGGTGAAAGTAAAAGGGACCCAAGCCTGCAAATGCATTAAAACGCCTCTGACTGAGGCTCCTGCTTATTGCTTTCCGTGTTATTTCCCTTTCAACCATAGGTGTCCTTTTAGGGAAATAGATGGCCTTGGTAGATGATTAAACCACCAGGTAAACCAGGGCCATCGATTTTTGTACCAAAACAACCAAAAGGACACCTATGCTTTCAACACCATCCACACGGGAGGCCGTTCACTTGCTCATTGGTGCCCCTTCACCCGTCATATTAAAAGATGATTGAATATTGACAGAGGACATGTTCTGCAACGGGCACCCCAGTGACCAACGGGTAACTTGTGGCATGGCTCCAAATGGGATATGCAACCCCCAAACATGGTCTTTGACACACATTTCCCTGGCAGGAAGTGGAGAGTGCGAGCTTCAGACGCCCCGACTGCCCGGCTGTTTGCTTCTAGCAACTCAGGTTGCTGTCACGGAGGTCAAACCGCGGCCGCGGCCGTCTTGGTTGGGGGGGTTGCGCGTGGCAACGCAGTCCAAGTTTGACAGATATACTATGCCATCGGACGCCGGAGGGTTCACGATGTGGCCCGGGGGAAAACTGTGAAATGGAACCGACATGAAACAATATTGTAGAGAGAGAGAGAGAGAGTGTCAGGCGTGAATGCTTCTAGATTGAGACGCTGTCAAATACCGTTCAAAGTTACCATTCCCGCACCAAGGCTTGGAGGGAGGAGGGGATCAGGGATGCAGGATACAGCAGGTTCAGTTTCCAATGGCTGATCTATCTAAGTGCATAAGTGTTCTCAAAGATTGAGGAACCCACGCCATGCGCCTCTTCCTTTTCGGTGTCGGACACTTTGTTGATCACCTGCACAATTCGCACGTCAAAAGCGAATCTCTCTCGCTCACTCTCCCTCTCTCTGATCTCTCTTTCTCGTCGCTAGCTCCTCCCTCCCTATGTCTCTGTCTGTATGTCCCTCTACTCCTGTCTCTACCCCGCCTCTCTCTCTCTCGCTCTCTCGCTCTGTCTCTCTTCCTTCGGTTTCTCTCCTCCCCGTCTCTCTCCCTACGTTTGCAACCTGTCAAACCGTAGCATGGCCGAACCATGCCAAGAGAAACAGGCGAGTGACCCGGAGAATTCCGGGCAGCGGCCACTGGCGGCCACTAATTACTAGGCCGCGTCTGTCTGGGAATGCAGGGGCCACAAACCCAGTACTCGCTGCGTGCAAACTCGGAGCCTGTTTCGCAGCACCAAGCCCGCAAAAAGCAAAACCCTGCAGAAGATGCAAACAAGACCCATGTCTTTCATACATGCCCCGGTTTCGTGTACTAAACAAAGGCAGCCTAGCAAACCAAGAACTAGGGAACCGTTTGGGGACGGGTTGAAGAGGAAACCAACATGACACCAACCAATTGGCAGGGTGCTGGTGTTGACAACTACCTGTATCAGGCATCTTTGGATTGATTGCTTTTAGGGGTGGTACGGGCTTGAGGATTTTGATCAAATTCAGCTTTTCACAATTTTCAACACCGAGCCCAAACACCCCACATGGCCAGGTTGTGTGTTTGTCACTTTTGTTGGGGCTGGATTTGTTCTTCCTTCTTGCTTCCTAGGTCCTAGTGCTCTTCAAACGGCCTCCCCGAGGTAGGACTCGAAGCCACCGCGGAAAAAAGGGCACACAAAGAGGGGACACCCAAAAAAATAAGAAAGAAGAACAAACTTAAACTGGGCAGCAGTGGGCAGCTGTGAAAAGTCGGAAAAAAAGATCAGGGGACCCTAGACAGGGCTCCCTTTCCCCTCCAAACATCAGCCTTACCAAGAGAAGCTCACCTTAAACGGGCCAAACAAATGATGTATAAAACCACTAAACAGGGAAATATAGGGCCCCTGATCTTGGTTTGGATTGTGAGGCTTCTTTGCCAGCCCTTGCAGGCCCATGTGCAAACTACGCAGACCTATTCAGAATTGGTTTTGTCCTCAAAATCATGGCGAACCGTCACTTCATCCGGGCGAATGTCTATATATTTCCCAAACCGGCAAAAAGCCCCCCCCCCCCGCCCCCACAAAGGGACCTTCATCATGGGTTTTCACTTCATAGCATGGCTGCTTGCGATGAAGCTGCAAACAATCCACCATCAACAGATCTGTAGTACCCATGCAACCCCTGAAGTCCTTGCGGTTTTCCCATGGGTTCACATGCGGTCACCTCGCGTCTTCCTGTGACGTTTCCTCTTCCCAGAGTTTGACGCATGTCAAGAACTTTGTTTCAGTGGTTTCCCACGAACAAACAACTTGCCCGTTTTCGGCTGGTTGACTGGTTGACTAACAAAACTAACAACCCACACAAGGTCCACAAGCGGCCCGCTGGGGCACCATGGATGCAGCCCAAAAAGGTAGGGGGGTCCAAAAAAGCCGGGCCTCGCAAAGGATACCGATCAGCATGTTCAGGACCTGGGTGCGAGTGGCTCACTTTTCTTTGACCTGATGTGAATGCCAAATCCACCAGTGGATCTACCTAAGCAGGCGCGCTGCATTTGCCCGGACCTGCAATGGTTTGAAACAAAAAAGAACCAGCTCCATAAACTAAAACAAACAGTGTGACGCGAGCTCTGATAATTTGCCACAGGAACGATTGGGCGAAAATTACCAGACACCATTTCGAAGGAGCCTTCATTGTGGTGCCCGAGGTCGCAAAATCAAGCTGGCAGGTAAGGTCGCACGAATCTGCGCAGGCATAAGAATTTGGATCCAGCCTTACAAAGCCCTAGCTGAGATCCTGACAGACCTCTGTGGGTCCGCCAAGTGACACAGCAACCTGAATGGATGAAAACCCATTGCTAGCTTCATGTTTTATTTATATGGGAGGATATCAAGATTGGGGAAGAAAACCTAAAAATGCGTGGTGTCAGGCTTCCCTGTAAAACAATGTCCCCAAAAAGACCCAACGTGTTTTGAGAAATACCGAGTTTGGTCAAAACGTACTGTGTAACATAGCGACCCCGCTTGGCGGGCCTACGACATGTTCCTGACAAAGGGGGTTCTCAAAGGGCCACAACCAGTTGTTCCTTGTGGACCTCACAGATGTGTTGGACAAAGTCGCATATCTGGTAAGACCAAACAGAAGACCAAGCAGCTCACTTTCCCAATCAATGTTGATGAATCAACACTCCCTTGCAACCCACGTTGACAGCCCCATGAATTTGTCAACTGCATTGATTTACGGACGATGTTTGAAGGTTCCCTCGCCGCCTTCGTCTTCTTCTTCTTCTTCTTCTTCTTCTTCGTGGGGCTCCAGGCTGGTCCGATTGCCAACCTTTTAAGTTTAACATACCTCCAAGAGAAAGCCTTCACAGGGGTCCCTTTGTGGGAACGCGGTGCCATTGTACGCCGCCTTTGAAGGCCTAAAAAGGGACCCACAAGTTTGACAACCCAACCAAACAGGTACAAAGTCAATCTTGGCTAACCCGTTCATTCTATACACGAAGGCATTCTGGAATGACCACTGTTCCAGAGCCACCCAGCGTTGTTGTTCTCGAAAGTAGCTCAGAAGCGGTAAACACATTGGTTTTCTTTTGTTTCTGCTTAAAAAACGTGTCAACAGATGTGCATTTCCCGACACCCCCCAACAAGGAACCCGTGGCTCACCATCAGTGAGCCACACAGTTCCAGATTCACCGCCAAAGTGCCGTCCACGCGCTGATGGCGATGCACAGCAAAAAGACAAGCGCCTCAGACATGAAAAAGACCACCTTGATCAGTCCAACAGATTTTGACACAAATCCTTGCCACAGCCGGCACTGAGCCAATTCCAGCTCATGGTCATGGCTTCTTGTAGAGTCCGTACAAATGGCTGTTGACCTAATGAAAGGATCCGCAAACCACATCTAACTCAAACTCCTCAGGGCAAACGGACGATCTTCCAGTCGGAAATGAAACCAATCTAGCCTATGGAGGGAGCCTATGCCCATAGTGGACCTAATCTGACTGTTCCCCTGGATGAACGTTGGGTCGGAAGGGGTCCCTAGGTTCCTCCTTAGGGGCTGCATGGACCTGAGGATCAGGCCATGATCCTGCCGAGATGCTTCTCGATCTCCTGAGAGACGACACGCGTCGGTGGAAATACGACATGGTATCGTGCCGAGAGGGTCTACAAGGAGAATGGAAGGTACATGACCGCTAGAAAAAAGGGGTGTATCTCGTGTGTCGCCAATGGAAACACAATGGAAAACACAATTGGAAACCCAGAAATCCATGAACCTCTGAATGATGGGCTGCTCTAGTTCAAGGGATCAAGAGGGCATTCTGTACTTTCGAAGAACAACCACCCTTGTAAACTGCCAGGTTGATTCATGGGTCCACATTAAACCCGAACCCATAAGCACTCCAAGAAATAAGCACCCGGGTCAGAACCAAAGCCCCGGTGTGATTACCATGTACCGCAAAACAGTCAAAAGGAGTGACAAGGGCGCTTCTCAAAATAGTGGATTTTCTTTTGGTTGGTATTCAGCAGGAAACCCACCATGCTTGGGTACCCCGATTTTGAGAAACACTCACAAGGGCCAGTGGCCTACGGGTGGAATGGCTAAACACCACCCTGGTTTGATGTTGGATCATCTTTGCAGGCGAAACAGCAAGCACTGGTCATAAGTCACACGTCCGCACTTCTTTGTTCCGCTTGTGGTTGAAGACGGCGGACCCTTACTCGCACTTTTGCAGGTTTTACGGCCGCTCGATTCATAACTCCCTGATTCTAGAAAAACAAGTAGAGCCACCAGCACCTACCAAGAACAGGCAGTTGCCCACCCTGCAGCAAAAACAGTAGAACCCTTGCTGTTCGGCATGCTAAAAAGCACAACTAGCTGGTGTGCAGTAGGGAATGCAACCAAGGTGAACAAAACCTTCTGGTTCCTTTCCCGAGCTTTCCCAAAGCCATTTTGATACCGCAAGCACCAGCAAAATGATAGGTAAGGCGTTGAAACCACGAAGTCGGCGGATTGCAGCTGAGCGGCCAGGTATACCTGCAGCTAAGCCATGAACAATTCGAGAAGGCGAGTGCGAAATTCGTCAAGTTGCACTTCTGCGGAACGAAGACCAAATATGAGCAACGAGCAAAACCTGGAAGGTCCCAAATGGCCAAAGCCTGGTGGGGCCAAAAGTTTTTTGGCAACCCCCCATTGAAGTGGATTCTAGCATTCGGAAAGAGACATGCCCATATTTGCGGTGAACAATTGCTTGTTGCCCAAGAGGACCTGATTTCAACATTGAGCCGCAATCCGAATCAGGGTCATGAAGGTTTGTAAAAGACAGTCAGCCATAAACAGGTGCGGCTTGCCTCTCTGATTCTTTATGATTCTTTACATGATTTTGGCTGGCCCTTTAATACGTGTGTCAAACCGGCTCTGCAGGATAGATGATCTTCCCAGTGGATGAAGCCCCCAAAAGACCGCAAGTAGGAACGTGGGGTGTTGGCCCCCACAAACTACCAATTGCACAATTTCAAGTCTCCAGCTGTATTTTCTTCAGCTACCTTCTTGCTTACTGACCATGGTGCCTGGGATTGCTTTGCAGAGCTTGTCAAACATCTGCAAGCAACGGTCAAGGGAATCCGCCGCCTTAACATCCTCTATGGTTGATTTGTTTACATACGGCCCATTCCTTCTTTCACCCACGAAGAGCTTACAGAATCCCAAATTCGACACAATATGGGTGTGTCGTTTTTAGGGGCCCGCCAAACTAGTGGCTCTCGTTTGGTTTCCGTTTAAAAGCACAAAACAAGGGTACACTCAACCTCCGAAAAGACACGCCCGAATGGCGGCCTTCACTTTCCAGCTAGAAAGAGGCTCACGAAAGGATCTGAACAAAGGCATCCCCAACCCTCAGGTAGGAATCCTGCCAGGAAACAACATACTTACCAAGCAGCCTCTGCAGGTCCGTCCAGCAGAGTGGCATACATCAGCAATGACCTTGGCACTCAAGTTCGTCGGTAAAGGGCACTCGCTACTATATCTCACAGCAAAACCAAAAGGCAACTCAACTCAAGAAGCAGATTGTCATCCATGCCAATAAGTTCAAAATTCATAGCACTGCTTTACGTGGCTGAAACCCCTATTCCAGATGACCCAGCTCAAGAAACATCTTCGACTCTGACCGGGCGCGCTTGCAGACCAAGAGGCCACATGGAGTGCGACAACGTGGAGAAGAACCTCTCCGAGATCACTGGATGCTCTGCCGCCTGACACGAGACCGGTACACCAAAAGCACCGCTCCGCATCCGTGGAACCCAAAAACACGCCAAAGTTGGAGTGATCTCCTTTCGGGGGGGGGCCCTCTTTTGGGCTAATGTGAATTTGCAGAGGTAGCATGTTCAAACTCAAATGTATATTTAGGCCAAGTGATTGCCCTAAAGTGTATGCAAGCTAACCAAACGGCACCACACACAAGCACGCGATAACTCTTTTATCCGAGCAGTGTGTTGGTGCCAGGGACTCATCTTCCCCTGTCAGATGTCAAAGGCTGGGTGGGCCCCATGGGCCACCCAACTCACAATCTCAAAAACTGAAGAACGGGTGTGCAGACTGATAGCGCCCGCCCCTGAGCCGGGGCCCGGGGCACCCAGGCCACAGGGGGGTCTGCCACCAGGGGAAGTGAGTCACCCACCGGCTCCGGTCACGGGAGCATGGGTGGGCCCACGCTAAGATCAAATGCATCTCCATTCAGGAGACGCGGGAGAAAAACGAACTCCTCGCAGAGTTCCTGCTTGGGGACCCTTTGCAAAGGGTCGAACCCAGAGAAATCTGGGTGCGTCAGCTCATCAGCCCATTGATTGAATTCACGGGGCACGTGGTTGGCCGCCAGCGAGCAGCCATGGGTGTGGAGCAGGAAGACCAGCTCCATCAGGATCGCCGCCGTGTAGGGCTTCTTGGATCCAAGGTTGAGCCAGCCAGAAGCCAAGCCAAACCAGCCAGAAAGCCAGCCAGAAGCCAACCAAAAAAGCCAGCCAGGGTTTCCTTTGACGGCGCTCGCCTTGCAGAAACAAAGGCAGCTGCTGGGCATTTTGCCAAACCGCATATCTAGGGGTCATTATTTTGCAGCCACACGCCTGCACGCAGCGTTTTAGACTTCGAATCCTTCGCAGGACGAGGTCAAATGCTGGACGGACGAGTGCCAGGAGCCTCTCAGGTAGAATAGAATCCATTTGGGAAACCCCCTCTAAAGAGAGAGGTGCTATGTTCTGTGTTCGCGCTTTCGCGCGGCGCAGTCTGCAGCTGTCGCTGCAGTCGCTGCGCAGTTCGCGCAGTTCGCGTCTGCGGAACTCCACGCGGAACTCCACGCGGGCAGCAACCAAAAAATGGTTGGTGCCTGTTTCCAGCCGCGCCTGACACGCCAGCCCGCCGAGTCATACGGATCATACGGATCATACGGTCATACGGTCATACGGCGGCTTGGCACTGCGCCACATTCCTGCCGCGCCACCTGCCTGGCATAGAAGCCTCCCGGCCGCGCCACCTGCCCGGCATCGGAGCCGAGGGATTCCTTGACATTGGTGGCAATGTCACAAATGCGAGGTTCCCAGGACAGCGTGGAGGATCATCGTCTGATCTCGCGGACACCCCGGCCGCGCTACCTGCCCGGCATAGAGGCCTCCCGGCCGCGCCACTTGCCCGGCATAGAAGCCTCCGCCCTCCTGCCCGGCATCGGAGCCAGCCACCTTGTTGTCCCGGGCACCGAATTCCTTCAACATGTCGGATTGACATGTTGAAATTCTCGTCATTCTTCATTGCAGACCAAGTGCGAGAAGCATTCGCCTGACCCGGCCGCGCCACCTGCCCGGCATAGAAGCCAGCCTGCCGCAACTCTCGCCTGGAACGAACCCACTTCGAAAAGCACAAGTGCCACTTGTGCTTTCGAGCTGTCGAAATTTTCAAGGGTACTCCTCCACGTGGATCTGCTCGTGGAACCAGTACACCTCCTTCTTTTCCGGCTCCACTTTGTTGGAGCACCAACCTCCCACAAATGCCAGTCCTTCGTCCGAGGCGCTAGCATCGCTGCAACCCCACCAAGAGGACTTCGGCAAGTAAGGGGAGTACTGGACGAAAGGCGTGTTGAAGAGGAACCGCAGCATGAACGCCAGCATCCTGACCACCTTGGGGCGTTTCCCCACCGTGGTGGTGGCCATTTTCCAGGCCCAAAGTGGCTGGAGCATCGACTTCGCCAGCGGACATGCAGCCGTCGCCCATTGGATGCGACCCAGGGCCTTCTCGATGTCCTTTGAGTGCATCGCCTGCCCTTCCACCATGGTCTGCAAAACCTCCATAACCAGGATGTGTTTGTTGGCGGCCATGAGAACCTGCGGGATGTTCGGGTGGACCACGAAACCCAGCCACGTGTTAACCTCCGCCAAATGCGTCTTCTTCCAGCTAAGCGGGGTGCCCAAGGCCAGGAGTGTTGCCAGCAGCGCCACCGCCAAGTTTACTGCCCCCTCGCTTCGAAGCAGCCACAGGAAGTCATCGACAAAGACGAAGTTCCAATCCACTTGAGGGAAAAGTGCGTAGAGGACCCTGAGTAGAAGGGCTGCCAGGCGTCCCCAGTAGGATTGGGCACTGGCCATGCCATATGTGCCTACCTTGTTCACCCACCATTCTTCCCCCAGTGAGGCCACCTGAAACCGCCAGTCCTTCCTGAAAACCTTCACTCTCCGGTGGGCCTTGGTGACGTCCGCCTTGAGCAGCACCCACCTGGTGCCCGGCTCCGGCCACAGCCAGCCCCCAGGTGGAGGTTTGACGACCCCCCTCTCGGGGCCAGGGGCACCCTGAGAGGGGGGTCCCTCCGCAGCTGCCGCATGTAGCCAATGAAGAGCTTGGACCCCATCCAGCACCGTCGGAGCCGTCGTCCTTTCCACCGTCTGGTTCCTGATGGTGTCATTGGCCCCGCCCACCGAGCCATCGTAGATGGTGCGGATCTTGTCCCCCTCGTCGATGCCCGCTAGGGGGCCGGGACAAAGGTCCTCGATTTCGCAGCCACAGCGCGATGCTGCCTCCACCTTAGTGAAGGGGCCCTCTACCATGCCCATGGGGACCTCCTCCAGGAATGTGCCCCGGATGAGCTCGCTGAAGTGATCCGCCGAGGGGTAGTTACCCCTGCCTGTTGGGTGAGGGAGACTCCGGCTCCTCCCCTTTCAGCTCCTTCTTGAGTGGCCAGATGCCCGGCGAGGTCAGGGGTGGGTCCGTGACCCCCAATGGGACCCCTTGCTCCAGATCCCGGGGAAACTGGTGGTCGGGGTCCTGAATGTTCAGTGCCACGCTGTGCAAGATGTCCAGGAAGAAGGGTTGGCCGTCAGCTGGTCGGCCTGCCCCTGGCGCCAGAATCTCCCTGATATCCTCCAGCAGGTCCTCCGGGAAGGGATGTGACCCATCCCCCAACGAGAGCGATTCCTGGAGCTTGTCCCCCCATGGCGAAGAGATCTTGGCCCCCATCGCTGCTGCTTTGGACAGTGGCCGGGTCCATGGGGCCAACCGTCCCAATGAGGGCTTTCCCCCTCCGTCCCTTAGGGGGCGCTGTTTGAAGGCCATCTGGAGGTACATGACCTTGTCGGAGAGATTGGGGTCGTGCGTGATCGGCAGGATGGTGGGCCGATCCGAGATTTCCATGCCATGGTGTGCCCATGGCTCAGGGGAAAGAGTTCCCCCCCCAAGTTCGTCCGTCTCGCCAGTCCTCTGTGGCGGTGTCCGGACCTCCGGATTGTCCGAGGCCGAGACCGGAAGTGAGCCCAAGGTTAGTCCTGCCAACGCTTGTTGGCCAGCCTTCAGCCTCCGGGACTGGCGCTTGTTGTCCCCCGGCGTGCTGGGAGAAGGTTCCCTCTGCCGCCTCGGGGGGGTCGTTGGGTTCGCCTGGGGCGCCGTGCCCCCCGGCCTCAGCGCCTCCAGGACGGGTCCCGCTCGGCAAAGGATGGCCGCTGCGAGACCCTGCATCATCTGCTCTGGGTACCGGCTGAGGTCACTGGAGTTGAGCTTTTCCCCCCTGGGGTGAGCCCCGTGGTTGCAACGCAGATCATGCCAATGGTGAAGGGGAAGGTCCGTTGACAATGTCGTGGACTTCACAACCACCTGGCCCAGGCGGCACTCGTCAAACTTGATGAGGGAGTGGTGGAGTGCGCTCGCCCATTGAATGTAGGCCCGTGTGACCCAGATCGATGAGCACCTCGCTGCGCTCGGGCTCTTGCTGCACACCATTGGGTCCATTGGGTGCTCCAAGAAGGAGGAGCCCACCTGCGGGACCGTTAGCTGACCTACTCCATAACCCGGGGCTCCAGGTCCTCTAAGCCCCACAGGGTCTGCCCCTCACCGGCGGCGGGCCCCCCGGTTTGGGAAAGCATCTGAGGAGCTCCACGTCCTGCAGTTGGGGCCGCCCCCCACCAAGGCGACCTTGCCCGCCATGGCCATGGAGCACATCGTAGAGTAAGGCTCCTCTCCCAGCATGTCCTGACCAAGGTCTCCACCCTTTCGCCTGATGTCCACCGCCCAAATGTACTCCGAGAAGGCCGGGTTGTAGGCATGGAGGTAAGCATCCAGGGCCCCCGCATCATCCTTCCCAGCGTACAGCAGGATGAGGGACGGCTTTGACAACTCCGGCACCGGACGTGGCGTCCACCTCAGTCTGAGCCTCAGTCTTTCCGGGATGTCCTGCATCCATGGAAAGGTGGGGCTTGCCCCCCCTAGGGATTCCGTGTGTCCTTTGTCTGACCCTCCCGTCATCTGTCCCTGGGCTTGCTGCTTGCCCTGGCGGTTCTTCCTGCCCTTGGAACGGCCCTTGCCGGGCGGATCCTCACCTCTGGGTCTCTCTGGGGGGTCTTCCCACTGCCTCGGTGGGTGCGGGGGAAAGGGATGCTTCCGCCCTTCTGGAGTGCCCTGGCTGGGACCGCTCCTCTTCCTCGGTGGAGGGGCTTCCGGGGCCGGTGGCACCCTGGAGAAGTCCCCTCCCACCTGAGGCCGTCCTGGCCTCCCCCGCTCTGTCTGCCTTCCGCTGTGGCTCTGCTGTGGGGTTGGCTCTCCCCCTCTGTGTGCACTCTCGCACTGGTGGCCTGTGGTCCCAACTGAGACCGGGAAGCCACGGGGCCTATGGCACCCTGAGTGGCCTCCTGTCACTTGGGAAGGTGAGGGCATGCCTGTGGCACATGCTTCGATGGGGGGGCATCGCACACCCACCCATCCTTCCTGACCGGGCAGTTGTGGGATCGGCCGCATGATCCCGAACACTTGTTGTGGAGGTGATGATCTCTGCAGTACGCCACCCCTTTGGGATTCTTGAAAGCCCAGTGGTCCGGCCATGGAACCGAGGGGGTGTTGGGGGACTTCCCCTTGCCGCCCTTGCCCTTCGGCTTGGACCGGGTCGGCCCCGAGGGCCAGGAACCTTTCCCCCCCTTCTTGGGCTTCTCCCACTGAGTCTGCCACACCTTGGGTGCCTTGCTCTTGCTCTTCCCCTTCTCCGGCGCCCTGTTGAGGTGCTCATAGACCTCCCGTTGCCAGAAGAGGAAGTCGCCCCTGATATTCTTGAGGGCATCGGAGAGAGTGGTGCCCTGGTGCACCATCTCGTGGATCTTGCGCCATGCATTGCGCTCTGCAAACAGCAAGGTGGTGTCGCTCGGGGGAGGCTTCCTGCCGGCGATGTCTTCCCCATAGAACCAGGCATACCAATCATCCAGCTCCTCCTTGGTGACCTTCAGGTTGCCAAACTGTGGCAGTGCTGCCGTGCACATCAGGAGCGTCGTCCTGAAGGTTAGGTGCAATCGTTCCAGCTGGCGCCGGGATGTAGGGTGGCTCCTCACCTCTTCTTCATCCTCCCTGTCCCAGCCGTCCACCGTGATCTTCTTGTGGGTGGATGAGGGGCGTTCCCCTTCTTCCGGGAGCGCGCTCACGATGTGTTTTGCCGGGATGTAGCCCAGCTCACCCTTGGCAATCATGCGCCACTGCTTCTTGAGGTAGCCATCACTCCCTTGGAACTCCAACCTCGGCTTCGGGGTCCCATGCGTGGCCACGTAAGCATCCTCCAGCTGGCGCCTGTCACACAGGACCTCCAAGGGCGCCTTTGTCGGGCCCGCCTGGCCCGCCGGGTGATCACCTTGGTTGCCCCCCCGGCTGCCACCCGGACTGCCTGAAGGAGGCGCATCGCCGTGAAGGCCGAGGTCTGGGCGTTGAACCCGTTCTCCCCATCCCGGAATCCCAGGTCCGGGGACCATTCTCCCTAGCCGCCGCCGGGGTGTCCCAGCGATCCGCCAGGTCCTCCACCGTGACGTATCCCGATGCGCCCAGAGCCGCCTGGGTGGCCCAGGGGATTTCCTTCCCCACCAGGATGGCCGCCAGTGGCTTGTGCAACTTTGCCACGTCCTCCTTGAACTCCGCTGGGACCTCCTCCGGTGGTTTGGCCGCCATGACCTCCGACCTTGGTGTGGGTGGGTGGGTTTTTCACACAAATTGGGTTCAAAGAACCCAGGGCAAAGCTTGAGCCAAAATGGCATGCGCCATTATGGTCAAGCATTGCAAACACAGTTCATGTTTCCACATGCGTTTCAACATTAACAAAGTGTATGCAAGCTAACCAAACGGCACCACACACAAGCACGCGATAACTCTTTTATCCGAGCAGTGTGTTGGTGCCAGGGACTCATCTTCCCCTGTCAGATGTCAAAGGCTGGGTGGGCCCCATGGGCCACCCGGGCGGCCACCCAACTCACAATCTCAAAAACTGAAGAACGGGTGTGCAGACTGATAGCGCCATTTCCGACAGGGCCCTGCTCCGGGCCTCCCATCCCCTTGGTCGCCAGGGCCGGGGGCACCTAGGCTGCCAACGGTAGGGCCACCACCTCGGTCTCCGACTGGGTGTCCACCGAGTCATCCGTTTCAGAGCCCAAGTCCGCCGAGGAGTCCGAGTCCTCCTGCAGTGTGGGGACCTCCGCAGGTTCCAGTGCCCAGTCCGCCGGGAAGCCATGCCTCTTGAAGCAACGTTCGCACTTGCCATAGGCCTCCTGCTCCGTCATGTAGTCCAGCACCTCCTGGACCTTAGAAGCCGCCGGTCGCCAACCACACCCCACAGCCGTGCCTTCGACATTCAGCAGGTGGATTCTGGACTGGCCGGCGTTGCCTGTGCGTTTGACCGCCGCCACCACCCGAAGGGGGAGGTCCGGGGTGGCGGGAAACGGGTCCTTAGCCTTCACTGGTGTGTCCTCGGGTCCGTGTCCCACCACTGACCATGAGTCGATGGCGCGCTCCCTGAGGGTACCGAAGGGGATGCCTCCCCTTCCCTTTCGGTTTGGTCCTCACGGCCCTCCGGTCCTGCGTCCGTGATGTCCACTGCTGGCGGCGGGAGCGGGTCCGCCCAGTCCGGGTGATTCAAGTCCTCCCTGCGTTCCCTGCCTGGCCCGAGGTTCAGGTTGGGGACCTTCTGCGCTGCCTGGCCCCAGATCTCCACAACCACGTTGCGCTTCTCCCGCACGTAGACATCCGCCGTGCTCTCCGTGAGCCAGTTGCCAAGGTACATGCGGCGCTCCCGGGGGATCCCCATCTGGAAGGCGCAGTCCGGGATGAACACCCGGAACGAGTGCCACGACAGCGGCTTCACCAACCCCGGGGTGACACCCCGACGGAGAATAGCATCCTTGAGCCATTGTGGAAGGCCTCGGGATCAGTCCTGGAATGCCTCCTCGGATACCAACCGCCTTACCGAGGCCACCCAGGTAGTCCACCAGGGGATCCCCGTGAAGCTGTACTTCGGAGCAATCAAGGGGACCGGGTTGCGATTGATTCGTGCTGCAGAGACCGTCTTGGTCTGCCAGGCCTTCAGCTCCACAGTGTTGCTGGTGTTGGTGTGGATAAGGTCCTTGGGGTGAACATGCTGGAGGTCATTGAAGCGAGCGCTGCAACCAACCTGGAACCGGGCGAAACCCAGGATGAAAGCATCCAGCACCTCGTGTCTGCTCTTTCCCGGGTCCTGCGTGCCGGGGCCAGTGGCACCCAGGCGATCGTAGCCGGCCCCCTCCTCCAGAGCCCAAATGACCTCTTTGCTGGGGACCACCGCCTTACGCTGTGGCCTGGTGACCGTGTCCGTGAGCGCCTCTTCCAATGAGCTCTTCTTGGACTTGAGGCGATGGAGCTCATCTATCTTCAGCAATCCGAAGGTCTTTGAGAACCACTTGAGGGTGTTCCACACCTGCCGCAACTTGCACGGTGTGACCTCCTCATCGGCGAGCTGGTTGAGGAGAGAGCGGACATGTCGTTCCTGCCATGGAATCACGGTGAAGCCTCTCTTGCGGAGACTCTCGTAGACCAGGCAATGTTGCCTGAGCGTCCGGAACCTGCTGTCCCCCAAGAGGTCCAATGCCTCCTTGCGGAAGTCCTCCCCCAGGATGTCCTGCATGTATGCGATGTGCTCCGCAAAGGGGGCGAAGTGGGCAAGGAGCCGTTCCGCCCATTTTCCGCGCATATGGAGTTCCAGCGCTCGCTGGGTCGTGGGCTCCATTTCCCTGATCTTCCCGGGCCGCCAGTGCCTCCACTTCAGAAGCTCCGGCTGTTGAAGTGGGGGTGGGTCATCTCGCGAGAACCACCTCAGTTGGTCCTGGCGGTCCCATTCATTCTCCAGCGGGGAAAAGTTCTCGCTCGGCTTGCCATCCGCAGCCGCCATGAGGAGGAACCATAGGCTATCCCAAAGGTCGGCCAGGTCCGCCGCGGACAAAGGCTGGGGAAGCCTGCCCGCCGACGCCACCAGGCCGTTGAAGTAGTCCGTTGGTACCACTTGGTCGTCTTGGCCCACCGGAATGCCCGAGAGTTCCAGGAGCTGAGCGAAGCGGATGGCCGGCTCCCCGCCCAGCTGCCTCCCTTCCTCTGCCGTGCCATGGCGCAGGCACATCAGGACCAGCAGCTCCCCGTCCGTCTGTCTCGGGGAGAAGGACTCATCCGCCAACGTGTCCCACAGGACCCTTGGAATGCGGTCCCAAAGACGAGTGTAAGGCGGGCGCAAAAGAAACTTTGTAGAGACCCTAGCCATGATGAAAACGGGGGTTCGAGCCTCCTATCGAACGGCCGGGACCCAACCACGGCACACTGCACGCATGTTCCAACCCCGCAGGATGCCGAGTGCAAATGGGGCAGGCAGGCCACATGCAGCCCAACAGGACCCAAAAGTCAACCCCCGGAAATCCCCAAAAAGGACCACGGAGGGGGGAAGACCAACCCGGCGGGGGATTCCCCAAAACCCCCCAAGGGGACCTCAGGGAACCCAGAGTCAGCCGCAGCCACTTTCTCCAAACTGTGGCCGATATGGCCCGTCCTTGGGGCAGCCAAAGCGTGCAGCCTCCAGATCGAGGCAAACCGGCAGTCGTGACGCGTTGAACAGGGGGGAAACCCAGGTGAAAGATGAACCCAAAAGGAGACACCCTTACTCCTCCCCCCACCCGAGACGGGGCCAGAGGCACCCAAGTCCCGGTGGGAAGAGATCTCACGACTCCACATCCAAAAAGGTTGTGAGACACGACCTAGCGGCTCTCACCCTTCAAGATCGCCTCCTTTGCCACCGAGTGGATGGCCGCCAGCCCTGACTTCTCCGGGTTGCTCAAAATGACCGACCACAAGGCAGTGGAGACATCCCCCAGGCCATTCGAGGAGCTGAAGCGCATGCGCGGGGTGCTCGCGTCGCCAAGGACTAGCCGCTCATCCCTGGGAGGCTCCGTCGGCTCCACCCTCTTGTAGAACTCCATCCTGTCCCGGATCCACTGATTATATAGCTGCTCCGGGGGCTCGTCCACATGTGGCCTTGTCTTTGTGCCATCCCGTGATCTGGAGCAGCCTGGTCCCCCCGCGGCTCGCCCTCCAGAAGCCCTTGCAAAACCTGCACATGTAGCCCCCGGTGGTCTTGAACTTCTCCTTGCCCACCACTTCCCAGGCGCTGATGCTGGGCAGGACCAGGCCGCACTCCACGGAGGCCCAAAACACGTGCTTCGTCTCCTTAGGGAAGTGCTTGTTGATGTACTTCCGGCCCGCGACCGCCGTGACCGTGGACGTGGTGATGGGAGGGTACCGCCTGGTGCCCTGGTCCGGTGCGCGGAGCGTGGTGTCCGCCCCCCCCAGAATCTTGGCCTTGGGGTCCGATTCCTTGGCCGCTCCTCCCCCGGGGCCAGAGGCACAACCCAGCTGCCGGATGAGGTCCTGGGAGTAGCCCAACCGGTCGTACAGGGCCCCCGCCGCCTCCTGCGGGACCTGCCCCACCCAGTCATGGACCACGTTGCAACGCCAGTTGACCTTCACCTCCACCATGGAGGACTTACTCAGGCCCGACACCAGCTTGGTGTATACCGAGTCGAAAGCCCTCAGCGATGACAGCGGAAGGGTGATTTTCGCAGACCGCCCTGAAGCGCAGCGCCTCCTTGCTGTCGTGGACGGGGGCCACTGGGATCTCCATCACCGGCAACGGGCAGTTAACGATGAAATTCTTGGCCGCCAGAAACGTCCCCATCTCCTTGAAGATGTAGCTTGCTGCGCGGCTTGGGGATTCCCAGGCTCTCCAGGAAGGGCACCGCCTCCTTCCTCATCTGGAGGATGTTGCCCATCCACTTGTCCGGGGCCGAGCCCTCCGCATTGCGGCCCCGGCGCTGCGTCTTCACGATCAGCGGGAAGGTGGTCCAGGCCGAGTAGATGTACTTGAAAGTGAACCTGTGGGCGTACACCCCCGTCAGGCTCGGCAGGTCCCACGTTCGCGTCTGCCTGGTCCAAAACACTCCATCGCCCTTCGCCCAGAAGATCCCCACCACCTGCTCCGGCGCCGGGCGCTCGCCCCGGTTCACCTGCGCTCGGATCTCCAAGGCCGTGTAGATGACTGGGTCGATGTGGTCCTGCTCGCACGTGTCCAGGGCCAGAAGCTCCTCCGGCGTGAGCTTGAATTGCTGGTCCGCGCCCTTGGGGATCTCACCGCTTGAGTGCTTCTTCCAGATCCCCCCAAACATCCGTAGCTCCCCTTGGTGCCTCTTCATCGCCCAGAGGAGCAGGGACAGCTTGCCCTCCTCCGAGTCCAGGTCCTGCTGTGGCATTGGCTGGTCCCCCCCAGGGCCAGTGGCACCCTTGGGGGGGGCCGGTGTCGGGCCTCCAGCAGCGCCTCCTGGTTCCATGGGTTCTGCGACTCTCTGAGCCTCCTGATGTAGGGGACATACTTCTCCTTGATGTCTCCCACGTTGGGGATGTCCTCACGGTCATCCAGCTCCAGGGGGCAGAACAGCCCCCTTTCCAGTGCCTGCCTGAGATCATCTGGCCACGCCGACACTTCCAAGGGCTTGAGAGTGTGGTTAAGCATCCATGCCTGGTTGGTGTCCTGGGTGCGCTTGTTCGCCTCCTGAGCCTCCTGAATGGAGCCCATCGCCTCAGCCAGTGCCTGGCTGGCGTCAACGCCCTTCCCCTCCAGGTACTGGTCTCGCAGCTTGGCCTTGAACCGCTCCAGGTTGACCTTCCTGACGGCCCGGGCTCCCTCATTGGCCACCTCCTCTGACGGCAGGGCCTGCATGCCCTCCTGGAGAGGCGCCAGGATAGCCATCTCATTGTCCAGCATCTCCTCCGTGACCAACTCCTTGTGCCGCCGCCTGGCCGAGGACTCCTCCGGGGTCGGTTCCCGGTCCTCCCTCAAGGCCTTATGCAGCTCCTCCTTCTTCCGGATCGCCTGGTCCACCTGGGGGTGGTAGAGCTGGAAGCTCTGAGCCTCCGCCTCCTTCAGGGACCGCTGCACTTTGACCTTGATCTCCTCCCGGACCTTCAACGCCTCGTCGTCCGCCTCCATGGACAGGATCTCCTGCCGGATGTCCACCCGCCTGTTGAGCGGGACCACGTCTGCCATGGTAATCTCCTCTGCCGTGTCCGTTTTCGGAGGAGCTCTCCCCAGGACCGTGCCGTCCACCAGGTTGCGGTCTGCCTGTGCCCGGGTACCACCGGGGCCAGAGGCACCCAGGCTTCCCCCTTTCCGCTGCTGGATCCAGGTCGGCTTGCCCTCCACAATGAGCAGCAGGTTGTAAGTGACGCCGTCCGCCTCATAGGTAGCCGAGGGTGCCTGGAAGGGGACGAGCTCCTTGCCTGGGCAGACCCAGCATTGCTTGGCCGCTGCGGCCACCCCGTGCCGCATGCCTTGCACATGAACTTGTAGTCTGAGTGGCCGGCATCGAGTCTGTGCATCCGCTGGGTGCCAATGCACGCCTTGTTCCTCTGGAACTGTGAGGCCCAGACCTCCTCCTGCCGGATCTGGATCTTCATCGGAACATAGGCCTCCAGGATACGAATCACCAAGTCCTCCGTGAGGTTCTTCCCGACAAACTTGTGGAACAGGGAGACCGCCTCCTCCACCGTGACGTCCCTCAGCAACGTGGCCGCCGATGCCGGAAGGACCGGGAAAAGGTCTGGGAGGTCCACTAACTTGAAGTAGCCGGGACGGCCCTCCACCGGCACAAGGGAGACCGGTTTGTTCACCTGAGCCGTGGCCTTCTGGGAAGCCGCCACGAAACCCTTCAGCCTCTTCGTGGGTGGAGTAGCCCGCTCCGTGGCGTCCGCATCTTCCATGTCCTTGTCCACCTCCTCGGCGGGGCCAGGGGCACCCAAGCCGGAAGTCGGTGTGGCAAACGCCACACGGAGACGCTCCAGTGCACTGGAGAGGTCGTTCATCACGTCGGTAGCCGAAGCCGACGGGGGGGCCTCGGGCTCGTCCAACGCCAGGCCGGCCGCCACTGCCGCCTCGCGTGTGCGGATTTCCTGGGCCTCCTGGCTGGCCATTTCCTCCTCCGCGGTGAGCGTCTGGTCCTCAATCAGCTCGAAGGAGGTTGCCGAGGTTGCCGAGGAAGCCATTGCTTGATCGGGGTTAGTTCGGGGGTGTTCAAACTCAAATCTTTTTCACACAAATTGGGTTCAAAGAACCCAGGGCAAAGCTTGAGCCAAAATGGCATGCGCCATTATGGTCAAGCATTGCAAACACAGTTCATGTTTCCACATGCGTTTGAACATTAACAAAACATGCAGACCCAATTCAATGACTTGAGACTGGGGTATAGCAGGAAGCGCCTCTCGCTTGCCTGACTTTGAGAAGCCAGCTGCAGGAGCCTTTGCAAAGTTCCTGGAGAACTTCCTGTGGCTTTGATCCCCAAAAGACCTTGAAATCATAGGTTGACCTGCTGCTATATCTTTGAAGTATCTCAGAACTGGACTAAGAGGTAACAACGGCCATGTCGCTTTGGACCAGCATCCATTTGCTGGTGCAACTTAAAAACGCTGCATATTTGGATGTTTTTTGTTTTTTTTCCCGATGGCACCCTCTGTGGGGTGGCACCCAAACGCCAGCCTACGCAAATGACTCTTTGTTACACCAGTTGGCATAGGATGTCCATGAACCCTCACTTCCCCGCGAATTCATCGTCACTTCGAGACGCCGAGATCTGGAACCGCTTGAGCCCGCCTGTGACTTGAAGATCAGGCCGAAAATGAAAAGAACCACCATGAGCCTCAGGACGTCTTGGCTGAAAGGGCTCAAGAAGCTTTGGTTCCAGCCACCAGTGCTGATGAACGAAGAAAACTTATTTACGAGGTTGAAGTTGGTGTTGGTTCCAGCCACTAATAAACCAAGACATGTGGCTATTAATCTTGAATGGGTCTTGTGCAGTGAATTTCCCGCCTTATAATTAGGGAAAGCGTCCAAATGAAAGCCCTTGAACTTTCGGACATGGCAAACCTCTGGCCCCTGAGCAAATCCCCAGAACTCGTCTCCTCGGAACGCGCTGTGGGGTCGATGTTTAAGCAGGCTAAAGCCACTATTTAAACATATGCGGCTCCCGTACTGGATGTGGACAAATTTGGGAAGCGGAGGAACTTTGGCGAATCCCCCATGCCCCTGTCAATTGGACCATAGACTATTGTACATGTGGACGAATTACCAAACAACCGGAGGGCATGGGTCAAAAAACACATAGTACTCTCCCAAACAGTTGGTTCAAATTTGGATGACAAGGGGAACACATCTACTGTGATGTGCATACAAGAAGGCCTCTCAAAGATCCAAAAGGGTAAGGTTTCACATCTTCACACCAAAAATCAGCCGGCAGCCACCCAGCAAATGCATGTCAACTGGTTATTTGACGGATCAATGTGAAAAAAAAACGATTAGGTTCACCTTCGAAACCACCCCGGAAAGGGTATCAGCTCCAAAAATGCATCAACTGGACATCCAACAGGGTACCCTGGCTTCTGCAGGGAACTGCAGGGAACTGCAGGGAACGCTGTCCAAGAACTTGGGCAGCCATCGATCAGGGCGACAGAAACCAAACTCAAGCCAAGGTACAAGCAAAGAGTCGTCAGCACACCCCGCACGGCCGCATAGATGCCTGAGAAGATTGAATGGTCCAACGAGGGTTCCCAACAAACGGGGCTTGCCCAACCATAAGCGACCAACAGGTTACAATAACTAATCCTCCTGCAATCAACAACTGACTCTTTAGCTTAGTTTGACTAGCTCAGTCCAACCACTCCAAATACAGCTCCCCTGCGAAAACACAAAAAGCACAAGTTCATGTTACAGGGCATGTCCAAAGGGAGTTACAACAGCAAGCATCTGTCGGAACATACTCAAGTTCTTTCAAATTTCCTGGTGCAGTCTTGTTAAAACAGGGAGGCCCTGTTTGAGAAGACCGGAGAAGGTCTGGTTGCTCCGGAGAGCAACCTTCTTGCACAACTGGTTCTTGAATAGTGGGTTTGCCTTTTCGAGGCTACCCTGATTAGGTTGGTCTGAAAGGGATGCCACAAGGGAAACACAAATTTTGAGGGCTCTCTGATTTTGAGACAAGCCCTAATCAGGAGTCAACAATGCAATTAAGTGAAAAACAAGTGTCACAATGTTGTGGGTCCGAGTCCTAGGGTCAGGGCGCGGACCCTTCCGGTCCACTTGGACTCAAATGGAAAACCCTATGACAAAATGACAAAAAGCCACGTCATACGTATGTCTGCAAATCAGAACCTTTGTGCAGCCGCAATGGAGTTTGTCCACATGCATCAAGCGCAAAACTCTACTTAAATCATACAATCAAATCTTGATCTATCCTGGTTTTGACATTACCATAGTTCCTAGCTGACATGGAAATTTAATGAGCAGCTCCCCATTTCGAGATTGTCCCTTCGTGAGTTTGAATGTCGGCCCCCATACAGTAAATGATGTTGACCCAGTAACTAAACCTTCATCCTGGGTCAACTCGTTTTCCCCGTGAATCAGAGAGCTCGCTAATTTGCCCAGAGCTAATCAAGTACGGGGACGCCCAAACTTGTGCTTTACCTTTGATGTCTCTCACCAGCCGGAAAGGTACCCAAAGACACATCCCTGACCCAGAACCACCCCAACCTTTCTGGTTCTATGTAGCATGATGAAGCTAAAGATATACACATGACATCAAATAGAACTACTTCCAAGATTAAAAAGCAGGGTTACTCGTGGTCGTGTTCCCCGCAAGAAGGAGAGCTCGCTAATTTGCCCAGAGCTAATCACGGGTATGTGTCAAAATAGGGGGACGCCCAAACTTGCGGTTTTCCTTTTGATGTCCTTCACCAGCCTTAAATGGTACCCAAAACCACATCCCTCGACTCGGAAACAAATCCCCAACCTCTCTGAAGTTATGTAGCATGATGAAGATAAGAGATACACATGACATCAAATAATAACTATTCTAAGATACAAGTATAGAAACCAACAGTGATACATAGAAACACTATGCACACATATATATATATATACATATGATGTCATGTCCTTTCTCTTCATCCACGGATATGTGTCTTTGACGAGAAAGGGAAGGGAAAGAAGGACGCTCCTGTCTTGCACCTACAGCAATAGCATAGAGAGTGAAAGAAATGGCTTTATCTCGCCTCTCCTCATCGCGCCTCTCATCTCTCACGGACGAAGCAAGCTGGGGGGAGAGGACAGAGTTGAGAAAAAAATGCCATCCTGCTTCTTCCCCACCAAATGATTGCTCCGAAAGCGAGGTGGGTGAAGGCCACTCCCTACAGCACAACAATAGAGAGGAAAGGAGCGCATCTGTGAAACTCGTATGTCCGCACTTGCATATTTAGGAATTATCTAGAGGGCTATGATGGCAAATGACAGAATCCGATAGAACCTACCGAAATGGCCAATAAGTCTAGATGAGGGAGATGGTGAATAAAGACATAAATATCTGCCAAGAAGGGCATGATGGCCAATAGGAATCGGTTGGGCCCTGTGACGCTTGCGCTCCGATCCCCGGGCCTTTCAGCAGCATCATCGCCTCGGGGAAGGCCCGCAGCAAACTCGTGAGCCGCGCCAGCCGTGCCAGCCGCAGCCTCAGGCGCCAGGGGCAGCCCACCAATTTCCCCGAAAAAATGGCGGAGAAGGGAGCCAAACAGAACACCCAACAAAATGGAACAATATGGGAAGATACAACCTGATCATGGGTAAACAACCATTTAGTTGTTTACCAGATTCTGGAAAATCGGCAACTTTTGGTTCATTCTAACTCATTCTATGGAGGCATACATTTAGCCAAAGGAATTCTAGTTGGGTTCCAACGGCTGCCTGTGGACAAAGAACTAAGAAGCCAACATAACAAAACATCCAACATCATCCAACACACAGCTTGTCAGATTTGTTCAGGAACTTGTTCAACCGACACATTGTCTTTCTTGGGAGTCGAGATCTTGCAGAAAGGCCCCAAAACGAGACGTCCCAAGGCCCTGAGGATCAAGTACCTTTTGAGGAGGTCGTCTGTCTGCCCCCTGGTAACCCCCTAGGTCCTCCAGTAGAGAGGTTAGAATAAGGGTACCCTTTTTTTTCCGTAGTCTGTTTTAGTAGCGGCAAATGGTAAAAGGGCACTGGGGGACCTAGCCCCGCTCCAAAGCCATCTTCAGGGTACCAGGGCATCCTCCTTTCGGAGCCGAGTGCCCCGGCGATCTCAGCACCGTGAAGCCCTGTATCTGATGGCCTCGAATCGCGCGGCGCGAATTCTGTACAGTCGGTCGCAATGGACGAAATCCCCCAATCAACCTGGGTCCCTTATATCTGCCCCAAAACGCCCAAAAATGGGACCCTGCAAACAGCACACACTTCTCTGACTTTCCTTGCTCGCCAGCGTGGAACATCCTTGCCGAGTCGTTGTGAGCGTGGGAACCCGCCTGTACTGGCCACTTTTTGGTTCTTGCATGGAATGGCTGGAAGTGTCATTCGCATCTTTCACGAAACCTCCTTGAACGTGGATTCCGCATGAATCACGGGCCTTTTCTTCAGGAAAAGGAAGGGAAACTGACATCAAACTTGCATTCTCTGACTGTTGATTGAAACCATAGAATGTTTTCAATTGTCAATTGATTCTGCCTCAACAGGGATTTCCTGGAGGCTTCCTTTTCTGCATCGACCGGGTAACTCCGCAAAGACTCTTGATACCATCCGTTCCACGGAAACGCATGGCACATGAAACGGGGTCCCTTCAGGATGCATTTGTTTCTTCAATGTTCCCTCCCACAAATGCCGTGTTGCAGGAGATATCAACCCCTGATGGATAAACCCAGCAGCTTGACAAGTCCGGGCCGTCTGCTTTTGGTCAAACTAGCGCTTCTTCTCCAGCGCTTTCAACTACTAGCAAATAGTGTAACGGGAT
This sequence comes from Effrenium voratum, assembly GCA_963377175.1. Taxonomy (NCBI): domain Eukaryota; class Dinophyceae; order Suessiales; family Symbiodiniaceae; genus Effrenium; species Effrenium voratum. Next base: position 643,129 of record CAUJNA010000702.1, on the reverse strand, counting down.
ATTTTCATCTCTAGAATCTACATTATTGCTTGCCATGGTGCCCAGCTAGAATGATGCTCAAAAGCACGATTCGGATGATCCAACCAGCATCCTTACTTTAGGACTGTTTCTGTACATTGAAACTAGCAGGGTTGACCTGCAACTTGGAGCTTGAATTTGACGAGAGGAAATCATCGGCAAACTCTGCAAGTTCGAAACCTGAATTCAGGGATCCCCAGGCAAAGGATCGACATGAAATAGGTTTTCGCTTCAAAAAAAAGTATTGAAAGCCACAACTTGGCAGACGGTAATTGTATATATATATATATATGTATATATATATGTATGTATGTGTGTGTATGTATGTATGTATGTATGTATGTATGTATGTATGTATGTATGTATGTATGTATGTATGTATGTATGTATGTATGTATGTATGTATGTATACACATTATATGGACCCCCCCTGAAAAAAAGGTTTTGAACGAAAGCAGTGGTATTTACAGTGCTTTGTCACCAAAACCTGCATCTGCCAGAACACACACTTTTCAGGCCCACTGTCTGCATCTGTCAAAAGCCTCTGATTTGGCAGCCAATGCTGCAACCAAGCACTATGATTGCGTAAGGGCATCTCTTCAAGGAAGCACGTTGGAAACTGAAAAAAATACAGAACAAAAAAACAACTGAAACACAACAATCTGAAAAACCAAGGATTCAGGTGGAAATGGAGCCCCCCCAGGCATGTCCCCCTGAATCCTTGGTTGTTCAGTTTTTTCAAGAATTTCAGTTTTTGTGGTTTTTCTTTCTGTTTTTTTTTCTCCAGTTTTCCCCTAGTATTCACCTTTATTACTCCCCTAGTATTTTTATGTATTTTTCTAGTATTGCCCTAGTGCCCTATCCAGGAAGCCTGAGAGGTCAGACAAATTGAGCTTGAGAGTATACCCCTCGTATTCCCTCACATTCCCCTAGCATTCTCCTAGTATGCTCATTTAGTATTCCCCTAGTCTTCCTTGAGTATTTCCCTAGTGTTGCCCTAGTATTCCTTTAGTATTCTCTTGGTATGCCCCGAGTACTTCCTAGTAAGGGCAGGGGAATACTAGGGGAATACCTTCAGTATTGCCCTAATACTCCTTAAATACTATCTTGGTATACCCCTAGTATTCCCTCAGAAATCCACTAGTATTCTCCTAGTGTTCACCTTTAATATTGCCCTAGTATTCCCTGAGTATTTCCTTAGTATTGCCCTAGTATCCCCTAGTATTGCCCTAGTACTCCTTTAGTATTCTCTTGGTATACCCCTAGTGTTTCCTCACTACCCCCTAGTGTTCCCCAAAAAAATCACCAGTAACGGAAGGGGAATATTAGGGGAATACCTTCAGTATTATCTAACACTAGGCAGCTAAATAGATAACTAACCGATTAGCCAATTAACTAGCTAACTGGCTTTAGAGCTAATTCATTACAACTATTTAACTGGACTAATTAGCTGACTTTCCGACTGTTTGTTTGACTAATTAATTGAACTTGCCAACATTTACTGATTGAACTTGAAAAATATGCGTTGCGCAGAGGCGAAAATCACATGTTTCTCAAAAGTATCATGTTTCCAGTGATTTTGGCAATTGTCCAGGTTCAAAACCTGGGTTTTGGAGGGGGGTTGCATATATATATATATATATATGTATGCATGTATACACATTATATATGTAAATTACACATATATATATATATATCCCTGTTTGTGCGTGCGTGCGTGTCAAAATAGAGGAACCCCCAATATGTTGTTGTTTTCTGTTTGTTTCCCCTAAAAGGGGCACTGAGCCTCAAAGACATAATGCATGAAGCCAGTCCAAGGAGCTGAGTTCCGGCGCAAAGGCAAAGATGATCGGCAGAATCCAAACCTCCCCGATCATCAGCGCTGCCAGGCTCTAAGCGCCGGAATGCGCCGGAGATGTGGATTTGTGGGAGGGTGGTGTCTGGCTGAAAAACGTGAAGCCCAAAAAGGGGGGAGTTTACCTTTGGTGGCACTTGAAATCACGGTAACCTTGAAAATGGTGCAAAACATCGTTGTTGTATTGCTTTTGTTGTTAGCGCTTCTTTTCTCTTTTTTTTGGGGGAGGGAGGTTGGTTTTCCAAATAGGCCGTGGAACCCCTGAAGCTGGGGGGGGTTCCTTGGCTTCAAACAACCTCAAAAAGCGTATTATTGACTAAACATCTCCACTCCAACAACCAAGGCGACAAAGAGCTATTTATACATGACGGCAGGGGGTGACGTTGTTGAGGGTGTCTGCTGTTTTACAGAAAAGTCACAAACAAACACCCCATGTTAGTTTCTGCACAATACATCACGTGGAGACAAACCGTTTCATCCTGCCTTTGATAAATCTGAAGTTGACATTACAGGGTGGTCGTTGCAGTGGGCAAAAGGACCTTGATGTTGCCAATCTAAGCTTGCTTCCGCGGTGATGTCCCATTAGCCCAATGATCGTGGAACCTACCAGAGTGGTGGACAACTGCGGGAAGGGTGCTCTTGCTTTTGAGGGTAGCCCTTTTCAGGTTGGTTTAAAGGGAAGCCAAAGGACAACCACAATTTGAGGGGTCTCCCATTCTTGCCACGTACCTTACAGTCCCAGTGATTCCAGTTACCATGGCTATCCAGGAAAATCAAACAACACCTTTGAGAACCCAAGAAGACCTGGCTGGAGCCTGCCAGGCATAGGACCCTGGCATCGAGGCTATCTGAGTTGCCCCGCTGAGTCGAAGATGAACCAGGCGTCCTTCATGCAGTTCTTACGCCGTGAGAAGGCACAGAACCGGATCAGGAGCTCCAAGGTGAAAAACACCTCACGGGGCTTCTTGGGATTGAACCCTTTTTGTTGGGTGGTTCTCAACATACTGTGGATGGACGAAATCCTGCACCACTTTGAAACCATGGGAAACCATGGTTTGCTGGTATTTACAGGGGAATCATCATTGCAGAGCTTCTTAGGTGGGCAGGATTGCGTCCATCCACAGCAGGGAACCCCAAGAATGGCTCCTTTCCTTCTGGTTCCCCTTTGAAACTACCGAGCAAGGGGCCGCTATGTCGAGAATCCAACCCCAAAATTGTCTGACAATAATCAATCAAACACTTGGGGGATGATTTTGGTTTACGAGTCCCACACAAAACAACGATTCGGGGGTCGAACGGGGTCGGGAAAAAAGGTTACCTGCTACATTTATCTTCAAACATCACAACACCTAAGGGAACTTCTTTTACATTGGCCCACAAGGTAATGTCCAAGGGCAACATAGGGAGACCCCTCCGCGCAACGCGCGCGGCTTTCGGCCATGCTTGAATCCAAGGCATTCTTCAAAGGACAAGCTTCCCCTAAATCAATTCGGGTGTCACAACTGATGGGCACTCCATGACTCCATGTTCGTCAATTTCTCATGTTTGCAATGAAGCCTCGCCTAGCTTTGACCCTGTGCCAAATCGCTGGATGACGTGCTCCGTCCGAGAAACAGTGACACTGATCTCTCTCCAAGTCTTGGCGATGTCAAGCAAACAGATTTGGACATCTTGCAGAGATTCTAAAGCTTTGTGCAGGGTGTACTCGGAAAGCAATACACATCATGAACATATAGACATAACAATATGCGTGTCAATGTCTACACATAGCTTGCCATGCAACACAAAGAAACAAACCCAAACTCGGCAACAAAACTTGCGGTTCGCATGTTTGTTGCCCAGCGGCGCAAAAAACATTCTCCACGATTTGGAAAATTGGCTCCGCAGAGGTCAGCGTGGGAGCATCGTTGAAGTCCTGGGCGGTGCGTGAGTCCTCTGAGGGCACCCTTCCCAAGAATCCGTTAAGCTCTATTCTTGTACATCGGGACCAGCACGAGTTGGGTGTCTTGTTTTAGGGAACCCCAAGTGGTGGTTTTCCTCTTGGTTTCCCGTTGAAACCAACCAAAGGGGAACCCTCTAAAAGGACACACCCAGTTGCCAACTCGGGACAAGTGAAGCCATGCGTAACCAACCCAGAACCCAGAGATGAAGTCGAATTAGACCTTCCAAAGCTGGAGACTCCCCTTGTGTTCGTTCATACTAAAGATATATCCCCGAAAGGGCAACTCCAAAAATGGCATGCTGACATGTTGACTGGCCAAAAAAAGTTAAGCTAGTGAGGCCTTTACCATCACTAAGAAGCAAAAGTGTGACAACAACACAAATAACTCGTTTCCAATGTACAAACATCATTGTATTTGTCAACCCCATTGTTGCTTTTGGTAACAAACCCACAAACAACAAACAAACAACAAGTTTGCCACCTCGACAGGTGACCATGGCAGCATCACACAAACAACCAACCAACCAACCAACCAACCAACCAACCAACCAACCAACCAACCAACCAACCAACCAACCAACCAACCAACCAACCAACCAACCAAAAGAAACAGCAAAACAAACACACAAACAAACAATCAAAAAAACAAACAAACAAACAAACAAACAAGCAAACAACCAAACAAACAACCAAACAAACAAAAACACAAACAAACACACAAACAAGCAAACAAACAAATAAACAAAACACAAATAGGCACAAACACACAACACACACAGACGCACAGACACACAGACACACAGACACACAGACACACGGACACACGGACACACACACATATATATATATATATACATATATATACATATATATATATATGTATATATATATATATATACACATCACCCCTGCCCAACATCCAGGAACCGCCCGGGGAGACTGTTGCGAAACATTCTGATGTGCCCCGGGTGCAAAGCCTCCGATTCGTTCCATCATCAAGTCTTTTCGACCCTTTCTTACTCCCCCATAGCTCAAGAATTAACACAAAAACATGGTTCCGCCAAAAAACACGTAAACAAGAACCATGGGTTTGCGGGTTCCACGGTCATCTGCAGAGTAAAACGGCCCTCCTCTTGAGATTTTGGGGATTGGGAAGGCCCCCGACAGTTCCTTGATAACCATAGGCAAAAACAGAACTGACAGCCAGCTGGTCAGATTTGAGGTGCTGCGTCGACGCCAAGCCAAACGGTGTAGAGAATGACCATCAAGCTCGAACCTGGCACTCTCAGCGAGCACAAGCGGCAAGTGGCAGGTATAGCTGGTGATGGGTGGGAGGTAAGCGATTCAGTAATTGGGTGGTTAAATGCTTGGGTGGTTGAGTCGTTGGTCCCAATGCCTGGGCACACCAGACTCTATGGCATCCCTTTCTGTTGCTGGGAGTGATGTACGTTGCACCCCCCCCAAACAAAATGAAGCAAATGAACAAAAACAAATCAAAAAAAGAAACAAACAACCAACCTTGTTTCATTGTTTCGAGCATCGAGTCACTAAGCGACGCAGCGAGATGCATTTAATTTGCCGGTAACCCCTGATCAACCGGCGAAGTGCGCAAGGAGCCCAACAGGCACTTCCCAGCTTGGGGTGCTGTCACAGCGTGCCATTGCACTAGCATGAAACAACCCAAGCAAGCAAACAAACAAAACAAACAACTGGAGCAGCTTCACCGCTGAAACCCGTTGAGCCACTGATGTCCCTCTGTCCCGACTGCCCGCCAGTGGTATTTTAAAGAGTCCCAGGTTTGATCACACCCCTCTCATGGACTTCCTGCCCCAAACCAGAAATGTCTACCACAGCTGCCGGCCAAATCTGTCTTCCAAACTCAGTGAACCCTAAACTGAATCGTTGTCTTACTTGCCCAAAGAACCAGACAATTTCATGGTTAACCTGTTGGGATCTTTACAAAAGATGGGCCTAAAATAAAAGATTAACCTTTGCTTGGGGTCCTTTCCTAGTAGACTTAAGGTGAGCCAACCGAAAACCAACAGCTCGGATCCGATAGCTTCGCTTTGGGCAGAGGTTCGACAGATCGGGCCCCCCGGCAGCTGAAGAACACCGGGCTGGTTGCCATGGCAGCGCAGCACCCCGTGCCGTGAAGCACTTCCTCCGGGACCTGCGACCGACCGAGGAGTGCGAAGCCACTTGGCGCTTGGTACAACTTGCGATTAAACGTCTGCCTCTTTCAGGTTCCTGCATTTGCTTAAACCTCCTGGAAAAAATAGACAAAATTATTGAGCCTTTATACCAACACGTGTGGAGAATCAGATGGGATGAAGGGGTAGCAAAGGGGCGATGATAAGCAACAGGAACCCCCGCATAACTTGCCCCCAATGAATCCCGCAGTTCAACAGCCCAGGGTTGGACTCAAAAAAGCTTACTGCACCTTGGGTTAATCTGGAGGATCATACATATTGCTTGATTATTTTCCGACAGGAGTCAGATCAGTTTAGGTGGAAGGCCCTAGATTCGAAGCCCCTAATGTATCCGAGAATAACAAAGCGGTCTGATAGGGACTCACCCTCTGTTCGTGTTTTGGGAACCAACCGAAGCTCTGACTGGATCGACCCGCCCGGATCCCCGGAGCCTCAATCTCTTGATGGTGCTGCTCACGACGCTTCTGGTAGTCGGCAAAGCGCTCCTTTCGTGCTCTTGAAACCAGCTGGTCCGTTCAAAACAAAAACTGGCTTCTTCTTGGTTTCGTTTCAAGCCAATCCTAAAGAAGGATACCAAATCCACGAATCACGACAAACCCACAAAGTACCGGAGGTAATTACTGTCATATTGGCAAGGTAAGCCACAGATCTCATGCGTTGCACAAGCGAGCGAGCTTGTATCAGCGGATAACATATCCAGTCGAGTCAGTTGCCACAGCAACATGGCAATTGGAAGAAAGCGTGCATCCTCTTTTGCACTTGGTGCGCTTGAGGGCAATCGTAAGAATCATGGACACACGCAAAACAACGTTCCTTTGTTCCATCGAAACCCGACAAAACTTGGAGGGGGTTTGCCCCCACCCAGGTCACTCCTTCCGGCGCTTTCCAGTCTCCAGCGCCCTGGGCAAGCAGATTGGCATTTTTGGTGCCTTTGGGTGGGTTGCTGTCTCCAACAACTCCCTGAGAAATCAGAAAGATGCAATTGCCACAGCTCATCGCCAGCGGCCAACTTGCGATACTATAAGTTACAGGTTTCATTGTTGCTGACCTCTTTGAAATTCCCAAACTGCTCCATGGGATTGGACGGCACGGTTTGCTTACAACCAAGTATCATTTATCATCAAGGGGTGACAAACCAGAAATCCCAACACCTTCGCTACTTCAGGCTTCAATTCGTAGACTGCATGTAGAAAAGCATTAAGAACAGCCAGCGAAGCGACACACCCCCAATGTGCCATGTGTGCCGGAGCGAAGCTCACTTCCCAGGTGCCAAGGAAGTCCGAACTCTTGGCTTTCGCAACGCAATCTTCGCACAAAATGGAGGGCGGGTTCTTAGCTCATCCTGGAGTTATACCCTACTATGGCCTCGCAACTATGCTAGGTGGGCTGCAACCAGCATGATCAAAGTCATCCCCCAATTGTTGGGTTTGCAGGACAACCCCAGTTGCTGATTTCGATTACCCCCAAGAAGCAGTCAAAACAATAACCCAAGAAGTACCCTGCCCCTAGTGCGCCCCCCTGCAGAGCCCAAAACCCCGGCCTCCCGACGCCGCCCACGAAGCGCTTCGCTCCCTGCCCTTGGATTGCAGGAGACTCAGCTCAGCAATCCGGTGGCCTTTAAACAAGCCCTTGCTACCGTTCCCTGAACTGCTCAAACAATTCAAGCCCGTCCTTGGTTCATTCAGGGTAGCGCAACGTGGTACTTACCCTTGCCTATTGAGAAACCCGAAGTGGGCTCGCGTTTATGCGTATAGAAAGCCTCTTTCACAAGCAGCAACATGGAAGAGATGGGCCCCTCCCCATGTTGCCCGACTCTTGTACCACAGAACCCTGCAGCTTCGCAAGTCCGAATTCGGCATAAGGCAAGAAAGACAGAAAGACACAAAACGCAAAATAAGACAACTGGAAGAAGGGGTGGCCCGGAAGTATAGCAATATATAATAGCAAACGCGGCATGCGATGTCAAATGCACGGCGCGCCAGCTTTGCTGTGCACGTCTTTACGTATGTTCGTCTGCGATGATGCTTCAGATCTTCAGTGTTGCGATGTTTCGAGTTGTAGCTGCAACAGCGTACTTTGCGGCCACTTCCATACTTGCAAAATTGCAACTTCCAGTTGAGCCGTGCCAAATACTCTTGTGTAAAAAACGGTCCTATGAACTTGCTTTCGCGGACCCGTTCGCGATGCTTTCGCGACCCCATGTTTTGCTTTCGCGGGCTTTGTTTCCTTTAGAATTGCTTTCGCGACGCTTTCGCGGCGGACTGTCACACAGCATGCAGGCTTTCGCGGGTCTTTCGCGGCGGGACCTTCTTTGATTACTTTCGCCATAAGCTTTCGCCAGCTTTCGCGGCCTGCGTTTTGGCTTTCGCGGGGATTCTATAGGACACCCCCCCTTTACTACTTTGTATTGTCAGGGTTTATGGCGCTGCTCAGTTGAGCTGCAGGAGTTTTCCTCGCGTACTCATGCGTGCTGCGAAAGCTGCGACCTTCGCACTAGAGTTGCGGGAGCGCACTTCACATACTTGGGAAATTAAACGACGCGATTGCTAGGCTGAAGCTGTGGGAGCAAGCTTCACGCACTTCGTCTGATTGAGCAAAAGCTGAGGAGCTCGCTTCGCGTGCTGTTCTGTGTGTGTGTGTGTTACACAAGCTGTGCTTCTCGAGCTGGAGCTGCAGGGGTGCATTTCGCAAACTGCCTTTGTGTCGCGAAGTTGCTACTGATTAATCTAAGCTGGAACTGCGCGAGCGCGGTTCATGTGCTGCATATGTTCTGAAGGATTGCGATGTGGAGCAGCGTTGCCGACGAGGGTCGCAAAACGTTGCAAAGTCCTCAGTTTTTGCAGATCGACCACGCCGTTCCCGCAGAGGCTGAGTGTGCAACAAAAAGAAGTAGCAAGAGCCCTGAGCTTTTGTATCTGGACCATGCCGATCCCCGCAGCCCTCCGCGCCGCCGCAAGGATAAACTTTAACTTCTTTTCCACGTGGGTCTCGTGCAAGATGTCTGGCGCGAGCTTTCTCGTGCCAGTTCGCTTGCGCAACTTGCTGTGCACGTTCTCGCGTGCAATTTGCTGCGCATGTGCTTTGGCGCAACTGGCTGCGTGCTTTCTCTCTGCTCGCGTGCTCTCGAGCTACTTGCTCTGCATGTGCTCTCGTGTAGAAAGGCGGACAGAAGGATATAGAAGAAAACACGACAAAACAGAAGAACATGGTTAAAGTAAGACATAAATACCAAAAGAAACAATCACTAACTCAACCAATACAGTAAGAACGACACAAACACACAAATAATGGACTGTCAAAGCCGGCCTTACCATGCTTATCGAATGCTCGCCAAGCGTCACTTGCTCCAAGGGCCAGCTCTCTGCACATTTCGGGTGTTCCCAGTGACGGGGTCATGTTGCAGCATGTCCTCAGCAAATGGACAAAAACAGCGGCCTGAAGATGTGACAAACAACATATGGGACAAACATTCGAGTCTTTGGACAACGATGCAGACCAAACCTACGAGCCCAAGGGTTCAACGATCAGCGTTGGGAAAGGTATCTTCACAAGCAGACATGGGGCACGGTGCGGCATTTTGGATGAAACCGCATTAAGGCGTTGTGGGTCGAAGCGCAATCGGGAGGTAACGCATGGCATGTAGATTCGCCCTCATACCGCTTGATTCGAGATGCGGAACGGAAGCAAATACTGCACAATTTGCCTCCCACCCTAGAGAGATTCCCCAACAGGGGGGCGCTTCTACAAATGCTATGTTTTGCGCTTTGTTTGCTCATTTTCAGGAGCACAACTCAGCGAGTACTCGTCCATGTCTTCTTTCAGCCGTTCTGAGGGGCCTCTGTCTAGAGCGCATGAATCTCCACGTGCAGGAAACCTCCTCAAAAGGCCTTGCTGTATAGGCTACTTCGGCCCTTCTGCCCTCGTAAGGCTTTTAATCTCCGAACCACAGTCTTGGAGGGGCGGTGGTCCAGGGCCCCCGGGCAGGGTTGTTGTTTGAACTTGTCTGGCACACAAATTGTGCAACAGACCCTGGTCGCAAAGCAGCTTGAGAAACGGAGTTCTAAACACGCGGGGTCCGGAAAACCCCTGTTGGTATCCTTACGGTATCATTGTGGGGAATCCAAATCAATATAAGCACTTTAGTGCCCACCACCAAAGAGCTGCTGGTCAGCAGGGTTCCTCATGTTTCCACTGTAAACATCACCCTAAAAGGACACTCATGAAAAACTGGCACCCGGAAAGTTCATGTTTAAAACCACCACACGGGGAGATAGTCATTAAAACCTGTTCAGAGTTGAGCAAAGCGTCTTCGAAAAAGATCTCCATCGGCACCGCGCCTTTCCTGGCGCGGAAAAGGATTGGCAAGCAACGCCACCCCCACTTCCTTTTAGGACCCTCATATGTTGGTCCACGTGGATTGCGGCTCGTTAGTGCGGGGAGGAAGTCCCAAACCTTGAGCTCCACCGCGAAGCTCTTAAGATCAAGCCCTGGGATTTGCACGGAACTGGCCCCAACCCCCATATCACTAAGGGAACTCGTAAGTTGAGAGTTCAAGCCTGACTTGGGTATGAAGTTCAGATAGGACATCCTTTGGTAGACAGGATTCACCAACTACTCTTGAGCCAGTTCCCTATTCACCATCCTTTCTGCTGTGCCAAAGTGGGCATCCCCATGACTGCTTGAACGTGAATATCACAGAAAGTGGGCCTCCAGCCAGAGTGTCCAGTCCAGCCATTTCAGCCACAACCATACTTCGGGCCTCTGTTAAGGCATGGCAAACAGAGTCGTCCTCAGGAAGCTTCAAGCACCCATGCTTGTGCTTTTGTGGAGGCCTCAGGGTTTAAGAAAGCTGCCAAATAAAAACAATGGCTGCCGTGGAGCGACTGAGTACCTTTGGCAACCGCGAGCGCTCAAAATGAGCAGTCTATAACATGCGCTTCCTCCCACGACTACAGCGTCCATGGGAGGCTACCTGGCAGATCAACTTCGCTTATAGGGATCCCCTGTCAGGTGCCAGGTTGGCCTCCAGTGGTGGGCAAACAACTGCTCCATGTCGTTTATTCTCGTCCCCCGCCAAAATCATGGAACGCAAACCCGAGAAGATGGTTTTTCGAAGGGACCCATCCCAAAAACAGGGAACAAGGTCCACCCCCCGAACCGCACCAATCCCTTGCAGCTCTTGGGCCCGCGCTTGCCGGTTTGCACCCGGACCTTGGTCTCGCCGCTGCGCCACGCGATCTCGATCTTAGTGCTGACCTTCTTGGTGTAGTCCCGCCAGCCTTGGATGGATTCAGAGAAAGGTACAGGACATGCTACAGTACATGTCCCTAGTAACCAAAACCGGCATTTCCGGCAGAACCTCCCGTAGCTGGTTCAATTATCCGTGCCCTTTGTGCCCTTTTGGGCAAATTCCTTTTTTCTGCGCCATTCCGCGCCCTATCCATTTCTCGTCTCCTGAGTGAGTTGGCCGAAAGAAGTTCAATCTGTGTGTTACAATCAAAATGGTACTTTCAGAAAGTGCAAACTCCAACACCATCTCGTGCGTGTGTGTTGGAATACAGGGCGTACAAGAAACCACAGAAACTTGGCAAGTGAAAATCTCACGGAAAGAATACGTGGGTTTGACTCAAAATGGGGGTGACGCAACATAGTGGGTTTCTTTGGTTTCTTCCTGATGCGTACCCTCAACACGAGGCACGCCTCCGTACCCTTTTCATCTTGATCAACAACGGGAATTACAAGGGACACCAAAACAACAACCTGACAACAACCACCAGGTTTGGGGTATCGATTTTCACACGTGAAACCGCCCCATGCGCCGTGGGGCCTGTCTTGTGCTCCCACTGCCAGTTCACATCCGGGAAGGCGGCCCCGTTGGTGCCATCCGAGTGCTGCGAAGCGAAGGAGAGCCAATCCCCGCGGGTCCAAGAGCCTTGGCCGATTTGTTTCGAGCGCTTTGGGGCTGACGGGCTTGCCATGCAACGCGACTCCTCCACAAGTTACCCGCCCGTTGCCACAGAAACTGAAGAAAGGGGTCCTGAAAGATCACTTCCCTCACGGATCATTTCTCTGGTTCCATGTCAAGTGGGAGGGTAGCGGAGTCCAGAGGGGCCACCTTTCTGACACTTCGGGGGGTTCTGCATGGCACTTGCAAATTCAAATTCAAGGAAATCTGACACATTGTCTACCTTTGTTCGGGCAATTCAATTGGTTGGAGATGAAGCTTTACTCAAACCAAAAACCGATCATTTTGTTGAGTCTCATCAGCATGACCAGACTCAGTCACCGCTCGTCTGGTTCACAAGGGCCTTGAAGACTTGCTGTTTGGAGAAGAACAACTTGAAGGCTCCCTGAGGGAACCAAAGGCGGCGGTCAAAGTTTGGCAAACGAGCCAACACAGAGCCTTCTCCTCCTTGGAGGGGAGCAACACAAGAAGTCTAGAAGTGGTGATGAGCAACCCATGCCAAAAGGGGTGAATATTGTTCAGTGAGAACGAGCTGGTCAGTGTCAGGAACTTGTTGCCATGTTCTAGGGGGTGCTTCCCATTGTGTTCAGCCATCGATCTTGCGAGATTTTCTGGTAGTAAGGGCGACTGGACAGACTGCGAAAGTTACCCTAGACAGTTGCGGGGTCCTCCATGATGTTTGCTCGAACCAGACATGTTTGGCCTGCCTGCTTCGTCCCATGTTCGGAAAACAAAAGGGAACTACATTTGGGCTCAAAGCCCGCTTTTATCTCTGGCCCTTCAATTGTCAGGGTTGGATTTAGCCAAGTGCCCGTGTGTGCTTTCTGCCCTTCAATTGTCAGGGTTTGATTTAGCCAAGTGCCCCTGTGTCTTTGTTGAGTTGGGGCCCTTGCTTAGCTTGTTTGAACAGGAAAACAGACGGGACAAATACTCCGCTTAAATTTTAGGCAACTTCCCCATTCAGGGACAACCCTCTTTTGGTCCCTACCAATGCGTCATGGCCCCCAAACCGTCAGGAGGGGGGGGTAGCTTCAGAGCCGATTTGACGCGCTCCCGCACCGGTTTTGCGGCGGGCGTCTGGTTTCCCTGCTCCGCGGCCCTTTTCGGATTCCGAAAGGATCAAAGATGAAGAAGATGGGGACAGGGAAGGTAGGCTGGAACCTGTGAGAAGGGGCCATCTGTCCTAAACAGAGCTGACAGCCAAGCTCCTGTCAGCTTGCTAGGGCCTGAGTTTCAGGATTCCCGGGCCGGCTTGGACCCAAAGGCCACAAGTGTACTTGCCGCTTGACAGGGATGAGCAATGAAGCAAAATCATGGAACATAAACAAGCCAGCGCGTTAAAAAGGTGAGCCTTTCGTCTGGCAATGCTTTCACTTCAAATCGTCTCACGCCAAGAGGCCGAAATAGCTCTTCTGGTGGCTAGTCGGGCTGATCTGCGATTTCGAAAGCGGAGCGCTGGAGGTCGCAAAGGGTGTGCCCAAGGTGTCATGCCACACAAGCGCAACCACACAATATGGACAACAAAACAACGAGGACAACAACGACAACATTATGCAACTACAAAACGAAACAAAGGAATAACTATGACAAGAGGAAAACAACGAGGGGAAGAACAAAAAGGGGAGGAAACTCAACGAATGGTCAACAAACAGCTGGAATACGAAAGAGAGCATCAACAGAAACAACCCACCCGAATTTCTCTTGGCAAACGTTGCTTGCACATGTTGGCGCCATGTTCGTGCCAAAAAAACAGTGTCAGTTTCTTGCACACCTCCACTTGATAGCTGAAGTCGTTCGGGCTCTACACAACCCAAGCTAAATCAATCACAGGGCAACTGGTGCTGTTGCAGGGAACCCAGGAATCGAACCGAGAACCGAACCGTGGAACCGAACCGTACGAACCGAACCGTCTGCGAACTGTTGTTTTCACAAGCCGAACCGAACCGAACCGTCCAGAGGAAAACAACCGAATCGTTAGGTTTAGAGCTTGGCGAGCAGCCAGACAAGGCTCCCTCAGACAAGAATGCAACTTCAGCCAAAATGCTAACAATTTGCTCTTACATAGCCATGCTGACCAGAGAGCCAGTCATTTAGCTGGACAGGGTCTAAAGACATAAGTGGTCCCTCTGGAGTAGGCCCAAGTACAAGCAATCTCCCAGGTTGCTAAACAAAACTAAACTTCAGCAGCCCAGGGCAGGCTGTGATGCATTGCCACCAAAAGACATCCCACCAAAAGCGACCTCAAGGCCCTTGCCCTTGCTCAACCAACATATTGGGGGAAGGTATCTGCTGGCGGGACTGAGCTGATGAGACTGGAGGTGAAGCTGGGCGTATGGCTGCTAACTGACGGTGGCGGTGAAGTGGTGGGTCGGGCTGGAAAGGCTCGAGGTGAGGCTGGTGAGGCTGGAGGCAGGCTAAAGGTAATCGGTGAGGCTGGAAGTGAGGCTGGAGATGAGGCTGGAAGTGAGGCTGGAGCTGAGGCTGGAGATGAGGCTGGAGGTGAGGCTGGTGAGGCTGGAAGTGAGGCTGGCGAGGCTGCAGACGGCTGGGTCGTGAGAGTGGTGGTGGAGCTGAAGGTGAAGCTGGAGGTGAGGCTGGAGGGGATGCTGGTGAGGCTGAAGGGGAGGCAGGTGAGGCTGGAGGGCTGGAAAGTGAAGGTGGCTGGTGAGGTGAGGCTGGAAGTGAGGCTGGGCAGACGGCTGGCTGGAGGTGAAGGTCGTGAGAGTGGAGGTGGAGCTGAAGGTGAAGCTGGAGGTGAGGCTGGTGAGGCTGGAGGTGAGGTTGGAGGGGATGCTGGTGAGGCTGAAGGGGAGGCAGGTGAGGCTGGAGGTGAAGGTGGTGGGGCTGGAGGTGAAGGTGGTGGGGCTGGAGGTGAAAGCGAAGGTGATGTGATGCTGGTGAGGCTGAAGAGGGGGACGTGAGGCTGGAGGTGAAGGCAGGTCAGGCTGGGAAGGCAGGCGAGGCTGGAGGTGAGGCTGGAGGTGAGGCTGGAGGTGAAGGTGCTGCAAGCAGCAGGCTGGCTGGAGGAGGTTGTAAGGCTGGAAGTGAGGCTGGTGAGGTTGAAGGGGAGAGGTGCAGCTGGGGGTGGAGAGGCTGCAGGCAGGCTGGAGGTGAGGCTGAAAATGAGGCTGGAGGTGAGGCTGGAGGCGAGGCTGGTGAGGCTGCAGGCAGGCTGGAGGTGAGGCTGTGAAAGTGGAGTTGGGGATGGAGGTGGTGCTGAAAGTGTTAATGAGTGCCTTGTGATAGAGACAGGAGGCTGGCACGCCGAGGCTAAGAGTGTGGCGCGCGGCTGGAAGTGGCACAGTGCAATCATCCGTGAACCGAAAAAATACCATAGTAACCGAACCGAACCGAACCGATTTCAGATGAGAAACCGAACCGAGCCGTAATTAAACAGGTTAGGTTTCTGGAAACCGAACCGAACCGAACCGTGGCCACTCTGCTGTTGAGGCGAAAGGTTTCTCCGCATTCCTTGGCCTTGCAACGGACGGAGCACTGGAAGTAACAACGCAATCAAGCCAGGTATCAAACGAGCCAACAAACAAAAACTGATAGGAGCTGGAAAGGCGCCACTGCACCTTTATGGCTGCGACTGTCCCAGCCGTAATCAGCTCTCACTTGCCCAAATACCGTAGGTGTTGTTTTCGCCTCGGTTGAAAAAAACTAGTGCCTCAATGTGCATGGACGGTGCTACAGCCGCCACCAGTTTGCTGTTCGATTGCTTGTTTGCTACCTTGATTGTTTGCTTGCTTGCTTGTTTCTGTCTTGGTTTGCTTTTTTTTGCTTTAAGAAACCTTCGGGGAAACAGCGTAACAACCTTCAACACAAACACACTTTGTTGTATCAAAGCCAAATGCCCAACCAGATGGCCACGGGAAAACGGCACCACTCCCAGTTCCAGATACCATCAACAAAATGTGCGTTCGCAAGCAGGGTTTCTGACCCCAGGTCTTTTGATGTTACATGGTTCCCCTTGGTTACCTATGATACAGTGGTAGCTGGAAGCGCTGGAGGTTTGAATCGGTCGAATTGGTCGACTCGGCCGCCTCCTTGTCTGAGGTGACTCTGGCGCAGGAGGGCGGTGTATCTGCCGGCTTCGGCGCCTCGCCCTCGCTCGCGGGTGTTGCATCGGTAAAATGGGAGGTTCCCCTTCCAGGGGAAACCATTTTGCATAAGAAACCCTGGTTTCCCGCTATAGTGGAAATTGGAAGTGCTTGGCATCTTTCCCCGTGGCTTCAGAGTGAAACTCGCAAAAGGGAGATATGTCTTTCTTGCTGGTGGACAAAAGGAGTTCGCAAATAAAACCTCCTTCTCAACATCCAACGCGGGGCATGCCGGCATATCCTCAGAACTACGTATGTAATGTCACTCACTTTGACATCAAGCGTCAGATCAAAGGTGCCAACTAGGATCCAACACTTTGACCCACTTGACGTTGCCTAATTGCTGGACAGGCTTCCCTGGGCGCTGCCCAATTATTGATTGCAGGGCCCTCCAAAGAAACCACGGTCCAAGCAAACCCGTTTTGAACAGGCCTCAAAATTCCAAACCAACGGCTGTACAAAACGAAGGGTTGTGGGCTCCCCCGGTCATTGGCCATAATTGCGGAAAATTAGTTTGGGGTCACTTTCTGTGATACGAAGGGGCTCGCAATCCCTGGCATGGTTGCCACGAGACAAGGCGTGTGGGAGTGATACCAAGGGACTCCATTTCAGAGTGACAAATCATGGGGCCCCCACAACCTGCCCGAAGGGGGTTCCAAAAACATGCACTGATTGAGTTTGGAAGTGTGCTCCAAGAGATGTTCTCGATGCTGATCAAACTGCATGAACAATGACAAGACCTGGCACTTTGATTTTGCGGTTGAAATAGTTGCAGGCTATCATAGGCCCCCGGGTGGTCTAGCCCACGAGGAGCACACTACAAGCCCAGGACCCACATATATATATATATATATATATGTGTATACATGTAGATATACATATATATACATACATACATACATACATACATACATACATACATACATACATACATACATACATACATACATACATACATACATACATACATACATACATACATACATACATACATACATACATACATACATACATACATACATACATACATACATACATACATACATACATACATACATACATACATACATACATACATACATACATACATACATACATACATACATACATACATACATACATACATACATACATACATACATACATACATACATACATACATACATACATACATACATACATACATACATACATACATACACACATTACATACATACATACATACATACATACATACATACATACATACATACATACATACATACATACATACATACATACATACATACATACATACATACATACATGCATACATACATACATACATACATACATACATACATACATACATACATACATACATACATACATACATACATACATACATACATATACATACATTACATACATACATACATACATACATACATACATACATACATACATACATACATACATACATACATACATACATACATACATACATACATACATACATACATACATACATACATACATACATACATACATACATACATACATACATACATACATACATACATACATACATACATACATACATACATACATACATACATACATACATACATACATACATACATACATACATACATACATACATACATACATACATACATACATACATACATACATACATACATACATACATACATACATACATACATACATACATACATACATACATACATACATACATACATACATACATACATACATACATACATACATACATACATACATACATACATACATACATACATACATACATACATACATACATACACATACATACATTACATACATACATACATACATACATACATACATACATACATACATACATACATACATACATACATACATACATTACATACATACATTACATACATACATTACATACATACATACATACATACATACATACATACATACATACATACATACATACATACATACATTACATACATACATACATACATACATTACATTACATTACATTACATTACATTACATTACATTACATTACATTACATTACATTACATTACATTACATTACATTACATTATTACATTACATTACATTACATTACATTACATTACATTACATTACATTACATTACATTACATTACATTACATTACATTACATTACATTACATTACATACATACATTACATTACATTACATTACATTACATTACATTACATTACATTACATTACACATTACATTACATTACATTACACATTACATTACATTACATTACATTACATTACATTACATTACATTACATTACATTACATTACATTACATTACATTACATTACATTACATTACATTACATTACATTACATACATACATACATACATACATACATACATACATACATACATACATACATACATACATACATACATACATACATACATACATACATACATACATACATACATACATACATACATACATACATACATACATACATACATACATACATACATACATACATACATACATACATACATACATACATACATACATACATACATACATACATTACATACATACATACATACATATGGTAGCACCCAAAAGGTGGTTCATGGGGGGGGGGGCTGAGCATATATATATATATATACAACTATTCCAAAAAATAAGGGCCTGTTGGCCACC
Source organism: Effrenium voratum (assembly GCA_963377175.1). Lineage (NCBI taxonomy): Eukaryota > Dinophyceae > Suessiales > Symbiodiniaceae > Effrenium > Effrenium voratum. The sequence goes on along the minus strand of CAUJNA010000702.1, from coordinate 624,326 downwards.
GTCATTGACACTAAAGAATCGTTTATGGGTCCGGCTAGCCTCAGGCAACCATACAACAGCATGTGCGCGCCCGGTGTTGGGTGCGTGCTGCTTGAGTCTAGCATGCGTAATATCAACTAAGGCCAATTAAAACTATACGAGAATTCAATAGTCCATCTCGAAATTCTGTGATACATGTGACCATTGTGCATAAACCCTGCTCCAGTTTGCCGATGTGTGTGGAGAAGGTCCGCATACCTAAGAGGAGTCTACATGAATCAACTGCACATTCAATTCAATTGGGGTTCGCTGCATGATTTCAACAAGCTACTTCCTCGCACATTTCATGGAATCCAACAAGGGGCCCACCCAAAGGAGACCAATTATCCTATCAATGCTGTCTTCTTCTCTTCTGTTTGTTGATTCCTTTTTTTTGGAGGGGGGTCCATATTCATCCGCAAGGGCAACAGAGCCATATCCCCTGCGGCCCACCGCATCCAGTGCCTCATCAAAGGGGATGTGGACATGTTTTGTGTGATGCTCCTGGACGCGAGTCTGGATCCAACTTGGGCTCCCACTACAATGGCAACCTCGGGGACCCGCCAAAACCGGGACCAAACCAACTGTGACTCGTGGCAAATTACATGCCTTCCCCAGTTGCCCAGTTGCCTTCTATTCAAGGAGTCAAAGGTGGTAAAATATGATTTCCCAGTTGGCATTTACTGCTGACTCTTGCAGTTTACCGTCATTATCTGCGACTTACAGAACACAATCCCCAGTCCGAATCGGGAGATCCAACAAAAAAGGATCCATCAGGTCTGAGATCATGCACCCTCTGCTCAAGTCGCACAAGTTCGTTCAAGGGAAATGAAAACAAGTGGCCGAATGGGCCCATTCCCTGCGACCCATCTCCAGAAAGCCTTTACGAGCAACCCGAACCCGACTTGACAAATTGGCTTGATTCCACATGGGCAAACCTCCCAAAACATGGTGCGCGGGTTCCTCTTCCCAAATAGCGGTCGAACGCTAGATTCTACATGAGCATCATGAGCCCAAATTCAGGAAACGCCTGTCCCGGCTGTGGCCTTCACTTTCAAGACAACAAGGCAGCATCGAATCCCTGTGGTTCGAGGCTTCATGACTAATCCCAGGTCGAGTGGCCAAACCCATGGCAAGGACTCCCGGGAACCCTTTCTTGGGGGTGGATTCCGTGTTTCGCGGGGGCACCTGACAAAGCGGGATCGAAAGCATGCCCCTGAAAACAGGTAGGCAAATTTAAATCATACCCTTTTGGGGGATGGCCAATTTTCCGGACTTAACCGACTAAGGTTGACCTTCTTTGGCGGGTTCCGCCGGGATCCGCTGAACTGGACCCACAGCTTCGACTGCTCGGCCTCGTCCGCGCTGAGAGTCTTTGTGGCCGTTGGCGTGGCCTGCGGCTTTGAAAAAGGGGAGTAAATCAGAGATTCAAAGACTACTCTGGCAACTATATATATATAGGTATGGCTTACATGCATGCCCCGGAATACTCAGGTCTTTGTTCCAAAAAAAAGAGTTTGGGGTGTTGCCGTAAACATGCATGTGAAATGCACTTTCCAGCTCTTCTAAACACGATGCTCAAGAATGCACTCCGGTTTTGGACTTAAATTCCAACATCAGTACTTAGTGTAATTCAGCATGTGCTTGAACGTGCTGGCACATCCTGGATTGAAGATTGAAGATCGAATATGTTCTTACAACTCTTTCTGGGATTCTTCAAATCTGTACTTAGGGCAATCCAGGATGTGCTAGCACGTGGGGGGGGGTAAGTAATCCATGACCTTGCGAGGTCGAGATGGTTTAGGTCTTTCCAAGCTTGGCCATCAAATTGCAAAATTCATGTGCTTTGTGCAAACGACAAACTTGGGGTAAATTGGACAATGCAAGTCGTGATCTTTTCACTGATTGAACCGACCTGGAGTCTCCATGACCCTTCAAAAATAGGTCCATGACCCCTGTGTGTTGTGTGATGACCCCATTTGTTAGTCGCTTGGAGGCAAAACACAGAGAAACACCGAATAGATCCCGAGCTCTGCTCGAGATTGCAGCACCGGCTCGCCGGCTTCGCCTCATGCTCCATCGTCCCGGGGGGAGACGAAACCTCGGCAAGCCACGGGGTCCCTTTGCCAAATTGGGCGAACACAAGCTGAAAAGAATGGCATGCCCCCAAGAGAAAACCTCTTAAAGGGGCTCAGACTATGTCTGTCCAATCAAGATAGCTCAGGTATACTTCGAAAAAGAGTGCCCTGGCGGGTACCGAGCAGTCTCTACTCACTAAACTGTCTCAACTCACTACACTTTATCCCCCCCAACGCAGTGTCGGTCCAACAACGCCCCGCAAAGAAAGACACAAAACAACATTCTAAGACTCCCTCCACGCTTGCAGGTCTTATTTGGCACTGGGGCGTATGAGGCCCACATCTCTTTGAGGCAGTCCTTGAGTTTGGGTGGCGAATTGCGGGACGGAGTCTATCATATTTCTGCAAGGCGTAAGAGGTTCGGGGTACCCAGAAGATCCGAGGGATGTGGGTGGGGAGCGCCAGAATTCGTCACTTTGTCAGGGAGCCAGGAAGCCAAGGGACCATGCACCCTGCCACACCGCCCCTTGTGGATGCAACAATTCTTGGCTTGTGTGCCTGTGGGTACGAGCATAGAGAAACTGGTCTTTGACCCCTGCGGAAGTCCCATTTGGTGGAGAGCGACAGAGTGCAAAGGTCGATCAAGAGTCACGTCGAACATCCATCTCTGAGTGGACAGTCCGTAAAGATAACGGGGGAGGGAATACCTGCACAGCCTGTATTCTCGGGACCGAGAATAAAAGGCAAACAAACTACAGGGGAAAAACAAACTACGGAAACACTACACCAACAACTACCCCCTTTAAAATGGGCTATGGCTTTCCTCTGGAGTGTTGAAGGTAAATCAAAGGACATCGAACCAGTGTTGTGCTTGATTCTGAGAAATACCCAACTCAACTGTGTTGAATTGAGTTGCTCTGTAGAGGCTAGCACCCATTGAACAGCCCTGCTTTGCTCTCTTGATGATAGCAGTAGAGTGGTTGTTCAGGTGTTGCCCTTGGCTATTGGGCAACAGCCTGGCCCAAAGCGTCAACTTTTGGATTCACCTGGAGGACTGTACCAATCAAAGGAATCCTCTGACATAGATCATTGGCCCTCAAAGGGGGAGAAGTAGCGTTGAGCATCGAGTTGGTCAATGCAACAGTTGCCTTGCAAGCTTCTTGTGGCAAGGGGAAGCATTGAAAGGTCACGACCCTCGCTGATCCATTTGAAGACCAGCCTGCAATGGCTCCCCTTCCCATGACTCTTCTGCACGAGGTTAACCCGGACTCAATCCACCTGGAGTGTGTTCCCTCCAAAAGTGAAGCATACTCAATAAACGGGGACAGCTCCCTGTTTATCCACTAGGGATTTATTCTTGCCTCCCCCCTTTCATGCTGCTATCCTTGTCGCCAGGCAGCGAGCATGGAAGGCTCATCTTTGTCCAGCGGCAGCACGACCGACATGACACATTGCGAGTCGCGTAAAGCCGACAGACGCGCAATCAATGGATTCTCAGGGAAGTTCGATTGGTTTCCTCAGGGCTGGAGTGGAAAATTGAGGGACCTATGAGACATGACTCCGCGATCGAAAGCTTGCGGCTTGTCAAATATTTTATGCCAGTCCTCTCCTCTTACAATGGAGTGGGCTGAAGCCAGGACGGCGGGTGACATTCGTGCAAATTGTCAAGCGAAACCGCTGGCAAGACGCAAACAGACGGTCGCTTGTCTAGCGCACTGAGTCCTCGAATGTCGCAGGGAGCAAGGAAGCCTCGCCATGCTTGTGAGCATGCGCGGTTGGTTTAAGGGCAATCGTTCAGGAAGGTGGCTTCATCATATCAATCACGTCGCAAATACGAACTGAGGGGCAAAGCAAACAAACTCTCGCCCAATCATCGCAGTTCTTCACGGAAAACCCTGCAAATGGCCAGCTGTCAAAGCATAGGGGTCCAGCAATCTTGAAGCTTAGATGTGCCAAGCTGCAAACAGAGAGACAAGATGCAGCTGATATCTGTTCCTGCCATAGTGAGTGGAGCAATTGAGTAAGATGTCAGGTGAAATCTCAGATCTAGGTTCAAGCCTCTTAAATGCCCAGTTTTGGCTACATGTCTACTATAGTACCAAAGTAACCTGCGGAAAATATAAGATGAGAGTTTACAAAAAAAAAAAAAAAAAAACTGCTGTATTGTGTTTTGGCAGAAGTCAAGCACCATATGTGGACAAGGTTTACTCCAGCCAGTTTCTTTTATCTGCTACACATTGACAGTGTGAAGGCCACTCAGGTTCTGTAGCGACGAGCACTCACTGCCGACTTGCAACCAGTGGTTTCCTTGGGGTTCCTGATATCCCAGCAATAACATGAAAACAACAGCCGTTTTGCACATCGAACTTATCTAGAGTGAAAACTCGCCACAAGAAAAGGGGCTGGAACCCAGCGGACAACTGTGGGAGTTCGGGAGCACTGAGACCCAAGTACTGGGTTCATAAGGGTCCAACGGCGATCCCTGAAAAACAAAGAAACGCAAACATGGGCCCAGTCATCGTTTGCCAATCTCAGAGAGATGTTGCAGAGCTGCCGGTTTGCCAACGTGAGGAGGGGACCCCCCTTTTGGATGGTGTATGAAAGGAACACAAGAGGGTATCAGCCACGTTCTATCGTTCGAGCTTTCTGCACTTCTGTTGGACGATTCATGTTTAGGTCGTTCCCACCTCCATTGATCCCGCAAGAATTAAAACTTGCGAGGCTCAAGGCATTCAAGGTCCTGAAAACCAGCTTTTGGGAAATCCATATTTTCACGGACCCCTGTTGGGTTCTTTGGGTGACAACCATCCCTGGATAAGCCGAGGGCAAACCATTCACAATGCCGTGCTAATCAGCCAAGAACCATACCCGAAGACACCGCAGGGCTTTTTGATATTTTAGATCAGTGAGTCTTCAAGCCCAGCTCAGGACTTCTTAATCGAGTTTCCTTTTGCTTCTGCCATGCTCAGCTCTAAACCAATCAGTTCGGGGTTGGTTCGTCGGTGCGTCCCGTCTAACCCGCAGGCCCCGAGGCCGGTGCCAAAGCGAAGACCTCGGCGCTGCCGGCCAGGCGGAAGCGCAGACAGTCCGGGCGGCTGAGAACCACTCGGAACCTGGGACGGGCTCTCGGATACACTTGGGGGAAGTACGTGGCACAAGCCCCAAGTCATCCCAGGTCCATCATGGGAAGTCATCCCCTCTAGTTCCCCAAGGGAATTGCGCCGTCTATTTGCTTTTACCCTCGAGTACATCCACAACCACGTGCCTTACAAAAATCTGGAAATATTACTTCTTGAAGGGAAATGCATCCAAGGGATCCTGGCAGTGGTCGGGGATTGCAAGCAAGTTGGTAGATGGCGCAATACTCGCGTCAAATGACACACTACCAACTGGGATGTTTGTTTGGAAGTTGGCTGATTTTGTCCAAGTTTGTTTTCAATCGTTGGGTCGACTGAAACCAAGGGAATCAAGAGATGATTTGGGGAAATCAACCACCCCTGTATTTCAGTCTGCATTGCGCTCACGATATGTTGTTGTTTTGAAGTTGGTCGATTTATGTGAACAGGGGGAGATGTGAGCTACAGCTGTCGTTTGCTAGATGTTTGCGTGGTCAGGTGTTGCTGCCTCGTTCTCCAACCCAGCGCCCGTGTGCCCTCATTGACCTCGTTTGCCAACACCGCATCTATTTGTGATGTCAACTCCTATAGAGTTGGTCCCTTTGTTTCCGTTTGAAAAGGAAACACGGAACATGCCCCTTCTTGTGAGGGCAAGGGTGCGTTTGGCTCCGCCCCTTTAAGACAAGGCAAATTTCTCGTATGATTGGAGTCAGGTCTCGCTATGAATTACGTTTGATGTTTCATGTGTTGCTTCGCTGTCAGTCACAAATACTTCACCAAACACCGTACACAAGGCAAACCTTTTGGCAAACATCGAGCTGCTCCTTCAGTCGAATTCTCAGTACCCTTTTTCCAACAACCATGGAAGTAGAAGGACTTCCCGTGACTTCCCCAAAAGTAAAAAGTAGCCTTCCAACACCCTCCTGTCAGCTTGGTCACATGTCCAATGAAGCCCCCCCCCCCCCGCCCCCCCCCCCGCCCGGCGCAACAAACGAAACGAAGCCCAAAACCACCGCGAGAGGCCGAGCCTGGGGTCCTCCAGCTCCTCCGCGCGGAGCTCGTTGAGCCGCGCCAAGATCGGCAGCTCCGAGGCCCAGCGACGCCAGGGGCCTAGGCCCACCCAATAGACTTCCGGAGTGGCATATCCGTTTTTTCAAGCAGTGAGCAAATAAACATCCGTGATTGGATACAAAACTTGATATGATCCTAGATTATTGATAGTAACAAATATAGCTTTTGCCCCGTGTATCGATTGCATGTTTTGTTGTGTTCGTATAGTTGGCTGTAAAAGTATTATTTGCATTGTAACTGTTGTTCGTTCCATTTATCACATGAGTGAGTTCATACAATAGTGAGGGTAATAACCATGTGCAACTAATACATCTACTTCTGTATTGAATTACAATTAAGGATTAGTTTGTGTATAGTACAACAGTTTATCATTGTTGAATGTTCACACTGTTTTTTTTCCATATGTACTTCAGTCACCTAATTTGTGTAATGATGCTGAAAGAAACGCTATACTGCCCTCTTAAACTGTACTGAGCCAAATGAACACATGATAAACGGTTCGCTGTGTTCCGTTATAATATCTATTAGATAGGTTTCATATAATCAGTGTGTTTTGTTTACTTTTACCTACGATCAAATATTCGTCATATGTTGTGAGAATATCAAATAATAATAGAATTCTGTCATGTCGATATAAATACATACTCCACATTGCACTTTTCATGTGGTGGCCTCTGCACATACTTGTGTGGCATGGCAGTGTTCACGGACTTTTACATCTGCTGGTTTAAAGTGCTGTTCTGGTGCTGTTACATATTGAACATATTGATGAGTTCTTAATTCATGGTTCTTCTTCATGTCCAAAACATGCATACAAATTATTCTTGCAACATAATGTTGTTACACATGACGTTGTACATTGCGGATAATTGTTCAACACAGTTGTTTAAACACTCATAACTATGATACAAATACGGCTAGCGTGTATGATCAATAAATGTTACAACATTTAACGTATTAGTCGCATGGTGTGTGTTCTTCAAATTACAGTCCTATATTCAACGTCTCTATAAAATTAAACTACGAATGGACATGTCGACTGTTGCATTTTTAGATTTCAATGAACCGTCATTCCTTTCGTAACTTGTATCGCTATCCATGTGCGACCATACAACCTTTTCATAATGCTTTGTTGATAGCTCCTTCCTAGCGAAGGTATGAAAACAATAGTCACAACAGTGGCTTGGTCGGTCATCTTCAGTTGTTAGCCAGTTCATTAAGCGACTCAGTTTTGAAGAATGACAAAATACTGCATTTGTTCTTCAATGCTTTTCAAAATGATTTAATACTTTGTACATATTGTCTTACTTCTACAATCAATCATGGGCTTTGTGTTTCAGAGTATTTTCGATTTCGAATTTATTGAATGAATTTAATTTACGATTGTGTGTTCAAATATTTCAATATCTTTATCACCAGTTGAACAACTAACATCATCGCAATCTAATAGTTAGTCGTTTACTTTATTTTAGTGGAACATTTCTTGAACACCGGCTTCATTAATGACATCAAATGCTGCATTTTGAACACTGTCTTTAAATCATGTGTTGCCTTCCTTAGTTTAGGCCATTCTAATAAATCAATATAAACAACCTGCCGTTGTTGGGTCTATGATAACACGAGTATAAGTTGAATATATGATGTTCAAATTTCTACTTGTTCTATGCTCAATAACATTTGTAGAGTTGATTGATCTTTCAACCAGCATCACCAAAATTTGTTTGGTGGGCTTGCGTTTTGGGTTTGTTAGTATGTTGCTCTGTTTGTTCCATGCTGTTTTTCTGAGTTTGGGTGTTTGTCTTATTTTCTCGGATGTGCTTGTGCTGGTATGCTTGAATGATTTGCTGAATGTTGTATGCTTTGTTGCTATCAATGTCTTGGTGGTTGTTCTGTTCTATTTGGTTTGTTCAAGTCATAAAGTACCAAATCCCGGGTGAATGCAACGGCTAGAGGTTGAGGGCATCCCAGCATCAATGAGCGAGGCAACGCCTGCTAAGCCATCCAAGACAACCACACTGAACCAAAGTATGCACGCTGAATGCGCTGCATGCAATTGAGCAATTGAGTGATTTGCTTACCAATTCAAAGCCTTCGGCCCAGCGACCTTGATCCAGTGATCCAGGCCTTCACCGGCCTCCAGGGCTCCGGACTTGATCTCCTTAAACTACTTTGACTTCCTATACATTTCCCTATACCCTTCAAGTGTGTAGACTGCCCGTGTGACCTCTGCCTGGCTTTTGAGGGTCCAATGTCAGTGCATGACTGCTCTCTCTGGCTGCAAGAGACACATGCAACAAACTCCCAAGTGTTGCGACAACATGCGGCAAGTGTGGGCACTTGGACTTCTGAACGCGTCGCCCGCTCTCCTTTCTGGCTGTGTACAACTGTGGTTGGCATCCGCTCTGGATCTCAGGTGTCTGGTCTGCCAACAGGAGTTCTTATCTTGTCCACCTCAATCTTACCGTTCCCCGGACATCAGAGAACACGAGCCTTCTTTTTGTTCTGGTGAAACATAATCTCTACATAGGGTTGCTCTCCCTAAAAGAGGTGCCAGGGTGGCAATTTACCAAACATGCCCGAATTCACCAAACAAATACAGAAATTGTACCAACGGGAATTCGGAGAGCACCCCACAATTCGTGGCCATCTCGGCCGTCTTTGCTTCTCTCAGCGAGCCGTCAGCAGCTTCGCGTATTGTTCCAAAAGGTCCACTTCCTCGTGATGAGCCTGGCAAGAACCGAAGCAAGAGTAAGGGAAGGTGAGCGTGAGGTTGAATCTGCTCAAAAGCTTCAAATCATCCTCTCGTGCAACGGTTTTGAAGGGACACAACGACAAATCAGCATGCTTCAAATCAGGGTCCTCTGCATCACTTGTTGCACGTGATATGCCACATTCTGGCCTTCTGCGAACTTCTTTTTTGTATGCTTGTCAAGGGCCCTTCAGCGGAATCTCCCCACAGAAAGTCCCTGCCCACAGGGGGCTTAATATGACTGTCGGGTAAGCGGGTCGCTTGGCAGAACCGTGTGGCAAAAACTGGTCGGCATCTTCAGGGTATGGTTTCAGAGGGGTGAAGGGCCCCCCAAAGCCGCAGCCTTGGGTTTGTGCCATGCACACGCAAACATTATCGTGTGCTTTAGGAACAAACATTGACTCAGTTTACGCCTTCCCTTTACATGAGCTCCACGGACATCATGTATGGGGAATCCCCATGGTTTTGCCTGGGTCAGTCAGGTGCTTCGGCCCCCTTCTCGTCTTTCACAAACTAAGCACAGATTATATAACTGTTGCAAGGCTGCTCACTAGATGGAGGTCGCTGGATTCCCGTCGAAAGTTTCGTGTTCCAATCATTCTCTTCCACTTTGGGGGTTGTCTCCAACTGAGGAACCCAACAAGGCCAAACAAGACGCACCCTTGTCGAGGTCCAAGAGTGCTGGGGCGATTTCATGGACTGCTTGTGCTGTTTTTTGCCCTCACAATCGTCGAGCTGGAGAGGCTTTTGGAAGGCTACCCATCCCCGCGCCTGTAGCATGAGCTTCATGGGATCGGACTCGCGGGGAGGCATGGGAACTGCCTCCCGGGTGAACAACTCATGGCGGCAGCCGAACCCCCGATTTTTCAGCTGGTAGCAAAGGGCATGTGTTAGTGGGGGAATACTAAACAGTGCCCACTGAACAAGTGGAGTAACTTAGGTGGCCGCGATTTTGGTGGAGGGCACCCGGTTGGGCTGGGTTTACAGGGCCGCCAAAGAGAAGCCCACCAGTTTGAGGCTTCCCCACGCTTGACGGATACACACCACTAAGGTATGTTTGTACCACCAAACGATGACAAGAATCTTGACACAGAATCGCTTGGAACGCGCAGGATCCGGATGGTTTTACCAGCAGGTCTGGGCAAATGGAAGTGCTCCAAATGTGGAACTTCTGAAGCCAATGGGACCCAGCAAACAGCCACATGGAACTTTAAGGTACGATGGGTTTTCTTTGAAGGTGAAAAGGGCACCCTCCAAAAGATATACGTCCACATGTTTTAAGTATGCCAAGAGAGAACAACAAATCCGAACAAAGTCTACCGGACATGTTTGGGAAGCCGACATGTTGGAAGGCCCAGGCTCCCTCAACGTGCCAAACCCCCGGCCTCTGCAGTTTGCGTGGGCACGTCGGCAGGCTCCTGGCAGGAACGTGCACCCAACAAACACAGACGGCAAAAGGCGATGTCAACGTCGTACCCTTAAAGGCGTACCCCGAAATTTGAGCCACTTTCACATAGCCCTTCTGTCCAAAAGACTCTCGTTTTCGGCGGGGAACGACCTTAACATGGTACAACTCCTGAACCTTTCATTTTGGTTGGAAATGGTTGGACCATATTGGACCCCTACCAGGGCGCCTTACATGTCCCCAGTGAGCCATAACCCCGCTAAAGGGAAGTACACTTATCAAACCCCCGTCCATGAGTTTGGACATCTCCTACATTGGTCCCTTTATCTCCCCGAGAAGTGTCAAAGGCACTGCATGAAAAGCTCGAGGTGTAGCTGTCATGACCATGTATATCGGTAGCCAAAAGTCTCCTTTCCAGATGTTCAGTTACCCTGTTGGGTTGACCATATGTGGCGAGAAGACCAAACTAAAGAGGGAAAAGTTGCCGTTGAACAAGTCACGATAAGAAAAATAACACATCCTCATGAACCATGTTTCGCCAACCTCTGAAACGAGGAACCAAGCAAGGAACTCTCAGCATACCGCTCCCCCCAACGTCGGGGAAAGGCGCGGCTCGCTTTGCCGGGGTTCCCATTGAATCGTTCCACACGAAATGAAAGCTGCGAGACCTGGGCGCACCAGACGACACAAGCAAACTCACTTGAGCCGGCGCCCCCACACCAAACCACTTGCACTTGCAGTCTATTCAAGGAAAGAGTCATGGTCCCCTTCTGTATCCATCATAATCATAGAGTCCTGAAGTGAGTCTTGCTCCCCTTTGCATGGCAATGAGTACAAAACATGTGCACCGTGCCTCCATAACATTGGGTGTTCTGCCCCATCCCCGTCTGTTTCGGAACGATGAAGGTACGGGTAGGGGAGACCGACTGGGACCAGAAACGAAAACAACACCAAGGGCGCCGTTCACGGTTTCATGTTGACGGGGGCTCACCCAACAGTGCAGGATCTGCTCTAAAAACCAAGTATCTCATCACGACACCATTGATCCTGCGTTGCATTCTGTCCGACCTTTGTTTTATTCGGACATTGAGGCTTAATCTGGTGTGTTGTGCTGTTGGATGGCACCCTTTTGGAGATTGCTGGGGTGGGGCATCAGGGCATGATTTGCTTGAACAATTGGACCATGGCCGCTCTTAAAGGTCAAACCAAACCAAGGTGGAAGCAAGCGCGGCTTAAACAATTGGGTTGGCCCATCCCCGGCCAAAGCCCATGTCAAACTCGGCAACTGTTCAGGCCTGTGAGGTGCGATCTGCCTCGGGCGCCGCCTGACGGAAGAAACCAGCGGTTTCTCAACACGAACCCCACGAACCACCCAAAATGTGAGTTTCCTAATTTTGCCCTCAAACCAAAGGACGCGTGGCCCGAATGCGTTGCTTCCCACGGTTCTTGGGGAAAGCCCCCCCCCGCGCCCCACCCCCGCCCGGATGTTTCATGCGCGCGAACGAAATCCATACCCCCGAAGAACATACCCTGCGAGCCACTTACTGTCTGTGAAGTGCCTCTGCGCAGGTTGCTGTGTGCAAATCGCGCTGTGCAAGTTGCTGTGTGCAAGCTGCTCTGCGCAAGTTGCCCTGCTCAAGCTTCCTGTGCAAGTTGTTCAGGGAAGGCTCACTGTGCAAGTTGGTCCAAGTTGCTCTGAGCAAATCTCTCTGCGCAAGTTGCTCATTGCAAGCTGGTGCTGCGCAAGTTGCTCTGCGCAAGTTGGTCCAAGGAACCCGCACGGAAGAACCCTTCACGATGCGAAAAACCCTGAACAATGCTCCTCCGGTCTAGATTTGCTTTTACATTTGTTACTCGGAAATTGGATTTTTGATGCTTCTCGCGTCCGGGAAACGGGGGAGTCCCATTGGACAGGGGCCGAAGAGGAAGTCTGGTCGACCCTCAGGTATCCTATTAATAAATCGCTTGTCCCTCCAGCCAGGATGGTTGTTTTTGGGGGGAGGGGTGGCCGTGTTTTGCACTAGGGTCGTCTAATTCGTTTTGCTTGGTCGTGTCAACTTTGGAAGCAGGATTCCGATGCCTGCACCGTGAACATGTATGCCTTTCAACGCAAACCGGCCCTCAATTTTCGGCACAGCATGCTAGAACTCCCACCCTTGCGCCGCAGAAAGCTATTCTAGCTTACTTAGCTGCTAACGCCGAGGCGCTGCCCTATCTCTCTACCCAAGCTCCCAACCCTAGCCGCCCAACCTTTCTACCCAGCGAACTTGAACAAAGCAACTTGCACAGGCTCGATACCGAGCGCACACACACACACACTTTGTGCAAGTCTCAGGTTGCTCTGTGCAAGTTGCTCTGTGCAATGTGATCTTTCAAGTTCGCCCAAGGGCTCCGCACCGAAAACACCTTCGCTATGCTTTCGGGCATAGGATACCCCTCCCAAAATAAAAGAGGGTAGTTTTTCCTTGGCTTTCAGGACCGGCGGCCTTCAGAGGCGTTTACTCGCCCATATTGTCATGGAGCCCACCGGAAGGTTCCTGGAGCAAACCGGTGTTGGGGGATGCAATACTTCAAACTCACCAAGTGATAACATTAAGTGCAGATTCATGGTGGATGGTCCCCATCCAAACCTCATGCGAAGCAGCCTTTACCATCCCTTGTGGTCTATGAGGCACCTAACCTCAGGTTCCATGTGAAGAACGCACAAAATCAGTGGACCAACAATAGCGAGCCACAAATTACCGAGTGTGAAATCGCTAGGGCTCATGGGGGTGAAAGCTCATTTGCTCGTTGATCTGTGGCAAAAAGGCAATCCCGTTCCTGTGCATTTGCTCATCCATAATGTGTGTTTGAAGGCAAGCAGCAACTCCCTACACTCCTCCCTTCAACATCCGCTACTTAAAAAAAAAAAAAAACACTGGCTTTGGCTCCGCATGGCCCCGCAGCTGTTTCTACAAATCGATTGTTTTCAGGGACATTGTGTGTGCCAAAGTGGGCTAACCCAACAAACGGTGTCTTGTTGTTGGTTTCCCTTCAAACCATATTTAAGGGTGGCTCCAAAAACGACGCCCCAATGACAAAATACCATCTGTGTTTTGAGTTGCAAACCACACCTGGACGGATCTGACGGATCTGATGCGTAAAACCACCTTTTGAGGGAGAAACCGAGTTGCCAGCCCCAGCCCCGGTTCCCGCCTCGGTGCGCTTGGCAGTTTCCCTGGCCCGCGCCTCCCGCGCCTCCCGGCGCCGGCGGTAGGCCTCCAGCTCCTGCGAAAGCGCAGAGCGGGGCTCATGTCGTTCGTTGGAAGCGAAACCGAAGATGCCGAGAAAGACACGAAACAAGTGCTGGTTCAGAGTGTGGGGCAAGGGTTTGATAAGGGTTGAGGCTGGCTCAAGCCTGGGCGTTGCAACTCTTGCGTGGCCGTCAGGCGCGCGCGTCCCCTCGGCCCGCGCCTCCACTTTGGTCAGTGTGGTGTCCCACGCAGACACCGGGCGGCAGTCCCTGCGGTTCGCGTGGCAGTGGGCTGAGGGGGGGAGGGGGGGTGGGATTTGGGTTGGACAAAATGTTGCAAAAGCTTTCGCTTTAAAGGGAAACTAAAAGAAACTAAAAAAAGGTCTTTCAACAATAATAATGATTCAAACATGTCAAAACTAACAAGGCGGTGGGTTCACCAAACTCAAGGTGATCCAAAGGGGGGGCTTGGGTTTCCTCACCAACTCTGGATCCACAACAGTGGCACTCTGACATCCACCTCGGCAGAAGGGAACAAATGGGCCCAACCCGATCTTGATAAGCCTCACCATATTGCTTGCGTGGATCTTAAGACATCTGGGGAAGATTCGTACAATGCAGAAATTCACTCCGTTACCACCATACATGGGGTCTTTGGACACGTTGAGCCATATGACACTCAAATGAGGCAACGTCTGAATGGACACAAACATGGACATAGACAAACATAGGCACTTATGCAAAATCAAACGACAACCACATGCACACTCTGATGCACTCCTCCAGATTTCGCTCTCAAAGGGTCTGTGAAACAATGGGGGCCCTAAAATACGTGGCGTGCATTTTGGTTTCCCTTTGAAGCAACTTGAACAGGGTACCAAATCCAGCAAGCACCCGCCCCCCAGCGAAGCCAAGGCCTCCGTTCGAAGGGATTTCTCTTGTCGTTCTCCGTCTGGGCATTCTCCTGGTCCAACGCATACCTGGGTTTGTCAGTGCAGAGTGCCTTCAAGTTGTTCGAGGGATTTGAGGGATTTGAGCCCAGGTCAGGACTCGTCGCTGTTGAGACCCTGCAAGAGGGCGTCCAGCATGGCCGTGATCTTGATAACCCCCCACCATCGCAAGTTTGGGCCACGCCCATTCTTTCCCCTCCACCACTGGTAGAGTGGAAGGAAGACATGAGAGATCCGATCAATCTTGTCAAGCAGCTCCGCGAGCTTCCCAAACCCCGCCGGCAGCTCAATACACCTCCAAATCTAGATGATGGTAATGGTGCTCCTGAGCCCTCCGTACGTGATGCTCCTGAGCCCTCTTCTCCCCTAGGGTTCGTTCTTTGTGCCTGTCGCTTGTAACTTGTATCAGAATGTACAAGAAAATGCAAGCCAAAGGCCCCTTTGAACCCTTGAAAGAAAGGCTGCATGCAAATGGCATGCTTCTTTTGCAGAGCCGAAAAGGAGCCGAAAAGGACTCAAGAAGTGTTGTTTAAACCGGCTGAAAAGAGAAGTATAGCGACCCTGATTGAACACTGGCAAAGAAAAGAAACTGCTACCACTTAAAAGACTGCCCGCTGCTCCGCCCGACTCTCCTTGGCTGCCTGGTCCATTTGGGGAGGATGACTCATTCTTTTTCTGCGGCATTTCACGTAACTGGACTGTCTCTTACATTCAGTTCACACAGCTAAGCAAGGACCAAACACAGAAATGGTTGACTTTTCTAGTCTATTGGATCATGCTCAGCTTGACTTCCTTCATGTTAACCCGGGATCAATCAACATAGTGGATCAATGTGGGGCTCTTCCCCCCCTAACAATTAAATAACTGGGGCACGCCCCTATTTATCCATGCGCGGATGTGAGTCCCGGGATTCCATTTTTGCTCAACCAAAGGCAATCGCCAGGCTTGTCTCAAACGAGGCGCCTCAAGGCATGCTTGTCGTCGCGGACTTGGCGCTCGGTGTTCATGCGGTTCACCTCCTTGATGCCTGCACAAAATCGAAAACGCGGCAGCACGGAAAGATCACCCTGAGAGGGATCTTGGTGGTTGAATTGAACTGGGCTTCTCAAAGGAGACATGCACAGGCAACCTGATTTAATAGGGGATCCTCCAACTGGTAAAGGTGACATTTTAACTGGTCCAAATGTATTCTTTAAGGGACCCTGTTGAAAGGAAAGGCCAAGGCCAAACAAAAGTAGAACCAACTGGAAGGAACGCACCCCCCCCGTCAAACTTCCAGAATCAGCTCCTGGTTGGCAAGTTAATTCGCGAGGCTTATTTATTCGGATTTCTCCAGACTCCCCCGCGTGTTCGTTCAAAATATCTATATCACTTCAAAGAAAGGGGCGTCCCTTAAGCGCCTTAAGGTGGCAATCTGAAACCTGCTTTCCGCAGCATGCTTCTGGGGAAGCAGCTTTCCAAGACGTGCTCTGCGGGAGAACGCAACAACGCTCTGTGCTCCGCACCGTACAGGTCCGGCCGATTCTTGAACCACTGATCTTGCGCCTCATACTCCTGCGCGTGGGTGTCTTCTCAGAGCAGTTCCTCTACTTGGTGCTGATCCCTTGCTCAAATTTTAACCTTCAGTGGGGTGTGTCACGTGTGTCATGCATCCCGAAAAGACGCGAAGGTAGAAAGTGTCCGAGGGCATGGCTGGAAACTGCCAAGTCTACGGATTGCTTTGGATACCAAACGACCCGTGGATCCACCCTCCAACAGAAACAAGCGAAGCCGCAATTGGATACGCCCCATGTGCTCGCTTCCAGGGACTGCCAATCTAAACACAGGAAAAGCTACAAAACAAGGGAATCCACTGCACAATGATGTGTGTGTGTGTGCTTCTTAGTTTGATTTCAAGGAAATACACAGCCACAAGCACGAAACCAAAAACACAGCTAGAATCCACCGGGCAGGAATGCGAGGCAAGCAATGTGTCTGGAACTCACTGGGATTGCAAGTGCCGTGATACCAACATCTCCATGACTACTTGAACTCACTTCCACAAATATTTCACTGGCCACTCATATCTAAAACCCTATATGTCAAGGTGTTTTTCCTGCACAATGTCCAAAGCTGTTGTACAATCGTTCCCTTGGTGGTTGTAAATACATATTCAACAAACAGGTCCACCCCAGTAGCAGCTAAGTAGGACTGTCTCAAAGTGAGGTACCCCAACCCGACAAAAAGGAGATAGACAGCCCCTTAAAAAGCGGCACTACGTTCCACCAGTGCACCAGGGTTCCAAAAATGCTCTCCAAGCAAATAGCCAAAATCCTAAGACCCAATGGCCCAGGATTGGTTCCTTTTCAATTCGCAAACTGGTCTGAACAACCACACCCGGGTCCCCGTTACAGGTAAACCACAAGGATGTTGTTTCAACACAAGGGTTTCTAGGGCAATTAAGGGGTCTGGCCCAACACTGCCCCATTAGCAATTACACTTTTGTTGGTTGAACATATCGCATCTTGCGCATCTTCAATCAGGCAATTGAAGGTTCTCTCTCCTTTTGCTTGGTTGACATTGGAAGGGGAGCAAAACAAAATTAATTAGCAGTCCAGTGGGGATTCCCACTACACCACAATAAGCAGAAATGTAAAATGTTTCCTAACAACAACCATGTTTGGTCCCATCTAAAAGTTCCATCTTGGCGCTCCGAACCAAACTTCCCGTCCTTTTGCTGCATCTTCAGCAGCTCCTGCTCCGCCCTCTTGTGCCTCGTGCGGGTTGACGTTTGGAGGGCCGACGCTGAATTACCCCTTGATGCAACTCGACAGCCATGAGGGACAAAAAACATTGCTCTGGCAGTTGGTGTTGAAGGAAAGCCCCTCCTTCAAAAACAAAAAGGCGGTCTGGGCCGACCACACACACAAACATACATCTGGTCACTTGCAGTAAAATCCTTCCACAAATTACAATATAGCATCTAGGGCATCTAAAACAGGTGACCTTTTCAAAAACAACAATTGGCACACTTCTGCGCATCAATCAATGACGAACCCGCAAGCCTCCGCATAAACAAGTCCTCCCAGGCGTGTTGGAAAAGCGATGGCACTGGCAAATGATTCGAGCCAAACTGAAAACGTGTACGTATGTTCGATCCGTTCTCAACCAACCTGACCTTCAAAGGACAGCTACAAGAGAGGCGCGTTGACATGGAGTAATTAACTCTCGCCTCCCCAGTGATAGATCAAATGGACACGACCCTCGTATCAGACTTCACTCCAGGACCACTCAAAATATTGGGCAACGCCCGCAAGCTTATTGTTGGTGCTCGTTCATCACGCTTCGCCCCGCCCACATGTGGCGCTAGATGGCTGCTAGTAGGTAACCCTCGTTCATAGGCCTTTCACCAGGAAGCCTTCAGTCACGTCACGCGCTTCAACTTGACGGAACTGGGCATGTAAACAGTTAGTTCTTGAAGCCAATGCAAACGTCGCCCAAGCCAGTGCGGAAATAGAACAGGTCAAGCCAAAAGCAACCAAAACCTGAACGTGTGAGAGGTCACAAGCAACTCCTTAAATTGCACTCGCAAAATGCGCTGTTCGCCCCTCTAGTTTGTGTGGTGGTCAATTGCAATGTCATTTCCCCATATTCTCCCGATTACAGGGTAGGCAAATAGCAGTCATCCGCCAAACATCGCGGGACCTGCCAGATTCAGACCAGAATCATACAAGTCAAAACATAACCACGCAGAATTTCGAACCACGCGACACTGCGTCCTTCTCCTTACAACCAAATTCATCTAAAACACAGTAATTACCCCGAATCTGTAGATGGTGTCCCGTTCTCCCCCCCTGTCATGGTTGAATTGAACTCAGGCCAAACCTTTTCCCTCAAAAGAACTCAACTTCCCCGACAACCCAAGCATTCATGAGGTGACCCAAAAACAGGTTCCAACAAACGAGTTCCTTCTGGATGCTAAACATATATGTTGTTTTTTTGGGTGCAAGCGATCGGAACCCGGGTCTTCGAAAACCCGGTGCGATCGGGTCCCATAGCATCAAGGTGCTGCTTCGCCAGCTCCACCATCTCGAACTCTCGGATGCTGGAGATGTCCATCTGCGTGAGCCCGATCCTGACATCACCGTCAAATCGAGGAGGGGCAACAGCGCTCAGTGGCCATATGCTCCCTGTACACATCACACCATAGAAAGCTCCGCCAAACTTAGGAAGTCTCAGAATGATGTTAAAACCACGCAAAGGGAAATACATAGCGGGACCCGTGTAGGATCGGACTGAGCCATTTGGCTATCCTCTTCTGTGTTTTCCTTTTAGCGATTCAATGTAACAACGTAAATTACCTTACCTGCTTCACGTTTAATGCCCTGCAACATATAAAACGTATCTTGACACTCCATCTGCTAAAGATAAGATGTAATAGTTATATGTGTATGTTACACACATATGTTCATGATACATGGAGATGCGTCAAATGTGGGACCCCAACATTTCAAAAAGGCGTCCCTTTGAAGCGGCCCAAGAATGGGTGCTCTTACAAACACACGTTTACTTCATTTGTTTAAGTTCCGAACAAAATGTATCAACACACATGTCCAAGTAGTGATATGTCCCTTCCAACCAAAACAGGGGAAGACATAACTATTCACAATCACATGGAAATTTAAGGCACCCATGTTCCACACCAGCTTGATGGATTTTCTCTGCCGGGCTGCTGGACCTGGCACGCCATGCGGGATTGCTTCTGCGCATCGAACTCGATCTTCCTGAACGCCGCTGCGCGGCTTTAGGCGCTGAAACCCAACCCCAACCCCGGCAAAGTGCCGGGAGTCCGATAGCTTCCACATCCGCTGGCCGAATCTCTGGCGCGGAGTCCTTGAAATTGGGAGAAGTACATGGCACCCGTTTGGGCAGTTCTGTTCGACTGTTTGGACCAGATTGCAAGGACAGACTGAAAGCCGAGCCGCTTCTTGTTCTTCAGGATCCTTGCCACGGTCTCCTCGTCATACTGAAGGCGCTTTGTCCTGAGGGCACTCAGTCGGGAGTCCTGAATAAAACAAACAGTGAGGTTCTCCAAGAGCGGTTTGAGCCTCTTTGTGGCCAGCAAAGGGAACTAGAGGAAAGCAAGCACCTTTGGAGGTCGTCGCAACAGAAGGAATCGCCTCGAAGGCACTTTTGAAAGTGAAACTCAGCTGGAACAAGTTTATTCCTGTGGTTCACAAACCGGGCCATTTCCGGGTTGTCCTTTTTGGCGACAAACTCATAATTATCAGAATGTGCAAAAGACAACAGTAGATTTTCTTTGGAAAGGAGGAACAAGCAAGGGAGCCCGGGCTCTGACGGAACCGTGTTGCCCCAAGAACAACGTAGCTTGTGCCACCTTTCGGATCGACAAGCAAGCGCGACCGTTTGTTGATTGATTGCACACAGTGCAAGTAAAAGATATGCGTGCCTGAAATCATGCATTCGCAGATATCACACCTTGTTGCATATGCGTTTTTATGGGAAGCGCTCAAGCAGCTGCCAAAGATGCTCCAAATGATATCCCGTGGTTCACAAGGAATCCTCGAAAGAAACTGTAAAGGATGACTCCGCGCAAATCGCAACCGGATCGTGCAGTTTTCTTACTGGGGGATTCCTTATTGAGGTTCTCCTATGGTCTCCAATCTAACCAACCCCAGCAACCCCAAACATTTCCCTTTGTTGCCAACCCCGCAAAGGGTACCGACTCAAAGACCTACGAATCTTTCTAGCCGTACCCTTCTCTTCGGAACACGAATATGGCCGGTCCTTTGAGGAAACCAAGGGAATCAACCAAAAAGGGATCAATCCCTGCCCGCACGGTCATACTCCGCAGAGCCCCTTGCCGCCCCCAAAACATCAAGAGGAGACCCACTTTAAGTTGACCCAAAAGATGATACTTGTTCAGTGGCCAAAAAGGGAAACATTGGCAAGCCTTCGCCAGCCGGTCCTTGCAATCTGCGCAGCGCGCTCCTTCAAGCCGTCCAGAAACAGTTCTGGGTCCACACCGCAGCCTCGCTCCGAGCCACCGACTGGACGGGACCCAAACCCCCTTTTTGGGGCGTGGGGCAGGGTTGGGCGATGCAACCTGTTGAAATCATGGTCAAACCGCCATTATTTCAACAAAGTCCTTTTGGTTTCCCTTTGAAGGGGGCCGAATCGGGTCTGGTTGATTGAACAAATTCGGCAACCAACCCTGAAGAAACCTTGAAAGGCCTCCAAAGGAGCTCGAGGCCGCCTGTTTGACGCTCCCCTGCATGACATGGAACTCGAACATCTGTGACATGGATGAAACGTTAATAACACCTTCGGTACAATGCATTCATCTATTAGCACCCAGATACATAGCACCCATTCCCAGGTTTTTCAGGCTTTCCCTGAGTTTCCCTGAAGGGGTGCGGCTTTGCGCTTTTCATATCAAAGCAACATGTTTGCACGTGATTCTCAAATGAATATGACTCACTAAACATTTTTGAGGCCCTTGCCCTTGTCCGCTCACATGGAACTTGCCAAAGGCTCCCTCTTAGAGGAAACTGGTCCTTCAGGACCTCGCTGTCAGGTTCCATGTTGGTGGATGGGAGGGTTTATTCCTTTCGGATTTGAGAATTTCCTTGCGTTTTCGGGAAGGGCTGCGTATAGATTTGCCCGTAACCTGCACCGCTCTCGATCTGGGATTGCGGCGGTTGATCACCAGAGACCATTGCTCTAGCTGCGAGTCCTAGCGCAACAGGCCAGGGACTCATTGATCCCACCGAGGGGTTGGGTGGTCAAAAGTGCTGTGCTTGCAAAAGGCCAGTATCCATAGGGCATGATCCATCCCAACTGGTGGATTATGTTCATCCAATATGTGGCTGGTGCCGCCTTGTGCCGCCTGATTGTTAAGGGAATACCAAAAGGTGTCCTTGCTTTTGACAACCCGCATGCCGTTTAGTTAGGGTATTGTCCCTTTGTCGCACCATGGCCGTGGTTCAAAAACCGAAAAGCACATCAAGGCAAAGGTCAGCCGTAAACGATGCAAATGTGCCACGAAAATGGAGTTTCATCAGCAAATGGATCTGAGGTTCCCTCTGGTGCCCTTGTCAACACTGTGATACCAAAATGGGCCATCCGCATGACTGCGTTATCACAGTAACAGAAGATCACCCTAAAACCACAACCAGTGCCAGCGCTTAAATTGCCACCGCAAAGAGCTGAACGGCAAAATTGATCTGCTCAAAATTGAGTCTGTGAAAGGTATCCTCAATATCACAGCAACTGGCACTCCCTTTTTCAGAGCGCAACCCACTTGACGGACAACTATCACCGCACCCTTGTGGGTTGCTGGGTAAATTCGTATTTGTCACTCCTCTTGCAACCAAATGGAATCACCAACTGGGTACATTGATGATTCCCCAACATGATTTCATGTATCCGAAGGGATACAGGATCGTTGAGAAAGAACACCCCATCCCCTTTGACGGCTTTTCACTAGGTCTGAAACAAACAACCACACACAACCAAACTACGCATCCCCTCGTGGCTTCCTTTTTGGACAACTTAAAACACTTGTTTTTTGTTTAGCACCCAACTACAGTACTTCCTAAGAGCCTCCTAGGGCCGAACAAACCGGCACGACCCGATGTCAGCTCCACCCGCTCGCCTCAATCGTCTTGTTGCTGATGGCGCACACCTTGATCAGCTTCTCTGAGGTGCCTGCGCTATGGCACGCCCAGAAGAGAAGTACATCATCAAAATACGGCAGTGGATCAAAACCAATGGTACCATTTTGGGGTAGGTGCACCACCCATTTTAGAAACTATTTTAGGGGGGATTGGGATGTTCACTGGGGGTACGCGATTTTGACCCATGGCCATATAGATCTTGATGGCACAATTCCCTGTTGGCAACCAAAATGCTAGGTTGTGCCATCTGGGTATGTGTCAAAATAGAGGGGCCCAAGATGTAGTGGCTTACCAGAAGCCACCGCCAACAAGGGTACCCTCAAAGCATCACGCGCACACACACACACATAGTCGTGGATAGGTTCAGGATGCATCATAAACAAAAAAAAACACTTGCTTGGATGGCATCTTCTAATTGGACCCTGTGGAGCACCTACCGTCGCAACTAACTAGGAATGTCACCTTACCTCTTCAACAGCTTTCCCATGTTCAGCTCATAAATTTATTTAATATACCCTAACACAAAATATTGGCTGTGTCTCTGCTTGAACTGGTAGCCAATTGTTGCTGCTATTTTTTGAGAGGGAGAGGGACACCAAAACGACCCCCCTTAAAGCTGTTTTGGGGTGTTCACCAGCTAAACCTGCCTGGAGAACAGTCTTGTGCTCTGAGTCCAAGGACTTGCGCAAGGGACTACCTGCCCCTGACAAAATACCAGTTCGTCGCTGTTTCCTTCGAGAACCAAGTCGAAAACTCCCAGGCTCATTTGTCACAGAGAACAACTCATGTCCATCAGCGTTCCCCTTGACATCATTTGGGAAAGAAAAGCACTTTGAGAACATGCTAAGGCAGGTGTCAACACAAAACGGCCGCCTTCAAGGCCGCCTGCACGTGGGTGATTTCATTCGAGCCTCCTTTCAAACATGCCCCCGTCTGGTTGGAGTCGTAGCCGGAGCAAGCCGGTACCAGCACAATGCACCATGCACATTAACTCACTCCAGGCGAACGAGCTCGGTCTCATGGTCTTGCTTGCACCTTTTCCAGGCTTCAAGGTCGCTGCACAAAAGAACGCCCTACTTCAAAGCGAACAAAGGCAAGCCTATATCACAAGAAAGGTGTATGCTCACACCCAATGTTGGCACCTCAGCCCCGAATGTTGTCTAGTCTTGCTCACTCACTTCCTGAATGAATTGGCCAAAAGAGTCTGAACTGCTTGCTTATCACACAAATGGTCCTCGCGAAGAGTGAGAGACTTGGGAAGGTAGCTCTTCTTGGTTGTCTTGACAAAGCCATGTAGAAGAGTGTTCAACTTGTTTGGGCTTCCAAATGACATGGAGCCGGCAAGAAGTGCAAGAAACCCAACAAACAGGGTCATGCCAGCCATGCCCTTGAAAAGGCTCTAGTTTCATTTCTCTGGGTGGATTGTCGGCACGAAGCACCGGGCATTCACTGAGGTCCCTTGGTGAGAAGGAAATAAAAAGTGCACACCTTTGGGTTCTGCCAATGCCAATGGGAACCCAGTTGATTAATCAACCCCTGCTTGACTTTCGTGCGGGCGTGTCCCATTTTTGAGTGGGGACAAGTCATTATTCGGGGAAACACCCCCTATGAATCCACCAGGTTGACTCAGAGTCGACATTACTTGCCCACGGCGGACATGCGCTCAGTTTTGAGGGCGGCCTTGATGGTTTGATGCCGTAGGATCCGTTTAAGGCTGTCTAATCCCGTCCGGGGTCACTCAGAAATGAAGAACACGCATACATCACGAGTATCGCAAAAATGTCACTCTGCCTAGTCAACAGACCCATTTTGTTACCCAGTCTCAAAGACACCCCTTTGGTGGCAGTTTCAAGGCAAACGACACCGGGAGCTCTACAAATGGGCTGAAGGGCAGTTCGTCTCAAAAAATACGGCAACCCACAAAATGTGTGGCTTCTTTTCGGTGTCTCCGTGCGAAATAGCCCTGTGGTATCTCAGAAGTGACATTTCTATTTGTATGACTACTTTGTTGCTTCACAGAAAGCGGCTATAAAACTCAGCTTCGAAAACCATGGTCTCCCTTGAAAGGGTGCCAACATGTGCCAACTCCAGGAGCACATGACACCTCCCCGGCCTCGCTTGACTCGTAGCTGCTGGGTGAGGCGCTTCACCTGAAGCAACGCTTGAATCTGGTCCGCGCCTTGTGGACCTTTTGCCCTACTAACATGGAACCTGCCAGGCTCCATGTTAAACAATTCTCGTTTGTACGCGATCCCCTGTCAGGTTCCATGTTGGTGGGAGGGTAGTTGAGCAACTTCAACAGGGATCCTAGGCCTCCGGCGGCCGTGGGAAAACGTGCAAAACATGGCATCCTGTTTTTCAGATAGGTCACAGGAGGTCTGGGGAGCTAAGCTGAAATGCAGTGGTCACCTACCCCCTTGCAGGGGTAGTTAGGAGGAAACCAACGGCTCCCTAGCTCCCCAGGAAAGGTTCTTCGAAGCTTGATAGAGCGGATTCTTGGTCTCTCCCGAGAAATCTGCTGCTCCAAGACAGCTCCAACCCTGTTCCATCCAAGTTCCAGAGAAAGAAAGAATCATGGGATGGTCAACATCTGCTCAAAAGGTCTTGGAGGGTTTTTAGAAAAGAATGTCGGCCGAGAAACCCATCCCACAAACTACGGACCAAACATGGCTGATGGGCTCAACCAAAGGGAGGCGTCCAACGGCAAGGGTGGGTTCAAATGATGGGCACAAGCCCGTTCGTGTTGAGAAGGATTTGCTGGACAAATGTCGGACAAATTTGGTTTCGGATGGCCTTGTTCGAGGGAGTAGTGATTGCAGCTTCCTTTACTCGCTTGCCAACAACATGCTCAAGAAGGATCATGGCCGCACAGCCATGCGCGCCCAGCAGCCCAGGATATGCCCTCACTCTTATATAGCCTTCTCAAGCAGGAATCTTGAATGAGCTCCTGCTGGAGTCCAAATGTGGGTGGTGTCCCTTGTTCCAACACCCACTGGCCCACTGGTTTGACAATACCAACCCTCACCCCACCCACCTCCTCACATCCTGGCCCCACCCCCAACATCCCGCAAAATTTCAACAAAGAAGCGGGGACAAACTCCAGTCTCCCGAACCACCGCCCTCCCACTCCACTCCCCAAACCTGCCCCTCCACCCGCCCACCCAAAGCGCCTCCTTGGGGAAGCCGGGGTGAACGCACTCATAGGGCGCCGACGGCTCGGCCCCCACCACCTCTGCCAATGCCTCCACCGTCTCCGAAATCTGCGGCGGTGCGTTTCTACGGACACCGAGTTGGCGAAATCTGCAGATGACTTTTCCGGGGGATGTTGTTCCTCAAAAAGCAAGGACCATGTCCTTCTCGTGGGCTTTAGACCACGCAGGGGATCTGGCTAATGTCCAGGACAGGTTCCTGGACTGCTTTTCTTAGACAGTGGATGATAATGTTTCACAGAACATGGACAACGGAATTGCGACTCCCTTGAAAAGACATCCACGAGGATATGCTTTCCTGGAAGTTGTTTGCTTTGCCACGAAAACGGGACTGGGAAATCCCTCTTCCCCGCTCGCGGTCAAGCCTTGACAAACGATTTCCTCAACCCACAAGTGGCCATTCCCTCCCATCCCCTGAGCCTTGACCAGCACGAAGGCGTTCCGGATGTATCCATCCTGCTCCTCCGGCGGCACGTCCTGCAAAAGCGCCATGAGGTCTTCTCGCCTGCGAAGCTGCGGCGAGAAGACCGGAGTCAACGGGGGCACCCAAAGACCAAGCAACCTAAAGTGGTAACCTAAGAATAATGCACGAGCATCATAATCCTACCCCAAAACCTTGAGAAGAAGCCCAGAAGTTGCAGATGCTCCTTTGTGAACAGGGCCCTATTGGGGGGGGGCTGTATTTTTGAAAATGTTGGTTGGATTGGATATTCGGGAGGCCAGAGAGAACAAATGTCGTTTTTTTCGGTGACCCATTTTCAGACAAGCCCGTCTTTTGAAACAAGGCGTTCATAATCGTCAGGCCGGTTCCCTTTTCAGATGCTACAGGACCCCAAGTTTTAAGACACAGTCCTGAGGCTCTCAAAGGAACAACCGCATCAATAGTAAGAGCTACTTTGAGTGAAGAGTTTATTGCTTCAACAAGTGGGATTGAAACATTAATGGTTTGAAGCGGGCTTTGCCACGTTGCATCCAGTCGCAACACCCCCCGCGAAGCCCCGACGAACACACCGACGAAGACCCGACGACCCCGCTTGAGCTGCGCCGTGCGGATGGTGTCCAGGTGCCTTGGCCAGACTTAAAGGAAAAATCAGCCAAACCGAGGGCTAAATGGGTACACCCGAAAAGTAGATGAACTTACCTTTTCTGTGAGCACCGGGGGGATGACTAAACCAAAATGTGGAATTGTGCCATCGGTGTGTTTCTCAAAGTTGGGGCATCAACTCCTCCAAATGGTTGATTTCCTCTTGTCTCCCACCATCCAGAAATGGCACATGGCTTGCCAACATGAACGCTGCTGGCTTCCTTTAAGGGACCCCTTTCTGGGAAGATCCACGACCAAAAAGGCTGAAGCCCTCCGAGTTGAGTCCGGGCACCGCTGCTTCTTCTCCGTAGGGTCCTCCTTCTCGGGCTCCTCATCTTCCGCCAGGCCCTCAGCTGCGGACCGCGCCAAGTGGGGGGAGAGCTCCCCACGCACTTGATGTGGAAAACCGGGCTGTCCAGGTGTAACCTCCATTTAGCGAGGGAGTTAGGACGCCAAACGAAAAACGGTACTTGGAGAAGGGATCAGTGGAGCCTTTCGTACCCTTGCGTTTGCTCGAGGCTCTGAGGAGCTGCTACAGTACAGAACACTTCTTACTGGTCATGACCATCTTACACGGCTGGAAAGCACGCATCGAATTCATCGGGGAAAAGCGCAGGCACGAATGCCCGGGTAGCAGTTTTGGGAGGGCAAAGTGTGTGGTGAAATATCCTGCGCATTTGATACCCGGCAATTTCCCCAGAAACTGATCGGGGATTGCCCGACAACCTAGCGGATTGATTGGGTGTGTGTTTCAGGATCGTTGCAGGATCGCACAGGACAGTTTCCTAACAGCTCAAATGGGCCCTGAGGATCCAAGCGCAACCTATTTGAGTGTTTAGGGGCCAACGTACCAAAAAATGAGCCATTGATCCTCTGAGAGACCCCAATTGCTGCCCTGGCGTCGGTGTCTTCCATCTCCTCCTCCGATGAGGACTCCGACTCCGACTCCGAGGAACTGCTGGAGGTGTCGCTCTCCGAGTCGCTGGAGCTGTCCTGTGCGTGGCTGGCTGTGGGTTTCAAGAGCGCCATGAGCTTTGAAGCAAAACCAATCGCTACCGAGTCCAAAAGGACAGAAATGGTTGTTCTTTGGTGATGCTTGGTGTTCCTTTGGATTGGACTTGCTCTTTGGTTTCCATTTGTTCTTTGGTTCTGCTTTGGTGACCCCGCAAAGTGTGCGCTCACTGGGCAAGCCGCAAACAAACACGCTCAAACAAAAGGCAGCATCTATCCATCTGACTCATGGGCCAAGCCAAAGAACCTTGGCCAAACTACCGTCCCCCGGCGCCTCGGAGGCCGGGGATGATGGCGCCGCAGCCGGCTCGGCGGGCTCAGCGGGCTCCGCGGGCTCCGCGGGCTCCGCAGGCTCCGCTCTCTCCGCGAGCGCGGCCGGTGAAGCGTCAGCCTGGCAAGTGGCCATCCAATGGATCACTGGAGTCACCATGAATACCCGGTAAAGTAGTTGCAGTTTTCATTCAAAAACCTATGCAAACAGTCAAAAGGGCGGATATCTGCATCTATTCATGACTGTCCGGTATGACCTTCACTTGCCCTGGTTTTGACTGTGGATGACTTGCTCAAACCCCCCCTGCCAGAGAAGATACCATGCACATAGAAAGGCTGGCTGAGGCCACCCCGCATGAGTTTTGAGAACATTCTCATTTCCTTGACTACGTTAACTTTCAAAGCGGCACTCTTAGGTATCACTCCAACTCCAACACGATCTTCCACTAACGTGTTCCTTCTGCCCGAAAGCCGGGTATGCGGACACATTGGGTCTATTTTGCAACCACGACCTGTAGGACACGCCATTCCCTTCAAAGGGAACTCAAATCCATGTGAGCCACAATCAATATGGATTGTGCCCAGTGCCGCTGGATTTTGGCGAGTATAACCACAACTGTATAACCTCCATTAAGTGAGTGTACCCAACGCTTGTGCGCAAAACCCGGCCTCCGGGTGTTCTGCATCCTCGTATTCCTTCTCTGGAGAGGCCTTCGAATTGGCTAATCGGTGATCCGGGCTAAAATAGGAGTTGGACCCCCCAAAATGATGCTTTCCGGTGAAACACCCCCCACAAGAGGGGTTCCTGGATTTGTCTCGTCACAGTTTACAACTTGCATCGACTTACTGGTGGGCTCCCTGCATGAGGTCTGAGCAAATGAGACTGGGAAAGCCCCCTGCATGAGGCTGCCAAATCAAGATGGTCCACTCGGAAGCAGCAGGACTTGCGGCCCTTTGGGCTGGTAACTAGGGTGCGACTCTTTGCTCAATGGAGAATGAACAAGCAACCGTGCTTTTTGGAGGCTCCCCTATTTAGAGACGATAGAGGAACATTGAGTCTCTAAAGCGAAAAGGTGCCACGGGACAAAAATCAGAGGACTAATACTAGCAAAAGTCACATGGTGCATGAAACCACAAAACAGAACAGTAAGTGACATTTGCTTCCAAGTGTGCGTGGATTCTGGTTGGAGACCGTTTTGGGTGATGCGTTAAGCAAGCCGGGAATAAAGGGTCATATGGCTGTGGGTCAAAAATAGGTACCCCCAAATGGAACCCTGGTAAGTGGAACTATGGAACAAAACCTGCGGTCCACTGGTGGTTTAATTTTGACCCATACCCACATAGTATTTTTTTGGAAGGGATATTTGAACAGCCTATCATTCGACGGGAAAGTGGTTGGGCAAAGAGCACCACCTTTGGCTTGGTCACTCTTCTGAAGGTTCATCCCGTTTGCCCCAAAATTCCTTTGAATAGTTGATGTTGTGTTCATAAGAACACCCTGTTGGAATAATAAACCTAGTATGGTTGAGTATGGTTGAATAGGAACATACAGTTGTTCTTTTGCGAAGCCTCCAAAATCCCTGCGTATCCCTCGGTGTTTGGTCCATTTCCTGGGAAGAAAATGCCCTGAACATGACGAGGGAAGCACAGCTAGAACAATGCCATCGTAACTCATGCTTGTCCAGGGCTCGGCAAAGGCATGCCTTTCGATCCCTTTAACCAATCTCTGGATTTACCCATTGCGAGAGGTTTAACCTGGTGCTGGTTCGTGTGGCAACCGCATTTCTTCAAACAACGTTTCAAGCTTGAACCAAAGGCCAAAATGCTTACAGGTCCTGGGACTTCCGGTTGGTGAGCCAACAAACCAGGGAACTCAGAGCTCGTTATCTCCCTCAGAGACCGCAGGCCGCAAACCGACTCGCAAACGTGATGAGCGGCCTTTCCGGACAGGACCGCTCATGGTTGGCCAATCTGATTTTCCACTCTCACATTGGCGAACCATTCCACAGCGGACGTTCATGCAGCCTGCATTTCTGGGCAGAATCTGTTAATTGCCTCCCAGCATCCCTCACAACCTCCCATTTGCTTAAGGCGCTTCAGCAAATAAGCAAGAGTGAGCAAATAGAGGACCCCTCAGGACCCCTCACTTCGCGTCCGAAAGCGGAAACCTCATCCCGGGCCTCGGGGGCCTTCCGTAGCCTCCTCCGCTTGGGCGAAGGCTCCGCCATCACGACTCACGTGCGTGCGAATCGCGCGCGAGCGAGTCGCCCGCGGCATGTGGCCGCTCGCTCGAGCCAGCCGTCGGATCCGAAGACTGGCTCCAGGCAACGGGCTTTGGGAATGAGCCTAGCGATCTCCCTCCCCCAGAACCCTTCCAGAGCCCTAGCCCGCCCGCACCAAGCCGCAGAATCTCGGCAAAGACTTCAAAGCTTTCAGCTGTTGGGAAGAACAGTAAGTATGAATCTGAGCAACTCACTATAGCTTAGACTATAACTCACCAAACAAAAATAAGAGATCCCTATGAAAGAAACCTTCGTCATGGCTGACGCCGCCAACCCCTCCAGTCACATACTTTGCAAAGGTTTAAAATGGACGCATCGTGAGGTTCAGGGCCTGGAGCCTGGCGATTTATCTGGTTTCAAAGCTCAGACACTCGCAATCAAACCGCTAACGTGGTCTACCCCAAGTCTATGGAAAACAAACAAACGGGCGGATATCTGCCCCTACTTTGGGTTGGGACCTTCGCTTTCGGAAATCGGTTTGATTGTGGCTCAAGGGAGTCGGGCATGGCCAACCAGGCGCCGACCATCTCCAACTCACAGGGAGGACAACCTACCTCCAGTTGCTTAAGAGGGGTTTGTCTTACAGAGAACCCAAACCAAAAAAACGGTGTCGCTTTGGTATTCGTTTAAACCCACCCCTAAAAGGGGGCACATTACAAACAATCCGATCCCGATGGATGGAATTGACGTGAGCGAAATTCCCGTTTCAAAAAATGGCAAATTCCATTTGGATGGCGACTAAGCGGGGAACCAACAAGAACCCCCCGCCCCCAGTTTTACGGGTCCACTGACTGATTCTTCACTCGAAGGGGGGTTCACAGAAAACCATTGGACAATTGAACAGTGCAATAACATGTGTGTGTCAGTGAGCCAACAAAACCATGTGTATCTGCACTATAGTTTCCGAACATGAATCATGAGACAGCCTGGTGAAGGACCTTTTGAGTGAGCTCATTTCACCCGGGTGTTATAAGTTGTGCAAGAAAAGAGGGACCATTGCTTGTAAATATAATTCATTGGTTCATCGGACTAGGGCTCGATCACTTGGAGCAACAAAAACAGGCCGCCCGCTGAAAGCTTGGGGCAGCGCCCCGCAAGGCGACCTCCCCAAATTCAATGCGCGCCTGGCGGTCTGCGAGCGCGGGTTTGCTCTGCCCTTCGAAGGTTGGTCGGTGAGAAGCCTCCAAAAGGGGGGCTTGGGTGCACAAGTCTTTTGACCATGGCTGCATATGGGGGCTTCCTGAAACCGGGGAGGTTCAAAAAATGGGTTGCTTGCAAATTCAATTCCAAGACAATGCGTAAAGTGGTCCCCAATATTTGGACCACCATAACACCATATGTCACAATTGTCATGACTTTCCCACTCCCCACTTTTGTTTGGTGGTGTTTCTAGAAGATACCAGGGGGTTAAGCAACCATTTTGAGCTGGTCCCCCATTTTGAGACACACACACACACATTTGCCCCTTCGACTACAAGAAGCCGTCCCTGCAGAAATATCACCAAGCTTACAATAACACTGGCACCTAGCAAGTCTCACTCTACCAAGAGGAAGCTCACAAATACAGTTGCCAACAAAGCGCAGCCCAGGGGAGAAACATTGGCTGCCTCTTCAGCAGTTGCAGTCAGTGAGTGGTTCAAAGGCCCAAACTCTCCCCCCCCCCAAAAAAAAAGAGGAAAAAAAGAGGACTCTTGGATATGGCCCAAAGAAAACTGCTTTGGACGCTTTAAGTCAGGTGTGGCCTGTATAAGGTAACCCAATACCTTCCAACAGAAGGGAGTGTCAAGTACAGCTGGACCCTCGCGTTTCCGAATGTCTGAAATGGGCACGGAGGAAGACATCGTCACCCGCCTCGAGCCCATCTGACAAAGCCTGGCACATCGAAGTGGAATGCAAGGCCCCATACGGTCCAGGGGCAAACTACCAAGATGCGGGCCATGTACATGGCATCATCATGGCTTGTCGAAATTCCTGGAGAAGCCACAATCATGCCTGCCGAATCCCTAGTTAAGCGGTCTGTTGAACATGCAACGTGTGTGAACCCTGGTCCCTGGTATGAACCCCTTAGTTCATGAGTCAATTTGCCAGCTAACTATAGATGACTGCGGGACAATGCGCCCCAAGGTCGGTCCAGCATGGTTCATACACGTAAGCATATAATCATCCTTTGATGAATCAATTTCGCGGCCAATAAGCTCAAACAAGGGACATGACATACTATGTTGACAACAGTTTGACTGTCCCAACACTGTGGATTGCACCAATTGTTAGGACTCTCACAAACGGATTTCCACAGGTACAGAGAGCAGAACATGCCAAACAAACTCTGGAGGAACCCTGCCAAAACAAACACCTCTGCAAATTGCTCATTTGGGGGATCCAAAATCCTTCACTAAACTCAATGCCATGAGGAAGTTGAGTAGTCCCTTATCGGTGGTCAGTGTTTTGAGGGTAAAATAAGGGGGTCTCGGTTTTGGGTGGTCCTCTCGGTTTTGCAGATGTTGCAGACTCTGCTATCCCAAGGCACCGCAAATATTACCGAAACTAATCGCTCACAGTTTTGTCAGATACTCATATGGTCAGCTTGTTGTGGTTTCCCATTTCCCATCTACAAGAACCAGGGGCTTCAAACTCCAAACCACCAATCCAAATCACCAAATAGGGGTTACCCTAGCCTGATCGAAGTCCGGGGGGCCTAATCGCAATCCAGAATCCGCTTAAGCTTCTATTGGTTGGTAATCTTCTTGATCCGTAGTTTGCGCTTCAAACTTTGAGTCAAAACCGTACGTTGGAGCATGGAACACCCGTGCAACCCATAATCGGCCATCCGCCAGCCGCATAATCTAATCCGTAAGCCTCAATCCGTAATGCGCTAATCAGTGGGGATTAGGCTTCGAACAAGCTAGCTACCTGAATGTTTGTGTACGTATACTCATGCTCGTACCGGGGTGTCGTGTTTGACCAAGACAGTATTTGATGCAAAGCATGCCAAGATGACTCCGAGGCAGTGGCTCAGGTTAATGGTTCGCTTGTCTGGCACTGAAGCAAATGTGCAGGAACAGTAAAAGCGCATGGCTGAGTCAAACTCAAGTTTGGCTTTCTGGGCCTCGCTTGACAGAAAACCTGTCAACATGCTGGCTCCTCACACGCAGCAAAAACAGGCACCTGCGTTTTTTTTTCCCGCGTGATGCTTCATCGCTATGTCTCAAAGCCAACACTTTGCTCAGCTGGGCTACTTAAAGCGGTTTAGATCCCCGAGATTTGAACAACTGACTCGGGTCCCAAATCATTCTACTCACCGCTCTGTTCTGTTCCCAAATGGGGAAGGTACAGCTAGACTGGATGATCTATCACAATTCTCGCTTGTGCAAGGTGGCTTCGGAGGGCTTACTAGTTTGTAAGACCGCTGAGTTCGATACCCTGAGTGAAGGGCCAAGCTGCCCTGGCAGGCTTTGGTGTGAACCCTCAGCCTGATCTTGGCGTGCACCCCATTTCGAAGGGCACACAAAACAAGAAAGGACCGATGGCTGGACCCATGTTAAACCCCAAACCTTTTTTGACCTCCAGTTCATCTTGTGGTTTAACAGGCTGGGGGGCAAAACACGGGGCAGAAGGATTGCCAATCCTAATCCATGATCTCTCTTAGACAACCACTTTCGTAACCCAAGGGAAGGATTTGTGGATTGCCTTTGAACAAACCAGCGAAGGGACCCAAACATCTTGCAGAACTGTAGCATCATTTCCCTGGAGCCAAGTTCTGATGAGCCACGGTATCCACTAATTGCTATCAGCAATAAAGGGGTAGGATCAAACGCAAAAGATAATGAATCCCTTAAAATAGAAGGGCACTTTCATCATGAGGTATTCCCCCAAAGTTGTTCAAGCGTTGGTTCTTAGTAATCCCCAAAACGGGTACCCCCTAAAGCCGAGTTCGAATGGCTCAAATGCCCCGCGCGTTCCTGCACGTTCACGAGGCCGCCCGAGGGCAAAGCGCCGGAAGTCACGCCGATGAGCGGGGCCTCAGCCGGAGAAGACAGTTGCTCAGTAGGGACTGGGTTGCGCTTCCCCCGCGAGCAAGAGGTCTAACCTTTTATAGGTTTCATGTGTTTGCGAAAGGTAGGGGCTAAGGTCACACCAAAGACAAACCATGGAGAATAAAGGAATGCCTTCTATGAACCATCCCTGATAGTTTTTCTAGATCCCGAGGTTTCCCAAACCCCGGCAACGATCCCCTACTGAGAACCAGCCCTTGAGAGGCTGGGGGTCAAACAGCCAGCCTGATGAATTTACAGGAAGCGGCCAGGAATTGCATGGATGCTCGAATTCAAACACCATGTGGGGGGGTCTTTTGGAGTTGGCTTCCGTGTCCTTTTTGGATCTTTTGGGGAGCTTTTTAGGGCGTTCTTGTGGGGTTCCATTGAAGGATGTCTCTTGTTTCCTTTTGGCACGCGTTTTTTAGAGGCTTTATAAAGTGAAACTAAAAGGAAACTGCCGCTTTCAGGACTGTCAAATTTTGAGGCAACGTGATGGCTTGTTGGTCATGTCCAATTGCCCTCTCCCCCTCATACCAAAACTGGAGAATGCATCGTGTATGACGCCTTAACATGGTGATCACCATGTCGAGATATCCCCACGTACACATACACCTAGGCACCTGGTTTGATTTCCGGTTCAACACGACCTAGGCCGACGAAGACTTGAAGGGCTGATGGCAGGGCCTGTTTGCTCTCAACATGTTGCAGCATGGCCGTGGCAAGTTAACCCTCTGCGTGATACCAACCATCCTCGTGGCTAAGCTCACTCGAGGGGTTGATCGCCTTGGGGAAGAAAGTGGGCACCTACCCGATTTTCCAAAGCCAGTAAAAACCATGGTGCAAGCATCCCTATTCAGACGCCCATTTGCAACAGGACCAGGGCAACTGACTGCTTCAGATGTTGCCCGCCCTGTGTGTTGAGTGTACCAGAATTGGTTGGGCCCTTGTTTGGATTACGTTTCAAGGAAAACCAACGCCCCTGAGAAAGTTTCAAGGGTTCCAGGGCCCTTTCTTTGAACCTCTTCAAGTGTTCGTTGGGAAGTGCTATGTCCTTGCGCATCAAGGACACGTGGGGAGGCTCCAAGACAATTTCTGGATTCACCATGGATGAGGGAACTACGGACAGCATATAATTGCCCTCTTGTACAGGGCTTGTTTACCGAACATGGCTGCCAAAGTAAATGGTTCCAGACCCTGGCGTCCCAGAAATGGTTAACTGAAAAGGCATCGGTCCTTGGTCTTATAGAAAAATCAAATCCACTGCAATAAATTGACAGCTTGTTGATCAATGGTACACTGGCAACCCCGCCGCTTGACAATGCCAGCTGCCAAAAATCCAAGCCGTTTCCAACATGTTTGCACTTGCAGTACGCGCGCAACGACGCGGCGCCAGCAGCTCTTTCTGGCTTCCCATGTTCGATCTGCGCGCGATCGCTGATAACTACACCGCCCCACGCGAGCGCGGGCCCACGCGCAAGCATGGGGCGGCGCGCGGGTCGCCTCGCTCGCGGCTCATGTTTGGGCCGGTTTCTGGCATTCGCCAGACGTCGGCTGGGCTCCGGCTGTTGGGTTAGGACCCTCATGGCTGGAAGGCGGGTCCTGAGATCTGGTCTTTGCTTTTGCTTGGAGCTGGCGCCAAACGTGATCCAAGCTGCAACATAGCTTCTCTCAGTGGGTCCAGAGTGAAACGCGCAATGTGACCCATTAACTGGTTGTCCAATAAAATCACACCCCATAATTCCACAAACCCCACCTAGAGCAGCAAGCGCGTGCCAGATTAAAGGCGGCCTCAGCGGCCCATGCCGGGCATGCCGCGACCCATGCCTGCACGAACGGATTTCGCAGGTGTCGAGCCCCGCGCGATGATGAACCGCCAAATAAAGAAAACACCGCTGTCAATTCCATCGAACCTCCTGGTCGATCTGACATGTTGGCGTTCCCACAAAGACTTATGTTAAACAGTGGGTGGGGGGGGGGGCATGGGTCAGCTGAGTGGCACGCAGGCCGGGGTGTTGCCAGCAAAGCAAAAAGAACGACACTCTCCCATCGTTCGTGCAATGTTAACCCATCATCGCACTTGTTGGGCAACCATGTTCTTGGGCAGCCTTGTGAAACCGCAGAAAGAAGTAACATCAACATGCAGCGAATGTCAAAACACTTAGCCGTGCCCCCGAAAGTATAACCGTCGAAGAAATGCGCAAAAAGCATCAACTGCTTCTGCCAGGCGTCTAATCAAGGAAACATGTAGGGCGCAATCGCCAAGATTCTGCGTATTTGTTACTGTCAATGAAGCGCGCGAACAACACGCAACTACTCTTTGCCTGGTCAGCGTGGAAATGGCCGGCCCAACGTGCCAAAGTTGCGGCTGCAGCCGCACCTCATATCATTTTCATGGCTGTATGGTTCGGTACCAAGTGAAACAGATCTGTCCAGTGTGGTCACGCAGCCAATTAATGGTGTCGTTGTTGACAACAACTGCCAAGAACTTTGCGTTGCGTGAAGGCCATGTAAAAGTTTGGCCATCCCACTGCACCCTGTAGTTCCGGAGCTCACCATTGTTGTTGCGGACCACTTCCAAACAGTTGCTGGTGCGATGGTCCTCCGTGACCATGTAACTCACGCCTCTGTGGTCCACCCAAAGGCCCTGAAGGCCCCTTGACGCCCAGAACATTGAAATTCTCCCGCAAGAAGGTGGCGGCGCTGAAGCTTTTATCCCCAAGCCAGGTTGGTTCGCCGGCTGCGGCGCCTGCGGCGCAGCTCTGAGGCTTGGGCGCTAACCAGTGCCGCTGAAAGCCTCGATACAGCGAGCGAAGAGGCTCTGCGGGAACACAGCCATGTCAGCAAGGCTCACCAGCACAACCTTGACCTCCACACCGTAATTCCTTTGCTCCTGCCGAAGTCGGTCGGCAAAAGCTCGCAATGCAAACAATCGACGATTCCCACTCACGACCCACACCTGTCCCTGCTGATCCTGCACACCCACAAGAGCTGGCAGGTCCTCCGCAGCACTCTCGCCGCTCAGCAGCTGGTTCGTCAAAGTCTCCACTGGCTGTCCTTTGTGCTTTCCATTTCTGAAGGTGTTTGCAATGGTGGCATGGGTCCAGCGAAGCTGTTCACAATCAATCTTCTGGATGTAGCCGCCCCACGTGCTCTCATCAAACTTTGGGCTGGCCGGGTCCCAGTCCCGATTCTGCTGCGCAAGCCGTAGCATCTCTGGCCATCTCGGTGCCGGACCTGTGGCTTCCAACTGCTGGTCTTCACCCCCGGACTCGTCCTCAGAAGAATCGATGGGCTCGATCTTCACCTCCAGCTCGTCTTTGATTTCCTCTTTGGTTTCAATTTTGACTTTGGCAGTTGCCGTCCCATTAGGCGGAGCCATGGGCGGAGCTTTTGAAGATGCTGAAGCCAATGCCGCTGCAATGGGCGGCATCGCCTTGACTGGGATTGGCGTAGATGGCCGTGCTGCTGGTTGAATGTGCGACGAGGCATGGAAGGGAACTTCACTTTTGCTAGAAGAGGCACTCACAGGCATGCTGGCCAGCATGGCCATCTCAACTTGCGACTTCAGTTTGCGCAACTCTTTTCCCTTGGCCCGCCAGCCACCGAGCATGGCCGTCACGGCCAGAGCCAAGTACGCCGCCCTTTCGTAGCCCAACTTGTTGTTCGCAATGCCAAAAGCCTGCAATCCACGGACCCGAACCGGATTTAAACAGCCACTGCCAAAGCTCTCCCGCACTGCCTGCAACTGTTTCTTCAAAGCTTTGTCTGTCTCCACCTCATCCATGGCATTCTGCCCCAAAAGCGACAAGAAGGTTTGCTTCGCCATCCTCCAAGGCTGGAGCTTCTCCTTTCCACGGCAGCGCAATCCCAGGACCCGACTGCCATCTTCTAAGACCACCCACAAGATGTCCTTCTGCTCCAGCGACTTCTTGGTCCACTCATGGCCAGCAAACCTATCATCAGAGGCATCAGAGGAAGCTGACGACATGCAGGTGCACAGGCAAGGGCTGGCGGAGCTTCAATCTGGGCCCATCATTACATTAGGCGTCATCCTTTAGCATCTCACACATCTTCAAAATACACGTATGTATGTGTCTGTAAGAATCACCGTCTGTAAATATCAAAATACAATTGCGTTACATCTCACTAAAATAATATGTATGATTATGTATGCATCTATATTTTCACCATGTGTACATATCTGCATGTAACGTAGCTGTGAGTGTGCACGTATACGTTTGCCGTTTGCTGGTCAACAAGCTGGTCTTCTGCTAGCCATGCTGTCGTATGCCTCAACAGCACCACCGCAGGCATTGGGGTTGAGCCCAAGAGCTTCTGGCGGAATCCAGTCCGAAGCTCGGTGATTTCATGTGTCCATGTCCGTCCAAAAAGACCTCAGACCTGAATTCCAACGGTGAGAACCTGTTGGCGACAACTCCGAGCCGTGCCAAAATTCCGCAAGAATGATCCGAAGCAGGGGAAGGCTGCTATCCGTATGAGGAAAGAAAGGGTCTAAATTGACATCAGCACCCTTCTCGCTCCCAGTTAGGTTCAGAAAGGATCCAGCCAAAAATGCATCCCTATGTTTGATCAATCCTATCAGGTTTTATTGGAGACCTTGGGAAAACATCATTCATGCGGGTGTGTGTGCCTATGCCTACCAACCATCTTCGAGGGGTTCCCTTAGAAGCACCAGATATGGGCCAGTGCGTCTTTCTCAAATTGGAACCTCTGCCGGGTTATCTGTGATATCGCAATTCTAGAGCAGAAGTGCTTGCCCTTTGACATCATAAAGCCTTGTGCATTGGAGTCTCCTCCCAACTGGATATCAGGGTTGGCCTAGTAAATCCAGGGTCCCAACCACTTGCCCCCAATCAATAATATCAAAATTGACCAGTGTACAGCAGAGTTTGACCAGAAACAACAAACATGTCCTAAACCAAACTTGCTGTTTACTGCTGAAAGCCATTGGGCCATTTCCCTTAATCTGAAATCTGCAAGTCCAGAAACTGACGTCCGAACAACAAATCCCACTTGGACACCCCTTCCCATACTCACCCTCTCGCCTGGAGGCATCCCTGGCGGCATGCCGGGGGGCATGCCGGGCATGCCTGACGTCGATCGGTGCAGCATCCACCCATGGCTATGAACATGTGATTGAGAGTTATGTTTGGAACCTGGCCTCCTGGGGAGCTTGGAACAGTTCCCCGCCAAAACTTTTGTTTTGGCTCCACTACCATCATGTTTGCCAAGGGCAAAGATGTAAGTCGTTACCAAGCGGTTACTGGGTTGATGGTTTATCGGTTTGTCCCATATTGTTTCAGAGCCCGGTCGCAAGGGAAGCCATTGCAGCATCATAGAATACCACAGAAAAGTGGCTAATGCTGAAGTATTTATGTGGGTTCGAAATAGACGGCGAACATGAGAAATACCAGACACTCATTGTGTTCCAACCTCCATAGCCAATTGAACCTGAGGGGACGGGCCAGCTCGGGGTGTACCTGCATGGAACCTAAAGCCAAGCGAGTCGAACACCATGCCCGGTGCCTGGTTCACGGTTCACCTTTGGGGGCATGAACAAATCAGTGTAGACCAAACATCGAAACAGGCCGCCTTTGGACATCGCTCCAAAAGGGCTTCATACAAGCATGATGCGCAGCCTCTCGCGGTCCAGTATATACATGACAACCATCCTCGCAACGGGCTCAAGAAATTGATTTGAATAATAAGCTCTGGAATCATCTCTCCACAATGTCCATTTGTGCCCGTATAAATGATCAACTAAATAAGAACCCTTCAGCATGGGCAAGCTCATTCTGCCAAAAGAAGCAACACATGACATTATGTGCACATTGCGTGCACATTTGGCCTATGCAAAAGCTAACAGCCGTAACGTGTTGTGCTAATGGACACCCTTCTTACTTGCCGGGGATTCCGCGGGCGATGCCCCGTTTTTAAGGTCATAATTTCCTACCACCCCCCAATAACTTCCATTTTTGTTGGCTCCCAAAAACTCGCAGGGCTGTATGGAAACCCAGGGTGAATTCACCAAAGTTGATTACTAGGGGAGTGTTCAGAGGGTTCCCCTGCGGAGAACCCCCCTATGAATGAGCCAGGTTTGTAAATTCGCAGTCGGCGTCTTGTGCTTCCAGAGTTTTCTCCCTGTGCGCTTGTCCGGTGCGATAACCGCTGTTCTGCGGACGAGTCCCGAGCCCGGAAGCCAGCGCTCTGATAATTCAGCTGGCTGTCGAACCCAGTGAAACCAGCAACAACGGCCAAAAAGAATCGATCGCCCCGACCCAACGGGTCACCAAGCGCAAAACATTGTGTGCTGTTTGATGCTCTTTATACTGGCGTGTTGCTTCCGGTGGCCGGTTGGGTGCGTTGAGTGGCCGTGAACGTCTTGTGACTTGCGGCCACATCCCGTCGCTGCGGCCGGCGCAACACCTCCCTCAGGGCACGGGCTGCTCCAGTTTCGATCCAACCTGCCGGCGGGCGGCTGCCCGGGGGGGGGGGGCTGGGGGTTGAGGAGAGGGCTTGACTCTGGGTCCCTGAAAAATTCATCAAATTGCCGAGACCCTGTTTGAAAGGAGGGGGAGTGGGGCTAATGTGCGCGAGGCGTTCCGGGGGGGGGGGCAGGTGTGTGGAAGCTTGCGAGCGCAACTCGCTTACCAATTATCATGGGGAGTGGCTGCACCGAATCAAATGGTGGGACTGTCCCCTCACCGGAACTCATTGAGACCCCAACAATTGGCAAGCTTCCATCGTGTTGGAGCGAACTCCAAGCACCACTGTCAAGGGTGCGGCCAACCCCCCTTTAAACCCCTTTACATGAAACTAGGGTCTGTTGGGTGACCCTAAATCGGTTCTAACAAATGGGTTCCTTTTGCATGCTACATGGAGAATTGCCCTTCGTCCTTTGGTGCAAGCTGGAACCTTGTATAACCGCTTAGGCTCCCCCTGAGTCTGGTTTTCGCGCGAATCTTCAAACCGTACCTTGCCCGTTCTCTTTTTGGAATCCTTCTCTTCAGAAAATCCGTCGATTCCAAGGCTGAAAAAGCGGTGAAAGGTTGAAACAAGTGGTGAAGAGACTGGGAAAATCACCCAGTAGAAATCTTGCAACCACCCCTTCGGCGGCTCGCGAGCTTCTCACTCGCGCCTTGTCCCACCAGCGGGTCACCACCTGCGACATGCGCTCTGCCACGGCGGTGAGCTGCGGCGGCACATTCTGCTCGACCATGCCTACAGCTCGACCAAGTTGGATGGCGCCTACTAACAAAGGGAACCAAAAGCGCT
The DNA here is from genome assembly GCA_963377175.1 of Effrenium voratum. NCBI lineage: Eukaryota > Dinophyceae > Suessiales > Symbiodiniaceae > Effrenium > Effrenium voratum. The sequence continues at coordinate 582,842 of CAUJNA010000702.1, read as the reverse complement.
TCCCCAAAACACGACTCCGTGAATTAGGAAAACATTGGCTTGATACTGGACTGGGCTTGCCAGTCAGCCGTGTGGCCCGGTTGCGCTTGGTTTCCTGGAACTAAGATAAGGAATCCACAAAAGAGGTTTCCCCAAAGACAATCCCTTACAAATGAATGGTGTTTTAAAAGTCCAGGTTGCCAAATGGGTGTCTCCGAATATTGAGCCTCTAAGATGGGCAATGCCATCTTTGGCATGCTTTAACCAAAGCGCGATAAGCGTCCCTGCAAATTGACGGAAGGGACTGTCAGGTTGCGACTTTTTGGGCTGATAAAGAACCAAGTGCGGGCCCTTTCATGGGGATCTGAAAAGGGGTTGGTGTCCTTTGATTAGTCTGGTTACAATCACCCTGCTCTAAGAAAATCCCAGCCCGACCCAACAAAAGCCCCCCCCCCCCAAATCAAACGCACCCTCATGACCTCCCGTCCACGGAACGAACCCAAGATGAGATGCTGCCAGTCATGACCATTTCCCACAAAGACAACTGTGTGTCCAGTTGGCGGGGAAATCGGACAACATGGGCAAGGTATCCTCAAAACAAGCAATTTCGGCACAAAAATTGGGCCCCCCAAAGCATTCACCCGCAACATACAAAAGGACCCCCCTTGGCCAACAATTTGATAAGGAATCGAAACAATTCGCGAAGGAATCGACCTTTAAGCGAACAAACAAAATACAAACACCCACCCAAATTGGTAGTCTTATTGGTTTCCCTTTGCCCCCTTTCCCAGTGACATTGAATTCGGTGAGCATGCCCATTTCAACGTGGCATTCTGGTCACATACTGTGGATGGACGAAATCCGGCCCCACCCAAGAAGTTCTGGAATGATGATTCCCCTGCAAAGCACCAACAAACAGCGGTTTCAGCCATGGTTTCGAGCAACCATCCATAGTAGGAGACCTGGAAGCCCTGACTTCCGGGCGGCTCTTCAGCCAGGTGGACTGCAGCCACTCCACACCGCAGGTCCTACGGGGTGACGGCGGAAGCGGCGGAAGCGGCCCTGTTTGGAGGTCGTAGGGATTCGGAGTCCTCGGGGAAACCAACCATACAACGGAAACTTCGTTTAAGATAACCACACCTAAAACTGGGAACAAACATCGGAAAGCTCGTTCTGGGCCTGGTTTTGAAAGGAAAATTGACGGGAACAACAAATGCACAAAAGGCGACCTACTGGCGAGGTCGTTTTGGGAGTTGCTATCCCTTTTGGGCATGGTTTGAGGGAAACCATGAGTGGTTTGATCAACAAGTTTCACAACTGCCTGTGTCCCAGGATCGGCGACACATTCCATCTTCCAGCAGATTGTTCTTCCTGAAGGTAAATGGTGGTAAAATGCAAGGCTTCCCTTGATGCATGTAGTGCATCCACCGTGGCAAGCGGGTCCTCAGCATTTTCAGTTTGCCACCTTGGACGGTAAACGTGTCGCAGGCGATGACGTTGAAATTCGTGCCTTGGTTGCTGAAGGGCGGGCGGACTGACTGGGACACAAACCCGCCAACATCCGCCAACGATCCCGCAATTTGCTGGGGGTTTGACAGCACCGACTGTCAAATCATCTCATCGGTGCAGAGGGACAACATGTCAACAAAACTGTAAGTGCCAACCACCCTAGGAGCAAATCACTCGGCTGATTGTTGAAACGCCTTCAGAAATACAAGCAAACGACCTAGATCCTCGTGAAACCCGGCCAACTGCGAAGCGCAGCCGCGGGAGCCTGGCAAATTGAGACCAGGCCCTCTCATGAAGAATCTGTCAAGTTTTGGTAGCAAGTTGACATGCGCAAAGAGGTCACAACCCCAGATAACAGCTGCACTGGGTCAAACTTTCGATGCATAGAGACCATGGCGCAAACGCCTGGATTGGAAAGCTGTTCTGGAAACGAATGGACCACCTAAACGGAGGGAGCGACGGGTGGAGCCAATGCTCATTTACGGCGGGTTCTTGTGGAACTCAGGTAGCCTTGGGCGCAGAAAGGATGCTGAAGGTGGGTGTAGGGTGCGCTTGGCAGCTGCTAGGGTTGGCGAAGGTGGGTTCAGGGGTTTGTTGAGGGGTTCTCAAATGGCTGGGATAGGCCGACGCTTCAAGGTTGGCTTCGGGTTCGTGGGTTTATGGCGAGTTTGCTGTGTGTGTAGGGTTGGTGCAAGGTGGGTTTAAGGTAGCTCCAGAAAGGTTGAGGGTGCGGGTTAAATGGTAGTAGGGGGAGGGGGCTAGGCTTGGGCTTAGCTTAAAACTGTTGAGCTCGGTAGACGTTTTGGTCATGGAGTCAAGGTGGCAGTTGGGTTTTGTATATTTTCTCGGGCTTGCGTAGGGCTTGCTACGGGAGGGCGGGGGTGGGGTTTGTGTTTTCCAGGCACGGGGTCGACAAGGTTTCTTTCAAGCCGTTGGGGGTGGTGACTGATTGATGAGCGCGTGTAGGAAGCTTCGGACGGTTTAGGCAGGGTTTACAGTAGGCTGGGGTCAGCTCCCGCGCTTTTTTGAAGTGGGATCTGAGACAAATCGCCAAAGGAACTCAAGCAACGCAAGGTCACAAATAACGAATTTCAGTTGGTCACCTCTAGGCCCAACACCACAAGGATTATGTTTGAGCGGAATACCAAAAAAAACCAAAGCGACAAAGAATAAAGTGAACAATTGGGTCAGGCACGAATTTCTCGTGGGCCCCCTCTCTCATTGGCCTGCCAGGAAGGCATTCGGCGTTTGTCAACCCGTTTGTCTTTTGGGAAAAGCCGGGAGGTGCTCTGCAGGAGGATGGCACAATCTTTTGTTGGAAATGTTCGGCCTTCGTTCAAATTCCAGAAAGCTACTGGGGGCTCACGCTACCCGTATTTAATGTTACCCAGGAAAAGCACGAAGCTGCTGGGAGAAAGAGCTAGGCATCGCCGCGGAGAAACAGTTTCTGACTTCTTTGTTTCGGAGGCGCGCTTTAGACCAAGATCTGGACCCAACACAGTCAGCTTCCCCGCATTTTCATGTCAAGCTTACGTTTCTTAAAAGAACTCGCCCTTTTCACTGCGCGCCGCACATGGCTGCTGGCCTCAGGCACATGGGCCTGCTCTCTGGCTTTCCAAGTTTGGGCACAACGCAGTCAAACATCCGCTGTGCAACTAGCGTCCCACAGAAAGGCGTGTCGGCAACCTGCTTGCCATCGCTTGACACGGGAAGCGCAAAAGCTTCTGCTTCCTGCTCCCCCGGCGTCCCCCCTTGCCCGGTGGACTAGCAAAGGATTGAAGTTTAGAAAGGGATGGGGCTAGGTTTCGGTTCGGTTCAGGCGGCTTGGGGTGTACAGCTGGTTTCGGAGCGGCGTCTGAGGTTCTTTTGGGATTGGGGGTGGGTTTAGGGTTGGGTTTGCTTCTCATGCGCTAGTGGATCTCGGAAATGATCTATGGTTCAAAGGACGGGTTAAGGGTGGGATTCAAGTTAGCCAAGTTTAAAGGGCATAGCCTTGCTTTAAGCTTGGTTTGGGCTGGCTGAGGTTAGTTTACGGCTTGTTCAGGGGGGGTTACGGGCTGGTTTAAGCAGTGCAGGGTGGGTTTCGAAGTCCAGTGATGCTGACCTAGGCCCCAGCTCCCGCAAAAACATCCGTTTCCTCCGTTTGACGGTGCCACTCTCATCTGCTAACGGGGTGCCGCAAGGCACGTCCAGTGACATGGTCACACTTTCTAGGAGTACCTGGCTGCATGGGGGACCCAGTTTTTCCAACCCCGAAACCGTTTTTGAACCTCCACCTTTCCTTTTGGTTTGTGGGGCCAAAAACACACACAACGGGATCGACAAAGAGGAACGGGCCTGGTCCACCTATAGTTGGGACGACCCGCAAGAGATTGGTGGTTGTCCTTTTGGTTCACTTTACACTAAACCGAAGGGCAAGGGTACCCTTCAAAAATATTCACAAGTTTCAAAAGCGCCGAAAGAGTGCTAGGGTAAAATAATGCGATTCCACAGATCTGAAGTTGCCAAACCTCCTTTAATCCTTGACCCCTTTCAATGGAGGACCGACCCCGCGGGACGAATGACTTGGTTCATGTCCGATACCACCTACCTTAAGCGTGGGAGATCTCTCAGTCTCATTGTCCGGGCGAATGACTCACCAAACAGCAACAACACAACACAAAATGCTGTCTATAGAAAGGAACTTTCATCATGTGGCTTCGAGCCAAAAACCAGGGGTAGGTGCGGTCGCCACAACTGTATTGGACCGCTTCCATCTGTTGGAGGCCCGAAGCAATCCTGTAAATGGTTGGTTTTTGACACGCCGCATATGAACCTGCCAACGTTTCCCTGTGGCGGCTCGCGAAGGTGCATTCCCGCCTACCCAAGCGAGTGGATGGCCCAATAAAGTCCAAATTGTCTGTTTTTTACCATCAAATGGTTTTCCCAAAGTAGCCTTGCGAACCCACCAATATCAGCTTTCACATCTCTTACACTTAAGCAAAATGGTCTTCCCAAAACGAAGTCTAACTCGGGAAGTGAGGTGGGCCTCCCAATATGCAGGGACCTGGGGCCAAGGGTGCGCACATGAGGCGTTCGGTATGAGACCTCGACATGCTTCTACAGCTTGTCATCTTCCAGTTGCCTAAGCTGGTTGTTGCTATTTGCCCTTGTTTGTTTGAAAGGAAGTCGCCCTGATAAGAACTTGCTTGACTCCAGTTATTGAGCACCTGAAGCAAAAGAACGAGTAGGTGATTTAAAGCAGCGGCATCTTGCTGGTATCTCTTGTTGGCCCGTGCACGCATCCCCTACTAACAAGCAACTATGTTCACCCCCGACTCGTCAACCTGCCGCGTTGATCGGAGCCCGCAAATTCTATAGACGGGGACACACCCCTACTGCTGTGAGTGCAAAAAGGGGACTTAACCACTATGTGCAGTTTAGCACCCAGTACTCAACCAGGTGTTGATTGATCCTGCATCGCGCCTTGTCTGGCAAAATCACCACGTGCCATGTGCTCTGCACCCGGGTCTCCTAATGCACAAACAGGTTTGTCCAGGCATACCGTCCCGTTCCACAGGAAATCGCCAAAGTCCAAGGGCCTGGTGTTTCCTTCTTCAAACCAAAAGGCTCCATGTGGGCAAAAAGTCAAAGTACACCTACAACAAATGCAAGAGTCTCATTTTGGGTGTCCTTTGAGGGTCACCACTACCACAAGTTTGTTGGTACATTTTTGGATTAGAGGACCACCCCCTTCCCCCCAAAAGAAAAGCACACTTGCTTCCTGAGTGGACCGGACTGAGAGTAAAAGCCTTTTGCCGTGCCGTCAAAGTGATCATAGCACAAAGCACAAAGTCAACTTACTGACTAAAATGATAAGGGCACGTGCCAATAAACATAGCTGCCAGCTAGCTGCTTCTTCAGGCAAGGGACGCAAGATAAGGAAGGTCATAACGATTTCTGGGGCGTCCAAAGCCTACAGCCTCTACAATGGTTTGCTTCGATTCTTTTTCAACTACCCTCCACAGCTCCACATTGTGTACTCGTCTATGAACTGCTGGATATGTTGAGCCATGAACTGCAGTCATTGTTCAGCGTGTCTCCCTTTGACACATTGGAGCGTACCCCGTTTCCCAAGGCCACTCTTTCTGGCGGATTTAGTGAGAACCCCCCCCCCAACCCCAGTGGCATGCCCTGTGCTATTGTAGCAGATGATCGAAACACAAAGATGACCGAACCTCATATCCCACCACGTCCTTTGGGCACATGGGCGCCGGCGGCACTGGTGTTCGCATCTCAATGGTTCGCACCTCTTGCAACCAAATGTCATCCCATCCGCACTCTGCAAAGTACGGGGACCCTACTATCCCGAGGCTGGATTTGTCTCGTTGAAATGCAGCAGAATCCCCTGATCGAACGCCTTGTAACAGGGGATAATCGACCCAACTGGCCCAACTACTGCGCCGCGTGCCTCAGTCAAGAAGCGACAGCTTGAAAGTTGGGTTATTGCCGAAAGCGATCTCCGCGCAGGATTCGTTGTGTTTGGCCTCTGGGTATTGCACTGCAACCCGTAGGACAAGAGTGCGACCCCCTTTCTGAGGATGTCTACCGACTGTGGCCCTTTTGGCTTTCCTGGGCGTTCTTATAGAATGGGCCGCGGACATCTGTAACCTGCTAGCCCTAGTGGCGGTTAGTATCGTGCACCTCGGAAGCCGCAAACCTTCGGAACAAGTGTAGAATATGAAGAGCACCTTGGCAGCTCCGGATCCAAAGCCGCAACTGTTCAGCACAACTGTAGTGTATGCAAAGTACACTTTGGTTGGCCAACCGTCGAGTGAACCCAATGTAGACTTAAAGAGTGAGTTGGGCTACGGCCTGACTGCTGAATATGATGTACATATACATCTACATAATATCATGTCTATGTGCGTAGGCATGTCTACATAATAGGAAACACCGACAACATACATTGTGTGTGGTGTTCGCTGAAGGGCATGGTTGCCTGACTTGTTTGCTCGTGGAAATTCATCAGTCTTTGCAATCAAACATACGGTGCCTGGCTTTACGTCTGTCTGGGGTTGTGGGCAATTCAAGACACATTCACCTGGGTAAGACAAGCTCCCGTGATTCTGAGGATACTATGGATACTTTATTCTGATTCGTGAATAGTATGTATGCGCGGCCATTCCAGATCTGAACGTGCCCAAAGGGGGCGGTGGGGAACCATGGAGCGGAAAACATGACGACTGATCACGGCCCGAGGCCCTTTCGTTTTTTAGGGCGTTTCCATCCATGACCATTAGTGGAATGGAAGGTTTTGCTCAGACCCCGGGATTTGCTCCAAAGAGTGCCCCCCCCAAAAAACAAAAAAAGTCACATTGACTCTTGGTCTTCTGCATTTGGCAGAGGGTTCTACTAAGCTTCTGGTCTATGTAGAAGTTGCCATCCCCATGAAACCAAGCAGTGGATTCACCTACAATGGCAATACAATATGGTCAAAGCTTCTGTGGACAATCATGGCTTCCTAGGGGTCACCCCTTAAGAGGGTTGATGCCCATCTCACTTCCTGCTTGGATTGGCCACAAAAAGTCTGAACTTGCCATTTACCACCAAAATGGTCCAAACCCCCAAAAGTGCTTGAAGTCCAGGAACTCGAGGCCAACCCCAAAGCGGCGCTCCAGTCGCTCCGACTCCGAGGCCTTGCCCTTGACCACGGAGACGAAGCTCTCGCCGTCGCTCCAGTCGCTGATCTCCAGCTGGCTGGCGCCCATCTCCTGGCGCGACGGATCCGTTTTCGGCTCACCGGGTTTTGTTCTGTCGGGTGAACAGTTTTGAGCCAGAGCAAAGCATACCCTCCTGTCCAACATTAAAACAAAACAAAAAATACCAGAGGGTCCAACTGAAAGGAAAATGGTCCCACCCTGAGGTTCCAAGTTCATTAGTGAACAGGAGGGTAAAAGGAACCCCGAAACGGAGAAGGATTCGCCAAACACCTATGGATTTGGGGTTCCATGTCAATCTGCAGAGGTGTGAACAACTTTTATGTTGTTGTCAGCACTAAATGTTGTAGTTGAAAATTTGGCTTTGAACTGTCACTTGGACTTGAAGGGGGGGTTTTGCAAAACAAAAAATGGATCAACATGCCTCGGAGTTTGTTTATTTTTTTTAAGGGGTCGAACAAGGTCACCCTGCAACAATGTACCCACCCTTTGAACAACCCCCGAACAAATACCTCCCTCCCCCGGAAGGGGTATGGAAACAGCTGGTTGCTTTCTCCTTTGCGTAGGCCAAGAGAACCCGAGCAGTCGATCTTGTTGCAGGGGCCACAACCCTGTGAAAGGAACCTTCAATCATGCCCGAGCTAACCAAAATCCATCAAGTTCGGGCACCATTTCCCCAGATGGATCCTGAAGCTTTAGCGAGTTTGCGCTCAGAAATAAAATCCAAGTTGACGGCTTTCAGCCATGGAATCCTCTTCCAAAAGCCCACCGTGAGCTTCCATGAGATCCAGCCCTGTGCAAAATCTCACAACACTTTCGCGCGGATCCTGCCAGTAGAAGGACATCAGACTGTCCTCAGCAATCGGGCAAGACAGAGAAAGCTTTGCGGATTGTTCATTGAGGTGTCTTTTTCATGGATTTCCCAACAAGTAGTGGTGTTTCTTTTGGTTTCCCTTTCAAGACCACAACAAAAGAGGCTCCCTCAAAAAAAGACACCCATTTGAGCAACGCACCTGTTGTACCAAAATATCGAACAGTGGATAGTCCTATGTCTTCTGCAAATGCACCATGGACTGCCGCGAACATTTTTCTGTGGGGGACCGGCTGGACAAGCATTTGCATTTTCCCGAGAAGCCAACAAATGAAGTAGTCATGACCACTTCCACCTCAAATCAAACATTGCAACATGACAGAAACATTTGCACCCTAGGCAAAAAAGCGGAAGCACGCACTAGTGCTTTTGATATTCAAGTGGTCTACTCAAAACCGAAGAATACAAAGAGGGCCGCAAACAACAAACCGCTCCAGAGAGTACGACGGCAACCAGCGTCGGTCGATTTATTTTCACCGCACTGCCTCAAGTGGGTGGGATCGTACCTGTTGGTCGATCTGTTTCAATCTCTGGAGTCGGTGTGCGTGTCTCTCAGACACCACTGACTCGAAAGTAAAGTACAACAAATAAAAGGTAAGCAAATGCAAGTGCATGCAAACCCAAAATGTTGTACAGCAGAGTTTCGAAGAGGGAGTGGACGTTCTCCCGTCCTCTCACTCGATGCTATAAATGCAGACCGACAGGTACTGAGGGCATGCAGTGAAAACTGGTGAGGGTGGGTGGGAAAGAAAAATTTGGCTAATTCGCCAAAATGGCGAACGGAGCATGAATCAAGCAGTGTCATCCTGCAGGCACTCAAGGTTCGAATCTGAGTGTGATTCAAATGCCTTCCGCTATCGGTTGTTACTTTTAACACAAGTGTTAACCGCAACAACAAACCGCTCCAGAGAGTACGACGGCAACCAGCGTCGGTCGATTTATTTTCACCGCACTGCCTCAAGTGGGTGGGATCGTACCTGTTGGTCGATCTGTTTCAATCTCTGGAGTCGGTGTGCGTGTCTCTCAGACACCACTGACTCGAAAGTAAAGTACAACAAATAAAAGGTAAGCAAATGCAAGTGCATGCAAACCCAAAATGTTGTACAGCAGAGTTTCGAAGAGGGAGTGGACGTTCTCCCGTCGTAGGTCAACTCCCGTCGAAGGTGAAGCCGAAGGCGAACGACCTAGACAAAAGGCACGTTGAAGGCATCCTTACATCGATCAAGTCTCCTTACTGTGGACAAGATTCTCACGGGACGTGGAAGTCAAGTCGGGTTCAGGAGGAATGATTCCTGTGGAACTGTTGGAGTTCCTTTATGTCGTCAAATCCGACGGCATGGGCGAACTCAATATCGCCAATGATTTTGCACGTCCGTTTATGTAGAGCGTGCATGGGGGGTTCCAGAATCTGCCAGTGGTGCTTCGAGGCAAGGGACATGTCATGTCGACTGAAGGGGTCGGCTATATTAGCATGTGTGGGCACACGGGCAATATGCAACTGCAATTGCTGTCGGTTGTGCCATGTCCAATGTGCACCGAGCAGGCAGTTTAGTGGTTGGTGTTTCCCAACTCCCCGTCTGATGGCGTGTTTGGCCGCTTCGTTGTCGCACAACTGGAGGTATGTGTCAGTGATCCATGGTCGAAAGATCACAGGAGCGATCAACGCGGCCCATGCCTCGAGGAAATAAATGGCGTTGGTGCCAGTACTCACTTGTTGGAGTAAGTTAGGGGGTAGTGCGCCCGAGACCACGCGGGTCCTTTGTGCCTGTGGGCTGAACAGCACCGCTGCCCATCCGTTGTCGTGCGACCAATCGGGTGGCAGACAATCCCGATCCCCTGCGTCCTTGACACGCCAGACCGTCTCGCCCTGCCGGCAGAACGCGTCGGTGTATATGATTGAGAGGTCTCTGGGCCTGGTGGACAGTGGGACGCTGCGGGGTGAGCTATGTTGCAGGATATTCAGGAGGCACAGAATGGCAGCTCGAGTTGGTTTGTCGATCCGGTCGGAAGTGCTGTGTGCTTTGTGGTATAGGGCGGCTAACGCCGATCGCCCTACTCGACCGAACAGGTGTCCGGTGACAAAGTTGCACTTGCCGGCAGTGCGTCGGGCGGTGTCGTTCGACATACCTCCCTGTTCGAGACACTGAGACAGGGTGTGTGACAGTGTACGGACTCGGTCTGGGCACGGTCGAAGGGTTGCGTGTGTTGCCGACAGGTCGACATAAACCCCTTGTATTTTGTGAGAGGGCGCCGGTGGTTGTTCCTTGGATGTCTTCATATGAAATCCAAGTAGTGAGTTGAGCTTGCTGAATGAGGAGAAGGAACTGGTCGCGATGTGACTGGGTTGTATGGCCCCGTAGTCGTCAACGTAGTGCAGGGCCGGTGTGAGTGTTAGTACGCGGGCGAGTGCTGTGAGTGCATCGCCGAAGCGGTTGTAGCCCCAGACGCTGGCAGCGGAGCCGAACAGGAGTACGTGGTGGTGCCAGAGAGTTGGGCCGTCGGGTGTGATGAGCAGCACGTATGCTACCTCCGGTTGTGCGAGGGGCAGTTGACGGTAGGCGCCGTCGTGGTCGTGTCCCCACACATGTAGCGGGTGTGTGTCGTCGTGATATTGTCTCGCACATTGGATGTAGTGGTCGGGTGTGTGATGGTATGGTTGATCGTGCATAGAGCACGTCTGGTTGTGGCCGCTGCGGCGCCAGTCTTCTCCTCTCCGGACTTTGGGTTTTCCGTCCGATCCGGTCTGTTGTATGCTGAATGCGACTGCCACAATGGGATCGCGATGTGGGATAGGAAGGAGCCGGCTGGTGTGGGGGAAAAGGTGCAGGGGTACTGTGCGAGAGGTCCAATGAGTCGGTGCCTCGAAGGGGCCGGCCATACGTCCCTGGGCCACTTCCCCCGCGATTTCGGTGGCCATAAGAGTCCAGTGGTCGTCGATCTTGTGTTGTTGTAATTTGCGCTGGATGTAGGCTTTGTTGAATGACCTGAGTTCTGCAAGGTCACATGGGTCCAGGTATTTGTGGTCGTGGCGAATGTGCCAATTGACTCCGGGTCGCAGAGGCCCCAGGAGGTCGAAGCCTAGAGAGAGTTCCTCGTGCAGGAGTTGTGCCTGTGGGTAGTTAAGCAAATGTAGCAAGTGTGTCATGAGTGGTACCTGAGTGATCATCTTCGGTTGTCGATAGGCTCGCTGGCAGTGTGGGGGCAGCTGTTCGAACCATGCAAGTGTATCCGTAGTCAGGTCATCGCGAAGGTCCGCGATGTCGCGTAACACGTTGTGCTGTAGTTGTGGCAGTTGTGGTATGGTCCTTTGCATTGCGATGGCCCACAAAATGGTCGGGTCGCAGTGCTGGGGCTGTTGCAGCGAGGTCGCGTGGTGTTTGGCCCAGGTCAAGTGGTCCTGCCAGTCGTTCTGTGGCATATGTAGCGTTTCTGATGCTCTCGGAGGTGGTCCCCATGGTCGTGGGTTGTGAAGCCAGAGGTCGACCATCATTCCGAGGGATCCGCGACGTACCCGCTGCGTGGGCGGGGGAATCCCGAAGGCTGGCTGTAGTAGCAAAAGGAATAGGATCCACATGGCTGTGGGCACATGCCAGGAGTTCCCCAGCATGGTGTTCCTGGTCCGGTCGGTGTTGTGTGGTCCCGTCCAGCCGCGCGGGAATCCCATCATTGCTTCGCGGTGCTCGGGTGTTGCGACTTGCCAGTCGTGTCCGTGTTTCCGGACCAGGTATTTCTGTTGGTATTGCCACGGGGCGAATTGTTTGTGGTCGGCTTGCCACCGTTGCCATGTGTCGTCTGGTAGTTGTTGGCTGCGTGGTGGTGGGCGGCCTTCGTCCGTACTGGCCTGGGTGGTAAGGCAGTGGAAGAGTTGTCCGTGTGTTAGGACACTCGGCGGGTCGAAGTCCCGGATGTGACAGTCTGGTTGTAGTTCGGCTGCAATGGGATTGAAGAGCACCGGTGGGAACAGCTGAGTGTCGATGGAGAGTTGCCAAGGTGTATGCCTGCTCAATGTGGCAGGCAAGGATTCCCAATCGACCGAGGCCCACCAGATTCTGGGACGAGAGATGATTTGTCCGTCGGCCGCGTCGATCAGGACTGGGCGTAGGCCCATGGAGTGGGACAGCTGGTCGAAGTCGTCGCGTACCTCGGGGTGAGGCACGACATTCTCTAGCAGGGTGAGCGATTGATGTGGCCATCTGTTCTGAATGTCGTCGCGGATGGAGAGTGCGGTGTCGAAGAGGCTGCCCTGTGAGCCGGCCCGGCCCGGTTGGTGTTGTTTAATGTTGGAGTAGTCCTTGCACGGTGGGCCACCGGTGAAGAGGATAATGTGTCTCTCGTGATTGGGTATGTCCTGGATGATCGCAGCCAGTTGTTCGATGTCAAAATCTTCTACGGCGCCCATGTGCGTCGTGGGGAAGAGTGAATGAGGTAGCTGATTGCAGGACTGATCGGTTTCCCACCGGAAACAGTGGGAGACGTTGGCGCCCAGTTGGTGCAGGGCAAGTGACACTGTGCCGATCCCGTCGAAAACTGAGAGCAGGATAATGGGCGTGTGTTGTATGAGTTGTCTGGTAAGATGGAGGCAACGCGCCGGGTCGGCTCCAGGGGACTGGTCCCCTGGGCCGTGCTGTCCCTAACGCGCCTTGTTCTTCCCGTGGGATTTGGTGCCTTTCTTGCCTTTCCCGGACCCCTTCTTTCCTTTGGGTGTGTCGCCCTTGAACGAGGGTCCTGGGGTTGTAGGCATCGAGGGGATGGCGGGGATGGCGAATTGGGTTGGTCCCCAGGTCGCGTATGGCTGGTTGTTGTATGGGTACGAAGTGGTCTGGTACCCTTTGTTGCCCCAGGTGTGCTTGCCTCTGCCCTTGGGTTGTCGATACTGGTTACTGTTGTTCTGTGGACGTCGGGTCTCTGTCCGTGGTTGTTTCTTGGCTGGTTGCGAAAGGATGTCGTTCATCGTGGTCGTGTCGGCCAGTAGTTCCTTGGTAGCTTTGCTGAAGGTGGCCCCCGACCGCATCTTCATGGCCAGTTGCCATGTGAAGGTTTCCCAGGAGTCTTTGACTTGGAGCAAGCGCTGCTGGTGTTGACGGGTGATGCGGCAGAATTTGTCAATGAATTCGTTGATGTCGGTTTCGTCCCCGATCTGGATGAAGGTCCATGCCCATCGAATGGCCTCCAACCCGTCGAGAATCATCATCAGGTTCTGTGGGTCCCAGTCTCTGGGCGTGGTTTCGACCAGCGTGTTGTTGGAATCGAGCGTGAGGGTCCGTTCGCTCTTACGGTCCTTGGCGGAATTGTTGATTGTGCCCATGGCTGTGAATGTCCGTTGGGTGAGAATTTCTCCCAACGATGGGGCGGTGTAATGCTTGCTCTTGTGATGTTCGTGCCACATGCGAGCGATGGCGCGGTCGGCTCCGAGGATGACCTCCTCTGGGAACTTGCGGTTGTTGCCGTTGATTGTCTGTGTATTGTATTGGCGTAGGAGTTCCGCGTACACGCCCTGTGGGAGTTCCTTGGGAACTTTGGGATCCGCGGCTGGGGCGGTTTGTGTCCCTGGTGTCGTTTGTGACGGTTGGGTGTGGAGAGGAGCTGGTACAGGGGGCTGTGCATTGCGACAGCGTACCCAGGCTGCCGTGAGTGATGCCGTGGTACCGAGGACCAAGTCGTTGGTGCCAAGGTGCATGGTCTGTTGTGGGTCGCCGAATTGGACTGCTGTCGTGAAACGGGTTACCCACGTGCTCAGTGCGTCGCCATCGGCGAACATGTGGGCGAGAGCGTCAACTGACCGCACCCGTATGTGGTGAAGGTATGATCTTAACACCTCGTCATGTGCGAATCCCGCTTCGGTCAGGATGTCATCAAGTGAAGGGGGAGCCGCCATGTGTTCGCGGGCACATTGGATGTGCCGTTGGGGCCTAAAATGGAGCCTAATTCAGCGCGGTGGACTCAGGAATCAAAGTGTCATCCAAGCTGGGTTACCAAGGCCGTTCCTTAGAGGGGGGGGTGAGAACAAAGGGAAAAGGGAAGGGGGGCCCCCCAAAAGGAAGTAGCAACGACCGGCGATCCCGCTTTTCAGGCTCCTGGTATCAATCGCCTAGGTCTGAGAGCTCATCGAGGTCGGCCTGTGTGGCGAACTTGAAGCAGGATCCGCACAGGTTGTTGGTCGGCTTGGTGCGGATCTTCTTGTAGCGGCCGGTGGCATACCTCCATCCGCATTGCGTGGTCCACATAGCTGAGTTGATGCAGTCCTCGTCAGTTGCTGGCAGATGTGCCTTGTTGGAGTCGGTGTTGACGACCCAAAAGGTGTTATGCAACACGGCAATGTGCCGTTTGACCACGTCCTCGATTTGGTGTTGGAGTTCCTTCTGGGAATGCGCCACTGGTGGTCGATCGAGGTTGGACTCCTGGATGTAGCGGGCCACTGCTTCGGATCCCCATCGGCCGACGAGTTGTACGGTCTCCTTGTTGTAGCCCAGTCGTGTCAGGAACTGGGCGCCCGACACTCGGCATACGTGTTCATGGAATCGCTGTCGCAAGGTGCCGCTGGGATCGGTCCGGGTAAGGATAGTTCCGGTGAGTCCGATGACCTTGCGGAAGAGCTCGATGACGTCTGCCTTGGGGATGGCTTGTCCGTCTGGTCCGGGGAACAGTGGGTAGTCGCCCGGTGGAGTGCGTCCCAGGTGTCGATGTAGTCGTCGCATGTGACGTTGTGCTGCATGATGTGGGCACAGTCGGGACAGTGCTGGACAGGTGCACGGATGAGATCTGGTCACGCACATTCCAGTTATGTCGTTCTTCTGGATGGGGAGCGTGAGGTATGTGCGCTTACCCAGCGCTGTCTGTTGGGTCCACAGATGATGTACCTGTGCTGAGGCGACTTCGAGTCCCCGAAGTAGCCACCAGCAGCCGATGATGGTGACGTCGCGGGCGTAGGCGATGGAGTCGAGGCCGTCGTCCTGGTCCACGGGGAACTGATCGGCCGACAGGAGCTCGAGTTGGAAGGAGTCCTTAAACGGTGTGGGTCCTTGTGCCCGTCGGATCGACCGGCTGACGTCGGTGATTGCTCGATGTCGGCTGCGGGGTCTTCGCCCGTAAGTCGTCGGTGTTCCTGTCGAGCCTGCGTGTAGTAGTTCTGGAAGGAGCGGTATCCGCCGGCTTTGAAGGATGCCCCCGCCGCCTTGACGAGTTTCACGGTGAGTGGGGCAGGTGGCAGGTCCCAGGAATTCGCAATCTGGCACCAAGTCTTCCAGCGTGCTAATCTGGGGTCTCGGCTGGAGGGTGCGTATGTCTCGTCTTCTAGGAGTTGTAGGGCCTGCTCGCGTGAGGTAGGCGCTCCCGCCGCAATGGCTCTGTTGAGAGAGCCGTGTCGTGTGGTGTGATATGGTTGGATGTCGCGCCGGACCGGGGGCATGTAGTCAAGGACCAGTTGGTCGTCGCCCAGGAGTCGATTGATCAGGTCGTGTGGCACGCCGATCCGCACCAATGCAGCCCGGTCCATGTTGCGGAATGTCGCCAAGTCGTCTATTCCGGCTAGGGCAACGAGCGGGGCGATCGCCAGCAAGGACCGCTGGTGTAGCCATGCTCGAATATCACGGAACGTCATCTCGGGGTGATCTGTATCAAGGGCCGAGAGGGGCCAAAAATGGCTATGTCAAATGTATCAAAGGTTTGCCACACGTGGAGACTAAAGCACAATGCAAACAATCAGGGTGAGCAAAAGTTTGGGGGGATTTAGGGGTGTTTGGCTTCAAACACATGGTGCGCCTTTTGCTCTTTGCACGGGTGTCCTGACGTACCGCCAAACGAGGTTGCACTTCGGCGGCAGGTTCAGGAAGATGGGTCGTGCGAAGGCAACCGCGTTGGTCGGACCCTCCGGGCTCGCGCGGGACACGGACGCCCTTCGGGTCGTAGTGGTTGCGGTGCTGGTCGAGGTCCGTCACAGGGCGCTCAAGTGGTTGAGACGGTCCGCCCCCTCGAGGTCTTGGCAGGTCCAGAGCTTGAGGCGGCAAAAGCACAGCCCCATCACTCTGGCGAGGTCCGAGGACTCAAGGATGCGGGTGGAACTGGGGTCGTAGCGATAGCGCCGCATGTCGTAGAAGGGCGTGGCGGGTTGGTGGCGTTGTCGCTTCTGGCTGGGGAGCAGGTCGACTCGGAGTGGCTTGATGCGTCCCAGGTTGCGCTGGGCGACTTGCTCCAGCTTCTCTTGGGTCCAGAAGGTCCTGTGCATGTATGGCAGTTTCTGAGCCGTCTGCATGTTGTTCATGATCATGTCGGCCAGATAGGCGCGGGGGTCCTTGGCTTGTCGCAGGTCGGATGCGATCTCGTTGATGTGGACCTTCATCTGTTGGATGAGCTTGCCGGTCGTGTCCTCCTCCCAGCGAAGAAGGTAGAGCATGTAGCGCCGGTCGTCGTCGCCGGTGATGGCCTCTGCCAATTGGTCCGTCTCGTGTGCTCCAGCGGTGGCGCGTACCACGAGGCACTTCTGGGCCGGCACGAAGCGTTCTGTGTCGTCTTGGCCGGCTGCGGTCAGGGCCTCCCCTCGGGATGCGGCTTTGGCGTCACTGTAGGTTTTCCAGGGGTGGTATTGCTGGAGGCACTCGGGACAGAAGAACTGGCCGTGCTCGGTGATGTTGGCAGTGGCGCGCAGCCAATGTGACGAATGTACCACCGCTTTGCACGACTGACGTCGGCAGATAAAGTGCTCGTCGGTGGACGGGAGGACGCGGGTGATGAAATCGGTGAGGTGTGTGGGATAGTCGTCAGAGTCCAAGAACTCAAGGAGGGTCCCGGTGCTGTTTGCGCGCAATGCCTCGGTGAGGTGCTGCCTCTCCCATTTGTGGAACATGAGGAAAAGGTCTCGTCGGTCCTCGGGTGCCAGGTTGATGAGGTCGAGGCACATGGTTTCGGCGAGGAACTTGGAGTGGTCGCTGATGAGGCGGCGCAGGTTGTTGTTGGAGGTTCCGGGGTGGATCTCGCGCAAGGAGTCCATCATGTCCATGTGGGTGTTCGTGCGGATGGTGCCGACGGCCTTGTTGGTCATGTAGTCCAAGCGGCGTCGCCATGCTCGTCGGCACAGCTTGCTGAACACCTCGAGGGTGAATGGCCGGCGGTTCTTCACGTCGAGGGCTGGTACCCTGATCCAGCGGCGGTTGACCTGGTCCCACCTGTGCACGGTGATGTAGGCGTCGTGAGCGTCGTCCGTCTCTGGCACCGCAATCTGTAAGGTCGGTGGGGCGATGGTATGGTCGCTGATCATGGCCGCGAGGTCGGGGTGCTCTGCGATGGTGTTGTACGGTGCGTGTTCTGCAATCAGGGAGTTCGGGTCGGCCAGGAGCTCCTCGAACTGGAACCATGGCACGCTACTGGTGTCGCAGGTAGCGCACCCGTAGCACGCCCCGACCCACTTGTTTCGCCAGTCGGTTTCCTCTGAGAAGCAGAGGGGCATGATGTACTGGGATTGGTATGGGATCTGGCAGAACGAGCACTGCAGTGTGGCTGGTGTTGGATTCAGGTTGTGCCAGTCCAGCAGCAGGTAGCGTGTCCGTGTGTCCGGCTCGGTGTTGGTCGACTCCATGAAGAGGTCGATCGCGTCCGTGGTGGAGAGGCGGGGATTCTCGGTGCGGAAGGTCTGGAACCTCGAGAGGACGCCGGTGTTGTAGGACCGCAGGAGGAGCTCGCAGACTGCGTCGGTCTCGCGAAGTGCCATGTTGTGCGAAGGGGGTGCGATATCGGATACACAAAAGCCAGCCTGAAAATTCCTTCGGAATTGGAGGTGGCGCTTGCCGAACTCACGCAGGAGTCGGTAGTGTGCCGGGTGTGAGTCAAGGGGGGGGGGTTGGTCGGGCCAGGGGGGAGTGTCTTGGTGACTCGGGTCCAAGGATGGCCCGTTGATGGGGGGGATCTGTACGACGCGCCACACCGGCACAAACGTCGTGTTATACGACGCGCCACACCGGCACAAACGTCGTGTTAGATGACACGCCACACCGGCACAAATGTCATCCCGAGGGGTGGAGCTGTCTCGTAGGACCAACTCCCTGCGGTGTGAGGGTGACCGGGGTCGGCCAGTTTGTCATCAGGGATCCGACCCGAAGAAACCGAGGGTAATCCACAGGGGATCCGAAGTGGGGTGAAAGACCGGTCGGGTTCGGGGCAGGCGAGTGGGGATTGGTCACCGCAGAATGGGCCTCAGCAGTGGGTCGGTTTGTCAAGGGGTATCCTCTCGAATCAAACAGGGGGGACGAAGAGGGTCGACCCGGGCTCGAGGCACTCAGCGCTTTTGCGCGGTCCGAAGATGGATCTCTCTTCGGGAAAAGGGGGCCTCAGGCGGTCGCCGAGGCATGGGTGTCACCTGTGCGGTATGAGGGTCATCGCCCTATTGCTGGCCCACCATCGCACGGGACATGGACTTGGTGGGTCAACTTAGGGTAGCTGGTTTGGGGGCTCCTCGGTGCCGCCTGGTCAGTAGCGGGAGTCCTGGCTCTGCTCAGTCTTAGAGCTCCCGGTTGAAGCGCAGGTGTCCGTCGGGGCCGAGCAGGATGCCCTCGATGGTCGCCATGGTGCGTTGTTCGGGGGTCAGGAAATTGGAAATTGTCTCAATGATGGTCTCCCCGAAGGTGATTGCCATGTTGTCCACAAAAGGGTCTCGCCGGGAGGCGCGACAGAGCTGCCTCCCGAAGGTAAGCCAGGAACAGGTCAGTTGTTGTAGCATGTGCTGCCGGTTGGCGCTGTTGAGCAGCTGGAGTTGTTGGTGAACGTGTTGCTGGATAATCCAGCGCAGCAGGCTCCTGAGAGGTGTGACCTGCGTAGTTGGTTCCACGGGTACAAGAAAAAGGCCCCCGAAGTCATTGCCGTACACATTGGTGGGGGTGCGCGAGAAGATGCCGTAGTTGGTCAGGTGCCATTGCAAGCCGATGTGGTCGAGGACGGGGGGGAATTCCGGTAGCAGTTCCGGATTGATCAGGAAGGTGGCATCTTCGTGTACCCGCGCGCGGATGTGTCCGGCCCGCTGGGTTGACAGCAGGCCTTGTGTGCTGTCGTCACGGTCGATGCCTGGCGGCTGGAGCCACTGGACTAAGTCGTGATGTTGGTTGGATGGTGTGGAGGGTGCCGCCTTGGATGGTGTGGTGGGTTGCGGGCGTGGTGAAGGCATGTGGTGCGGGACGGGCCCGGTCGATGTGGTGGTCGCCTCCGGGAATCGGGTCTGTCTGGGAGTGTCGCGAGCCGTGGGTGTCGCGAAGTTGACGGTCCGCGGTGGTGTCATAGCTCGGGAGTATCCCGGTTGTGTGGAGCGGCCTCGCTGCTGTCGGGGGTGTTGTTCCGTTGGCGAGACGGGTTCAATGTGCTTGGCGGGCCACGTGGTACCGCGTATGGCATCTGGTAGGTGCACGGATCGGGGTACCGAACGTTCGTGTGGTGAATGGGCGTGTTCCACTCGCCGTGAAGGTGGTCTCGGAGGATTTCAAAGGCCTCCCGCCTGGACACAAAGCGCCATTCACGGTGGGCTGTGTCATAGTGGATGCCCACGCCGGTGTTGGGTCTGGCATGGTGCACGAAGCGCAGCCAGGCAAGAAGGTCACCATGCAGGACTGAGTCGCTGTGAACATGGCGGCATTCGGTACCACTGTCGCAAAAGCCTTCTGGATGTCGGGCCTGTTGTCGAAGATGTCGGTAACAAATGTTGTCTCGCGGCATCCAACGCGCATCAACGAACTCCGGATGCAAAAAGGCGCACTGGTGGGCAGAGGCAGGTGCACGTCCCCTGCAGCCGGAATGGTTGATGAAATGGTTGCAGACCTGATTGCCCTGCAAGATGTTGCCCGGACCGACCGCCTCGGGCAGGATCGAAAGATGGTCTTGAAGGGCCCGGTACAGTCGTTCATAATCCGGGTCGAGCTCGGTCATTTCCATGAGCTGGTACTCCTCCACGATGGATGCGAAATTCGCTGGAGCAGTCATGGCGGTCGAGTAGGCAGGGCAGGTAGGTCGGAAAGAAAAATTTGGCTAATTCGCCAAAATGGCGAACGGAGCATGAATCAAGCAGTGTCATCCTGCAGGCACTCAAGGTTCGAATCTGAGTGTGATTCAAATGCCTTCCGCTATCGGTTGTTACTTTTAACACACGTGTTAACCGCAACACTGCTGGTTGCGACCTTCCCTTACTATCCTTTACCCACCCGGGTTTTGTTGGCTCAACTGAACAGCCCAGTCAACGCTGGGCGTCTGGATCCTTCCAGTCATCTTTCTCCAGCGATGCCCCGAGGAGATCGAGTGAGATCTCCCCCAGCAACTTCTCGAAGATCGGCGTCTTAGCGCCGGACGGCGCCTCGCGTCCAGCGAAAAAGGCCGTGATCAGTGATGGACAAACGCTTTGGCGCATTCTTGGCGGTAGAAAGTTAAGCTATCCTGGTTCAGCTCGACTCGTTGAATCGAGTGTCCATGGGTGTCCTTTCCAATTGGTGTCGTCAGATAATGAATGCCAAATCATAGTTTCAAGGATTGCTTCTTGCGGGCACTGTTGGTAAAGGCACTCTTGTGACCAAGCGATCACCGATTCATTCATAAATCAACTCCATAATCTCGACGGTACATAGTTGGGGACCCCCTCCCCTTTCCTCTCAATGGTTGTTATTATAATAAGCAATGGGATATAATATCTTGTATGAAAATACGCACGCGGTGAAACAATGTGTGAATTGGGGCGGCTTTTGAGAGGGATGTTTCCAGAATCCGCCCTCCAGCCTGGTTTGCTGGCTGATTTTGGGAGGAACTTTTCTTACCCCAGCCTCTAAATAAACATGTTTTGGCTCGATACTCTGGACTATGTTTTGTAAACACTTTCCAATGGCGGTTCCATTGGCATACCAGCGCCTACTAGCCAGGGACAAAAGGAATCACTGGGTTTACACTGCAAGCGGCATGTTCGCTTTTGCTTCCGACTAAAAAGTCACCAGTGTCTTTGTTTCTGCGAATTTAGCAAAGCTTCAAATGCAAAAACATACCATTTGAGTCGCAGCTTGGGGCCCTGTTTGCAGCCATGCCTTGTTCTGCAGGATCGTGGTGGGCGCCCGGTCTCGGATCTTCCCAATCTCCTCGCAGCTCGGAAAGCCGAGTTGGTCACGCTGTTTGAGGCTCCCCTTTGCATTCCTCCGAGGTAGACTTTTGCCCCATTTTTCTCCTGTTGGAAACCATTACCACCCCGGTCTCCCTGAGTTGATCCACTTTCGGCATCCGAGACTCTCGCTTGTTGGGTGATCCTTTGAGGTCCCTTTGAAGGTGTGATGCGTGCGTGGAATCCCATGGTTGCAATGACAAAAGGACTTGCGCATGGGCGACTGGAAATCCACCTCTGTCGGAACTCAAGCTCTGGCCTGGTCTAGGTGCTAGCTTCTTAGGGGGTGTCCAAAGAAGCTGAGCAAACAGTCTCCTTTGCAACTAGGGAAAGCTACACCATGACCTCGACCAAATGAACATGAGAGCTCTGAGGCTAGTTCTACTGTTACTCTCCAGGCTCTTGGAAGACGATTCTCCAAACACCTGTCAGGCTGTACACGCAGTCTGCTCCCATGGCCACGGCTTTAGTCTTGAAGTACTCCGCCCCATCTAAAAATTGTTCAGCCCCTGACCGCCCCTTTTTTCAGTAGCAGGGTTAGGCCCACTCCTTCAAACATGCTTGTGTCATGGTGGGAGGCTCTTTATCCTAGTATTTGTCGGGGCTACATCCCAAGTGCAACGTGGATTTTGCCCCCATTGTGTGACACTGGCATAATTGTGGGACAAAAATAAGGGGATCAATTAGTAAAGCACCTTCATCGTGGGTGAAGCCATGTATGGGCTCCCCGATTTTGGCACACCCCCTAGACCTTCCAAGTCCTCGGCATCGGTGTAGAAGGAGGGCTGCCAGCAGCGCCGGCGCACAAAGCTCACCGAGCCGCAGTAGGGCAGCCACCCCGTGTTGCCGACCACCTCGGGTTTCCTCTTGTTTTGAGAGTGCGTACTCCTTTTCATGGCTTTGAAGGAAATCCAACTCAAACAAATTCTGGCCTTATTTGATCTCAGTCAGGCTAAATTAAGGCCGACCGGGTCTTTGCGGTGTGGTCGGTATGATCCATGGTTCCTCGTATAAATAAGAGTACGACCCTACAAAACCTGGAAATGAAAGGCCCGCCCTGCTGTGGCCACAAAAAGAGAAACAACACCATCGGAGTACCAAAAGGCTTTGGACAAGCGAGGGTATGTCTTTCAAATTGGGCAAAGGGGGACCGCCCGGAGGAAAATTGGCCCCAAACCGGGTCCCAAAAGAGGACTACCGGAAAGGGGACCACCAAAAGGAGACGCAGAGGTTTCCAAACACAGATCTGGAAAAGGCCATTCCAGATTCTGAAACGAACCCATTCAGGGGGAGTTGCGCTGAACAAAGGTCGCACATCGCCTGTTTCGAACTCGATGGCCCGGGGAATTAACCACACAAGCGTCCTTAAGTTTGTTGAATCTCACTTTGGTCCAGGAAAAAATGAACCAGGTCGGCCACCCAAGGTGTTTCCCAGAGGCACCCCTAGAAACAAATCCTTTACGAGTGCCAATCCTTTACAGTCCTTCAAGTTTCAATGACAACACCCCCTTCCTTTGCCAAGCACCTGGCTCCCTTGGAACAAAACATGGGGTACAAGACCCCTCTCCATTTCGGAGACAGTCAATATCATGACCATCCGGAGACTAACCAGGTACGAAATGGGATTTTCTCCATTTCGGTGACCCACCAAAGGACGGGTTCGCCGTCAAAACGTCAAAAGTCCGACCCCCGTGCTTCAAGCGGCGAAGTCGGTGGAGTACTGCCAGCCCAACTCATCGGTCTCGCCGTCCACCGGGCAAGTGCTCCTCAAGGCTGGCCGCGCTCGGGTGGTGCGTGTGGTGTGTGTGGTGTTTGTGTTTTGTGTTTGTGTTTTGTGTTTGTGTTAGTGTTTGTGTTTGTGTGCGTGTGCGTTTGTTTTGTTAAGGGCACCCTGATCAGAATAGTTCAATTGGGAAACCCAAGGGAAACCACATGCACAAATGGGATTGTCTCAAAATGAGGGTATCAACCCTAGGGACTTCGTCGTCTTGTTGAGAGAACCTTCCAAAATGCGTGATCTATTGTCCTTCAATGCAACCCAACAAGAAGGACACCCCAAAAAAACAAACACGCCCGTTGTGTCCTGGTGACGTCACTGCTTTCAAGGGTTTACAGGGTTTGCCTTTAGCATGACGCCCCGAAAATGGATTTTTGCGCTTTGTCGGGGCCCCTTCCTCCTCAGGTGATCAAATCCAGGCCCCTTTTGGTATGCTTCGACACCCTTTGAAGCCTTCGTTTTGACCAGTTCCTATTCCATTTTCGAAATGGCTCAGAGCAAATTCCACCAAGTGGCTCACCTACAATTGGTCCAAACAGTGGTGCTTAACTTTCAGAAAAGGGAACGTCGGTTCTTGAGTGGACCGGCCAATACAAGTCGAAACAAGCTGTTTGCCGCTAAAGTGGTCCAACCCCGAAAAGTACAAAGTCCATGAACTCAGAAGGTGGTGAAGGAGAGGACATTTAGGGACCTCCGACCTTCGGCAACCGACCCCTAAGCCCCGAAAGCCGTGGCTCCAGCTGCACTTCCGCCGCTGGCCCAGGAACTCCACCGTCTCCACCGGCGGAGTCTCGCTCTCCTCAGAGAGAGACCATGGGACCCGCGGAATGGATGCCGTGGCTTTTGCTTAAGGCGACCTATGGGTTGCAAATGCGTTCCCTTCGGATGCTCAAGTGATTCTCCTGTGCAAGCTGGGGTCTGAATAAGTGCCTACTGCTGTGTGCTAGTGCCAATCTGACGGTGGGTTCAGACACCACGGGCCAACGCCCCTGAATAAGTACTTTCAACATAAGTGTCTGAATGACCTCAAAGCCTTAGGGGGAAATGTGTGCAGTTGGTCCCATGAAATGGTAAAGGGTTTCTTTGTCGGTGGTTTTCTATGAATGAGGAAGTGACTGTACACGACGTGTTGTGTATACCTGCAAAAAGCCCGACTCAGAAACCGTCTGGACAACAACACTCATTTCCCCATTACACAGGCAGCTTTGGCCTTTCCAAGGAGGTTAAGGACCCGGCCCCTTTTGGTTTCCCGTTTAAGTGTTGGCACCTTGAACGACCGGCAATATGCTGACCCCCAGATGTTGATCTGGCCAGCAGACCTGGACCAGTTTATGGGTTGCTTGCGGCCTCTCTTTTGAACAGGGAGCTTCTCCAAATGGGTGTGATGTTTAAGTGGCGACTCTCTGGTGCACATCAGTTTGGCACCAACCATTTGGGAGGGTATTTTTCCATAAAAAACATGTAGCCAAATGATGGACCCCTTTTGGTTGGTATGTTGGTGGAAACCAAAAATAGCTGGCTGCTTTGCACTGTTTTTAAAAGGAAATTGCAACACAACGCCAACCACTTTGATGGGACTTGTGACACCTCCCTCTTGACACTCTCTATCTCTCTCTCCATCTGTTTCTCTCTGTCGCTCTCTCCCTTTCTGTCGCTGCCTCTCAAACTCTATCTCTCTCTCTCTCTCTCGCTTTGTGTCAATTTCAGTTGCTTCGGCGCAAACAAACGATTTGCCAGTCATGCCATGTCCCTTTCATGTTTACCAGAGCTAATAAGACCAATTGCTCAATGGGCCTGGATCACTTCAGCGGGAACATCCCCTGCCGATCTGCCAGAAAACAAGATCGGCAATAACATCAACCCCAATGTCAACTTCGGATTCGCCCTTAATGACCCTGAATAGACACTCGTAGTCACCAATAGTCACTATTACGCTGCAATATGGGTACCCTTGCTATGGCTCTGACTCGGTATGCGGTGCTTCTCAAGATCGAGAACACCTTCACATTGGTTTCCTACAAATGCCACGAAAAAAGGGGAACCCTCCACGAGACAGACGCGCGCGCGCACAAAAAACAAACAATAAGCACTCCGGGGCTCGGCGATCCGTGCTTCATTGGCGTCCGCCGAGATGAAGGGATGCCGGGTGTAGACGTTGTCCTAGAAGATTGGAAGTGTCCGTGAAAAAGTGCTTTAAATCTAGTGGGTACGTTGCTTTGTTTGCGGGTGATGGAGACTTCAGGTAACCGGTAGGTGTCTCGCTTGACCTGGCTTGTCTTTGAATGGAGGAACCCCAAAACAGATTGGTTTCTCTTTGGAGCACCCCCAAAAAGGCTGCCACACAAAAAGCGTACTTGGACACACAACCCTTGTCGTAGGGACCAGCATGGGACCTGCCAAAGGTCAGCGGCTGGCCTTCTAGTCTAAACAGGTGATGTGTAAATCCCCCCAAAAGGGGAATATGAGAGTGTCTCCAAATACAAACACCCATGCGTGGCTTCGGTTTGGTTTCTCCGTTAAAACAAAAAAAATAGAATTGGTTCCCTCCAAAGAACAACACACAAACACAGATCACAACCAGCACCCCCCAATGGCTGGCCAATTGCCGGCACATCGATTTTGGGCAAAACGATGTCACTTTATGTCTAAGTGACTGCAAAAGCAATTTGCTATCAATTATCACTCATCTGTACTTAGTGCAATTTGTGCAATGATACAAGTGACCTTTCAAGGTCCTTTGGAATGGGGTTGCAGGGGAAAGGGGAGAGCAGAAAATTTGAGGTTTGGAGGGCAAGTTTGAGGTTGGGAGGGGTTCTTGAGGAGCGTGTCACGGCGTGTCACTGCGTGTCGGGGGGTGGCCAATTGCCGGCACATGTACGTTGAACGGTCACTTTTTTGGGATATGAGCGTGTCATCAGCGTGTCGCCCCCCCTCCCCCCCCACCGTTGCATGTGCAATGATCATACATGCCAGCCCAACCCCTCAATTGGATCCCCTCTAGTATCCGGAAGTGACGTTTCAACAAAAGTGACTTTTCACTGCACTTTGATGATGGCAAACAAATCCATGTGACTACAAAACTATTTTTAAGCAAGTGCTGGTCAATTGCCGGCACTTCACCCGGGACGCCAATTACCGGCCATCGGGGGGGCCTGGAAAATGATGTTCCTTATTATTTCCCTTTAAACCAACCTAAAGGGTACCCACAACGGGCACACGCCCCAACCCAACCCCGTTGCATACGATCGGACCGCGGGTTCCTCGAAGGCGACCCACTTCATCTTGGCAACACCGTCGTGGAGCCAGTATGGGGTCTTCCTCGCCAAAGCCGAAACGGCGGTACCGCAACCGTTCCCCTAATCAACCAAGGAATGGCTCGGCCTAGCAAGCTGAAGCGATTGATTTGTCTGTACAGTGTCTGTAGCCTTCTTTGGCGTTAGCCGAGGCTTCTGCCTTTTGCCCTGTTTGCCTTGCTTTCCCTGATTCGGCATTGTTTAGCCTTCTGTGGCCCAGTCTCAAACGGATACCGAATATGAATACCCTCCCAAAAATAAAAACGGAACCAAGAGGCTGGTTGGCACTTGCTTCCTCTGAATTGGTCCCTCGCGGCTCCATGTTTGTTTTCACCAGGCAACATCCCAGTTCAACTTGTGTGGGATCATCCACGTTCGACTTTCAACAAGCATCATTCACAGCGTACAAACTAAAAAAGGGTCAAGTCAGAAGCCAGCAGACTTGCTCAGTGGCTTCCCATTTGAGACGACTTGCTTCTTCGTTTGGCGGTTCACGGCCAAGAGATACTCAGAAACAGGTACAATGGGTGGAATTCACTTCGCAACTGGATCAAAGAGGACACCAAGCAGCATAAGTTGCACAATCTAAACAATTGGTCAATATTAATTGTATCCCAACAGCAGATCACATCGGTCCATACTCCGGCAAACAATATTTCTTGGAGAATTGTCCAACCCCCACCCAGGGCAGAACACGTGGTCCTTTTGACATCTTTTCTGGGACCTGTGTGGCATCTGTCCAAACGGCACTTGGACCTCAGGCAAGGTAGTTGACCTGCAAACAATGCGATCATGTACCCAAAATCATGGGTGCATTATCTCATGGCTGTGGTGTCATGGACTCCAGTCAGTCTAAAAAGGAACCATCATAAATAGGTATCTAAGGGAACCACCACTACACAACTAAGTTTGGAACAAATCTGGGAACAAACCTTCAGTGGCTTGCTATGGGAATATCGGGAAGCCTGGAAATCGGGTTCAACAAACGCCATCTCGCGCCAGAAGGGTTCAAAGGGGTGTTTTCTTCAGATAGGAGTCCCCATAAACTGGCTGGTTCCTTTTGGTTTTCCACCAACAAGCTCCGAATCTGAGAACCCCCTCGGGTCCAGTGGTGCTTGAAGAGGTTGGTCCGCCTCTCCAGCTCCCACATGGACAGCTCCTTCAGCACCTCCGGATTCGTTGCTCGGGTTTCGTGCGGAACTGACCCAAACTTACCACAAAAAAGGTTCGTGTACTCAGTGGATCCCTCGTGAACCCCTAGTAGGTAACCCTTCACCATGTTCCTTTGCGCATAGGATGGTTCCACTACTGTTCCATTGGTTACAAAAGGGCCTAGTCAGAAAAATATTACACAAACTGTACAATTGCTCAGCCCCTCAGATTGCATGATAGGACCCCCGGATTGTTCCGGACTAAAACGCCTCGATCGCGTTTGCCAGCCCCCCCCCCCCCCCAAACCCCCCGCCACAGGCCTCGTCTGGGGAGATCATGGAGGCGGTGCGCACCAAGCGGGTCTGCGGCGCTTTGGCCTCGGGGGATTTCACCGTGGCGGACTTTTCGTAGGCGCCGAAGAGGTCCGCGCCCACCTCAGCTGAGCCGGGTGCGCTTCGGGGGCTTCTGGTCTTGTTTCTGTTCTTGTGTTTTTGCTTTGTTTTTCCTCTTTTTTGTGACATTTGCGAAGTTCAGATCAACCAGATTCGATTCAGCCTTTCGAGGGCGCCTGGCCCGAGCCTGCTTGGGGCATGGGTTGCTGGAATAGGCGCGCCAAGCCGATTGCCTTCGAATCCCGTGAAGGGTCAAAGGTCAACGGGCCTTTGGTGTTTGGATGGTGTTTGGAGGGAAACCAAAGGTGTCCAGAACGAGATGTTTTGCATACTGTTGCAGGTGCCCCCCTACAGAGTTTGCTTTTTGACACCTCGAACAAATACAAGGGCACCTCCAAAATGGCTCCGGCTCTTCCCTAACAGGAAATCTAGACGGCAAACCCTGCTTAGTTTGCTAGGGTTGGTGAGTTTTCGGGGCCTATCAGAATGGGCTGCTAAGGAGTTGTGGGGCTTGGACGGGGTCAAGGTTGGGGTCGGCTTTTTATAAGGCATTTGAGGCTTGTGGGTTTTAGGCTTAAACAAAAAAATGAGGAGGTCAAGGCCGAGGTTTGGGTGCTTTAAGGCATTTGAGGCCTGCGGAGGGTTGACATTTATAAGGGTTCGGGTTTGGGGGAGTTTGAGCGGGAACTGTTCCAACGACCTAGTCTGTTTCCAGCCAGTGCCTCCTAAGCAAGTATGGCATCCTGCTCTCGTCAGAGAGTAGGCCGAAAGGGTAAAACTTGAGTAGCAGAAACATCAGTTGGCTCACTGAAAGCCAGTCTGCGAAGAAAGCAGGCCTGGTTCAAAACTCGAAGCTCTGTTTAGTCGCCGCCTACAAGGTCAGGGAGCTTCTGAAGGGGACGTCTAAGCCGGTTGATGCTCTCTGAAAAAAAGGGCCGATCCGTTTCATGCCGGCCCCGGATATTGGTCACAAGGAGTGCGGAAGGGCGAGCATAAGCATATACACAAAAGTATATAGTATAAAAGTGACATTACCAGGTTGCCAATGTTCAACTGCTCAAGGACCCTTTCCCGCAACATCTCCCTCCATCGCGGTTCAGCATGTCCATCCGCTCCCTATGAGACTGGTCAAAACTCCTCAACACGGCCCATGCATGTGTTTTTGTAGGGAACCTTCTAACGGTTGAAAGGATGACTGACCATCCTGACTACCCTCTCATCAAGAAACTTGGAAGCACACCTTCCTTCCCCTCAACAAAGTGTTCCGCAAGGGTCTGTGAACCAAACCACGTTTGGTGGGAAGTGATCCCAAAGCGTGTTTGGATTTCACGTTTTGATCCTTTCTTCCAAAGCCGAGGGGCGAAGTACCTCACACACTTTTGCAGCAGCCCCAAATCTCCGAACTCGAAGATGCGCAGGTCCAGCTCCTTGATGGCCTTTTCGGGAACCACGACAAAGGGAATCCCAAAAGAGCAGTCATGCGTGGATGACAAACACAAAACAACAACCTTAAATTCATGAGAAATGACACAGTCTCCATAGAGATACGGAATCCTCCAAAGTAACCCTGGTTGCATTTGGTTGCCCTCTCAACCGAAAGGAGGCAAGAAGGCTCCGCAGTCGCTTTGCCACACCGCATAGGGAAGCCTAGCGGGTTTATGGAGAGTGATCCACTGATTCGTCCCTTCAAAAGACTTAACGGCTTCCTGGCTGATGCCATTTTTAAAAGTGAAGGTCCCTTCCGGACGCGCGTGCGAATTAGTGCCGCTTTGAAGTTGAAAGGCAACAAAAACAGATGGTAATTTGACCAGGTTTGGGTAAACGCTCAGTCGACCATTTTGGTTTGCCTCACACCAAATAAATCGTTCGGGGCAACCTTGGTCATGACCCCAAATTCAATCAAGATCACATCCGCTGCTTAAACTGAACGGTCCTGGTTTTTCTCGACATCCGCTGTCCCGACAAGGGGCGCCAAAAGAATGGTTTTGCCTGGTTGAATGCGTGCACAAACCTCATGCCGCCAGCTTCCCGGCCTGGCCGTCAAAATCAATGTCATCTTTGAAACTCACCAGCACAGGGTACGTGTGGGAGTCCGAATTCTCCTCTAGTCTCAGGCCTTGGCTTGCGCCGCTCTCGCCCACCGGGGCGCGCTCCGGGAATTCTTAATGGAGTCTTACTTCACAAAAATAGTTGAGAAATCCTATGACTCGTTAAAGCAAGACTGACATCTTTCTACATGCTGTTTTGTAGTATAATGGTCTCGCGAGAGTAAAAAATCTCAACTCAAACTCCAGCTAGGTTTCCGAACCTAAGCCAAGTGAGCTTTCTGATAGAATGCAGGGACGCTGCCGCGGCTGCGGTTCTCAATCGATTGGCTGCGACGGCCTTCCCACGGTCGGCCCTATGACTGCCAACTCTGGATAGCGTGGCCTCGTGGAAGAAGGAGCAGCACGCCAGAAGAAAAAACAACTCAAACACTCCGAGGCACGCATCTGACAGAAGAATGCAGCTTGCGCAAGGCAGAAGGCGAATGTGGAAGACGCTAAACAAAACTGACACGCGGAGCTCCCAAGGAATAGAACCTCTGGAACACTGAATGATGTAAGGATACCTGGCCTGCCGTGGAAACAGTATCTCACAGCTTGTCCTTTGACAAGCTCAACCCAAGCAACTGTTTGTGCGCTTGAGGATAGCAAGCAATGCTTGGGCCCCCGACCAGGACAAACCAAGTGAGTGGTGGTTTGTATTCCTTTTAACATGACGTATCAAACCCTTCCGCGAAACCTTTCGCGAAGCTTCCGCGGTGTGAAGGGTACCTTCTGCGAGCTTGTTTCTATCAATTTCTTTGTAAATGCTTCCGCTTCGACAGAGATGCGCAGGCTGCAAGGCAGGCGCTACGGCGCGAGGACGAAAATGACGACCTGCTGCGCGACGATGAGGAAGGTATCGCGCGTGGCGCAGCCAAGCTGAGTGAGCGGATACCGAACATTCTCCTTGCAATCGAACTGGAGAAGGGCAGCGTCAGCTGTGAGGCCAGCCGAGGACAAGGATGACAACGATGCGTCTTGCCTGCGGGCGGAAGTCTGGTGCCAGCGGTACGCCTCAAGAAACTCCACATGCGCCGTCAAGCGATGGATTATCGAAGCTCCCGCCGTGTGAAGAGCCAGCTTGCTAGCGTTGGGCAGCTTCTGCCTCTCTGCATTTCTGGTAGAAAAGCATTCTGCTGCTGAAGGAAGGCGCGGAGCCGGCTGATGAGCGGGAACTTGTCTTTGTCCACCAACTTGGAGACCAGTTGGCTAGAGCCAAAGACGGCAAAGTACGCGGGCCAGATCGCCTCAAATCGCTTGTTCAAGTGGTGGCAATGCTAGCACACATCCGCCGACTCCTGCAGCTCTTACAGTCTGGATGTGGAGATTGCTTGCCGTGAGCCACCTCTAGGCGCGGAAGGAGTTTGCACGGGGGTGGCGGCGGTGGCGAGGATTGCGCCACTGCCTGGCGCGTTTGCTGAGGTAGGTGCCGCTGAGGGCTCTGCCAAGGAGCTGACTTCCGCCGTCTGTGCGGACTGGGCCTGCAACAATTGGCTTGGCAGGCGGAAGTGGCGCCGCTAGCGCGCCAGCGTTGGGTCCGCAGACGCCTGGGCAAGAAAAGGCGCAAAGTACCGCAACAACACGCAGCCCAATTTTCAATGCTGCAACCCAGAATTCATGCCTTACCCGAACACACGAACCTGGTTATAAGCAAAACGCTCTGTTCACTGAACGTCTGCAAGATATGTGGTTTTCGGCTTTGCTCCTGGGATGGCTTCTTGCCTCCGTCCTGCCGCCAAAGTCAGTTCGTTCGGGAGAGGCACCCTTTGCGTCACCGCGCGTTGCTCCTGCTAGGGATCAAGAGTGTCCCTTTCCTTTCTTGGGGGCTGGGAGGCACCTCATTTCTGTCCCAGAAAGCCAGCGCATCCAAAAAGGATCGGCTCCCGCAAAACCCGTCCTGCAACAACTAAGAACAGCCTGCTGATCAAAACAGCTCAAGGCACACAATTTCATCCTGCCTGTCAACAGCCAGCAGTGCTAAATTGCACGAGCCCCCTGCGGGAAGGAATGAATAAGTGTTTTCAATACGTTGGGCAGAAAGAAGTAACACCTGCAACCCTCGACTCAAAATTTGTAGTAAAACACATCCATCCCTTCTCGCAAGGGCTCGACTCAGATACTGCCCCAGCCAGCACCCTTTTTTCCTCAAATTTCCAGGTTGATGTGCTTCTCGCATCAAAACTGCACACTACCGTTTCGATTTGAACATCTGGCTGATGTTGCCAGACGGGGGCTCTTTTCTTCCATTTGTTCGCGTGGGAATTTGAATGTTGTAGACTCGACAACATTTCTCGTCGATTCAACACCATTCCCCGTGTCGCCCACTCGACAACATTTCTCGTCGGTTCGACAACATTTCCGAGAATGTTGTCGGGTCGACAACTCTTGGAAAGTTGAAAATGTCGTCGACTCGACAACATTTCTCGCCGGCTCGACAACATTTCCGAAGATTTCGTCGAATCGACGACATTTCTCGTCGATTTGACAATTCTTTCCTTTTCCTGTGGAACATTGCAAATGTCCTCGACTCGACAACATTTCTCGCCGATTCGATTCGACCTGAAATTCTTCGACTCGACAATCAACTTCTTCATTTTTCCCGTGAAAGTTGAAAATGTCGTCGACTCGACAACATTTCTCGTCGATTTGACAACATTTCCGGAAACTGACACGCCAACATTTCTTGTCGATTCGACAACTTTTCCGTTTTTCCCAAGAGGAAACTGAAAATGTCGTCGACTCGACAACATTTCTCGTCGATTCGACAACATGTCCGGAATTTTTGTCGACTCGACAACATTTCTCGAAGATTCGACAACACTTCTCGACTCGACACCATTTCTCGTCGATTCGACAACATTTCCGGAAATGTTGTCGAATCGACAACATATCTCGTCGATTCGACAATATTTCTGGAAAGGTTCGTCGGTTGGTGTTTTTTCCAAAACAAACTGTGAACACGCTTATTTTTTATGCAAAAATGACCAAAACACTTATTTTTGTGCTCCCAACTCCGTGAAACCACCTATTAAAGATGCTGCGCAAAAATGTTGTCGACTCGACAACATATCTCGTCGAATCGACAACATGCATTTCCAGAAATGTTGTCGAATCGACGAGATATGTTGTCGAGTCGACGAGATTTCCGGAAATGTTGTCGAATCGACGAGAAGTGTTGTCGAGTCGACGACATTTTCAAATTTCACGCCAAAAAGGAAAGAGTTGTCGAGTCGAGCAGATTTCAGGAAATGTTGTCGAATCGACGAGAAATGTTGTCGAGTCGACGAAATCTTCGGGAACGTTGTCGAATCTTTGCGGCCGCCCTTGTAAGGCAGATTAAGGCAGTGAGCGCCTCCATGCCATCCGCTGTTGCCAGTGTTGCTTGAGTTCGCGCTTCTGCTTGTGAACGCTTGTTGCTTGAGCTGTGCTCCGTGCATGAGGGCATGCCCAGACTCTTGTGAATGAAGCTTCCGCAACGCATTTGCATTTCCAACTGCGACCGTGAGACTCACTGATTCTTCCGAGGCAAACTGCAACAGAAAGAAGATGCCACATGACACATGATGCCACCAAGCTAAATCCTCAATGAGTTGCATGGTCCTTGGTTGATCCGGAAAAGGCTCTTCGAGCTTAAGGATTTCGATTTCCATTGAACCTGCAAATTGCAAAAGGTCAGACTATGTGCAAGTAAAACCCCATTCAGGTTGGAAGAAAACCGATATCGTCCATCAGATCTGTCGCCTCCAACGTTTCAACAGGGGGAACCTGGTTGCATCCTTCAGGAAGTGTTCAAACCAGTCCGCGAGTCGTGTGAAACACTTCTTCATTTGGAATATATATAGGCCCCCCCCCGGAGCGCGTGCAATTTAGCAGCCAGCCGGGCGCGTGTACGACGTTGGCGTTGCCAAAATTGGCAATCGTTTGTGTTGCCCCCGAACCCAAATCATTCGCTTGAAGGGCCCGAGCTGCATCAAACACGACAGCCCCGCGCCCGTTGTTATCCTCCTGACACTCCAGGGTGACAAGGCTGCAGCCTCCGGCCCCAAGGCGGCCCACCTCCCGCAGGTGACCAAGCTTCACCCGTCGTGCCTTCCGATGATGCCGTTCGGGCCGCCGGCACCCGCGACCCCCACCTCCGAATCGGAGGCGCTCTTTTGCCCCTTGCGCCGCGCCACTCTAATTGAAGCTGAGCGGGGGATCAATCGGACTGAAAAAGCGTGGACTCCAACTCCAACCTCCAATGGGGGGTGCGCTTCAATCAAGTGCAAGTGCGCAAGGCGCACAGTAATCTCTGCAATGTCAATTTTAATGTTGCAAGCAGGCCGACTGCAGTCAAAGGCAGTGGAGACTGCAAAATCTCATGTGCAACATGTGAAGTAGGAGGGCGCAAGCATGACGAGTTAAAGCCAATGATAAGGCAACCAACCACTGCTCACTCAGCCAAAACAAAGGGCGAGGAAGGAAGCATGGGCACTGGCTTACGAGCCTTACGAGCTGTACGGACACGCGGGCCCGTGAACAGCTTGCGAGGCGCAAAGGCCGCAATTGGCCGATAAATTTGCAACTGAACAAGCGCGAATTTGCAGGAGAAGACAGCGGCTTGCAGCACTACGGCTGGAGCCATTCACAAATGGCTTGAGCCAAAATGGCTGCGGGGCCCAAATGCAAAAACAACCATTGGTTAAAATGGACCTTCCTGAAACACACTGCGGACGTTTCAGATGTGAAGCTCTCTCGCACAGACCCCGCGCTTGCAGGCTACACTTGAAGCAAAGAGATAAACATCCAAAATGGCACTCTCCACAAAAATCATGTAAAGACCCGACAATGCCTCGTCAGCCATGCAAGGGCCTCGGGGCAAAGGCATCAACGGTTGGGGGTTAGGGTTGACCGGGTAAGCCAAACTCACCCATGATGGTTCTTTGAATGGAGGATCCTTATTCCCAGTGCATGGTGTGCAAACCGCATTCTGCAGAGCCTCGTGTCCATGGCACAGTGACTGAAGATTTGCCCACAAACCCATGGAAAACAAGGGGTGAACGCGGCATTGGCCTTCTTTTTGACATTCAAGGAAACCCACAAACCGTGTGAGAAAACAAGGTCCGGGGTTCCCTCTTTCTGGCCCATAATTCATCAGGGGAGGCTCCTCTGCGTCTCCCGGGCAAAATGAACAGCTCTGGTAAATGATTCCTTTTCGAGAGCTTTTTTGAGCCTCCTGTGCTCGAAAACATGACGGATAGGGTTGCTTCGCCAATTGCCCAGTCCCTTGCAGATGTTGTGCTTGCTTAAACAGCAGTGATCTAAACAGTTGCAGCCCTGCCACCCACTTAGGCGACTTACAATCATGGTAACTGGGTTATGATGCCAAGTGGTTCTATTTCCCTGTAGGAAGTCCCACACATTCAACACTTGGATGAAGGATGAAGCTAGCAGGCGACCCACACGACCCACACCAATGGGATGGTTACTGACCGGTTGGCTAAGTGTATTGACCCTGTACCAAAGGATTTCATCCCAGCTCTAACCCCTTCCCATGGCATTCTAAGGCCGTACTGCACGTGATGTGTTGCAGCCTTAAAGAATCAAAGGGCAAAAGGGCCGCCACCGGGGTGCGCCCTTGAATTTGTTGGTTACAACTCCCTTGTTGGCAGAAAAGCCCAATTCGGGTCTTATTTTGAGGACGCTGTCGGAGAAACCGGAACGAACTTCTACGGGAAGCTAGGCCAAGTCCTAGTTTTGTTGGGTATTCGGCGACCTTCCTGCGGATGTTTCCCTTGAAACCGGCCAAATCCGGGGCTTGGAATGTCCAGATGTGGCGAGCTGCTGGCGATCTGCGCCCACTTGGCGGCAAAGGTCACCTCCACGCCCAGAACGGAGGAGTAGAAGCAGAGCCGCGAGTTGGAGATGAAGATCTTCCCTGAAAGTGGGGGTGCGGTGGGGTGGGGTGGGGGTGGGGTAGGGTGGGGTGGGCTGGGGTGGGCTGGGGTGGACGGATCTGGGTGGTTTGTGAGCTCAGTTCGCGCTGAGTGAATTTCCCAGATCCACCATGCCCCCCTTCTTTCCCCCTTTAGAGATCCACAAGGGTATGGTTGAAAGGGGTGACTTTGCTCCTTTCCGCAAAAACAGAAAGCCAACCGACCACTTTCTGTCCCTTCCACTTCAAAGACTTCCGCCCTGGGTCCCTAAATGGGTTCTAACACATGGATTCCTTTTGGATGCTACACACATTATGATCCTTGGGTCCTGGGTGCAAGGGATCAGAACTGTCATTGAACGGATCCCCCTGATGTGTTTTCAGGGCACCCCCAAAATTGAGGTGGGTGTTCCTTTGATTAATTTCCTTAAAAGCAAACCAACACTTGGTGTCCCTTCAAAAAACATATATATATATATATACCCTGGGGTTCCTGTGGCTGTGTTTTACGTGGTCGATAGGTTCGCCGCTGTATATGATGGTCGAGGGGGATTGATCATTTTTCCCGCCAGGTACAACATTTCTGGCTTGTTGTCCACGTCCCTGCAGGATCTTGAAGCTTAATTAAGATGATTACAGGACCACTAGCCCTTAGAACATTACAATTAGGACGTCAACATCCAAATCGGATATAGAACAATCCAATTGGATCAACTCTAGCCCTTCGCAGGGCGTCCATTAACTTTGCAGACTATAGGGGTGAGGGTGTGTGGAGAGGGCGAGGGTGCATATTTATACCTCCTTTTGGGAATCTGAGATAGACCCAGTGAGGATGCACATGTGAAACATCACATGTTTTGAAAGGTATATTCATACATATATAGATATATGCCAAACATGCCCCATAAATTCCATCAATCCAGAAATAGGTATACTTAGACCTTCCGAAGGTACACTTCTTTTGCCAATTGGTTTTTGAGCTCATTCAGAAAAAAAATAACGAAACGTCGATTGGCAAATCATAGCTGCTCAGCCCAG
Source organism: Effrenium voratum (assembly GCA_963377175.1). Taxonomy (NCBI): domain Eukaryota; class Dinophyceae; order Suessiales; family Symbiodiniaceae; genus Effrenium; species Effrenium voratum. Next base: position 546,026 of record CAUJNA010000702.1, on the reverse strand, counting down.
GCACGTTTGCGTTGCACATTCACGGCTCTCGGGCTGTTTCTAGACTCTGCACTACGCACACGTACCGTGTAACACAATATTGTTTGCCATACTTGGGTCACTCTACAACCCCATGTTTGACAAAGCTAACTCGAGGCGCTTAAGTATCGAGCGGACAGTTAGTTAAATGCACGCCTGGAATGCAAACCCTGCAGCTGCAGGGAGCCATAGAAGCAGTGGCAGTTCACCATATCATGCATACAGGGCACCATATCAAAGGCAGCAATAAAACATTATGCAACATAAATTGTTGCAGTTGGGGCCCAGTTAAAGCCGTGAGCCCTGCCTTGCACTATCACTCATGATGTAAAGTCCATTGCACGTGCTCCATGTCCAAAGAAGCCTTTACTTGGGCATATCTTGCCTTGCAGCTCTTGGGCGGAATATCGTTCTTTGCTGCATGGTTTAACTTAAATTCCCAAATCAGAAATCTTGATTTACCAGATAAGGCCCGTCCTCAAAAGCGGGCACCGACGACTTAAAATATGGGTCCGGAACACATCGCTGATTGGCCGGAAAAGATCGCTGACTGGCTGGAAAAGATCGGCGACAGGCTGGTGAAAATTGCCGAATCGATTTTTGCTCTTTCAGTTGCTTTTGCTTGGGTGCCCGCCAATGAATTTTCAGAGCATGCAAGCGAGCTTTGCAGCCCTCAATTTCTGAGTTTCCTGAAGGTGGCATGCAGTGCTTCGGGCTCAGACTTTGCTGTGAAGTCTAATTGGAAGCGGACCTTCAGATCCGATATGTTCGCGGCTGATAAGTGATTGATCAACAAAACCCATCAACATCCTGGATGTTATGAGCAGCCAACGACACTTATTGCAAAGAAGGTCGGTTCACACAGGATGGCACGAGGCAACATGGACTGCAAAGATGTACTGTGGCACTTGGCCCTCTTTTGCGGAACAAGTGGCTGCGCGATGCGAGCTGTAAGTCCAACGCAAATTCAGGAAAAGTGCCCACAAAGAGCGAATTGAAAGCAGCGGTGCCATAAAGCCACAAAGTTCGATGACATGTTGCAAGTAACAAAAATGCCGCTCAGCCTCAAACTCTGTCGATTTACAAAAAAAACACACGTTGTTGTGAAACAGCCAAATTTTGACCCTCCTCCCGAAATTCTCAGGTGTACGAAAAGGGCAAAGGCGCGTGGACAGTATGGAGAGGGCGAGGGTGCACATGTGTGTTGACTATCAACTTTTCAGAGCTGGGTTTTGTGCAGCTGGTTTTGGATCCAGTATTGGATGCTGGTGCCAAGATAGATCAACCAACACTGAGTACATCACCTGTTCTTAGGCCAAGTAGCTGCTGTAGCTGTGAGAATATGCAAGCGGCATGCCGCACCTGTGCTAAAAGTGCTAGCTGATCGACGGGTTCATGAGCAAACAATAAATTAGATTGTGCTTTCCAGCTAGCAGTACTAGATGGATACACAATGTAGTAGAACAGGGCCTTTCGCAAAGCGAGCAAAAAACTCAGACTTGAAGTTTGACATGGTGCGCGTACAGGCCCTCAAAATGACTTCAAACAGGCTGGTGTGGGAAATGCAGGGGAGGAAGGGGAAGGGGGGGAGGGGGAGGCGGAGGGGGTAAAGTGATACTTTTTCGGCGGGGGCATTGTCCGTGAAATCAGGCCAATTGTCCGTGAAATAACGCCCATTGTCCGTGAAATCAAGGCCATTGTCCGTGAAATACGCCCATTGTCCGTGAAATTACGGGATCTACAAAACACATTTTTCAGCGTTGAACTAAGTGAGTGCCCCCCCGACGGCGCAACCTACAAATGGGAAAAGGAGGCAGGTGTATGACCTTGGGCCGGTGAGAATCGTCAGGCGACTGACGGTGTTGAGGCTTGCGCGCAGCTTCATGATACCCGGAGATTTCGGGGGGGGGGGGGGGGGGGTCGATTTGTAGCTGTTTCACAAAAGCATACGTGATTTTCGTAAATCGACGGGTCTTGAGGCTGAGCGGCATTTTTGTTACTTGCAACATGTCATCGAACTTTGTGGCTTTATGGCACCGCTGCTTTCAACTCGCTCTTTGTGGGCACTTTTCCTGAATTTGCGTTGGACTTACAGCTCGCATCGCGCAGCCACTTGTTCCGCAAAAGAGGGCCAAGTGCCACAGTACATCTTTGCAGTCCATGTTGCCTCGTGCCACAAATTTTTTGCGCAACGCACTCCCCAATACGGAGATACTCTCAGCTTCAACAGAGCGCTGCGCAGCATGCACGACAAGCATTGGACAGGGTTCGAATGGCCAGACAGGCACAATTGGCTGCTGGCATTGCTAGGAATTCAATTTGCTTGACAAAAGCCATGCGATCTTCAGGTAAGACGCCATTTCCGCTTTTGCCTTTTGAACATCCTGTGTGAACCGACCTTCTTTGCAATAAGTGTCGTTGGCTGCTCATAACATCCAGGATGTTGATGGGTTTTGTTGATCAATCACTTATCAGCCGCGGACATATCGGATCTGAAGGTCCGCTTCCAATTAGACTTCACAGCAAAGTCTGAGCCCGAAGCACTGCATGCCACCTTCAGGAAACGCAGAAATCGAGGGCTGCAAAGCTCGCTTGCATGCTCTGAAAATTCATTGGCGGGCACCCAAGCAAAAGCAACGGAAAGAGCAAAAAACGATTCGGCAATTTTCACCAGCCTGTCGCCGATCTTTTCCAGCCAGTCGGCAATCTTTTCCGGCCAATCAGCGATGTGTTCCGGACCCATATTTGAAGTCGTCGGTGCGCGCTTTTGAGGACGGGCCTTATCTGTGATTTGGGAATCCAAATTAAATTCCGCCCAAGAGCTGCAAGGCAAGATATGCCCAAGTAAAGGCTTCTTTGGACATGGAGCTCGTGCAATGGACTTTACATCATGAGTGATAGTGCAAGGCAGGGCTCACGGCTTGAACTGGGCCCCAACTGCAACACTTTATAGTTTTGCGCTGCATGTACGAGAAGGGGTATGGGTTCCGAGGCGAACATGCTGAGTGGAGCTGCATGCATGCACTCTGCGTAATATTGTGTTGCTACTGCTTTTGCTATGGTGCCGTGTATGCAGTGGATTATGCTGCCAATGCTGCTTCTATGGCACCCTGCAGCCGCAGGGTTTGCATTCCAGGCGTGCATTTAACTAATTGTGCGGTCGATACTCAAGCGCCTCGAGTCAGCTTTATCAAACATGGGGCAAACAATATGGTGTTACACGGTATGTGTGCGCAGTGCAGAGTCTGGACATTGAGAGAGCACACAGCCCAAGAGCCGCGAATGTGCAACGCAAACGTGCCTGGGCTGAGCAGCTATGATTTGCAATCGGCGTTTTTGTTGCTTGAATCGGCAGCATTTGCTTGAATTGGTGTCATTTCTCTAAATGAGCTCAAACACCAATCGGCAAAAAGTGTACTTTCAGAAGGTCCAGGTATGTGGTTTGTGCGAGAATGCCTGCACGCGGGCTCTCATAACTCCGGAGGTCGCCTTTGCGCCTGAAACCGGCCAAGAAAATTGTGAGACAGGGCCACATTACACAACATGAGGTTCAAAACGGTATGGAGCAGAGTAGATGTTGAACGGTGGCCACCACCCAAGCGAGATCAGGGCATGACAAGGTGATGCCACGGTGAGCTAAGCACCCAACTACAACACAACGACGACGCTGCGATGAAAAGTGCAAGGGTGTAAGGAATGCTTGAAACCACATAATGGAGATATCGGGTAATTTGGGTGCTAAACAGGGCTAAGAGTGACTTCATGACGGGCCTTTCTTGCGCTCTTTAGTTTCAAGCGAAACCAGCCAAACCATCCGCTTGACCGGCCAAAAATGACCAAAGTCGTGACCATGAAAAAATCGCGGCGATGCTAAGAACAAAGGGCGAGGATGTATAGAGGGGTCGATCCAGTATAACGGAGACAAATGAACACCTGGGCTTGGATCAACATCTAAGTTCGTAAGGGCCCTTTGTGCTTGCATCTATGGATCTAACCATCATTGTGCAACAAAGCGTGAGGAGGCCCGAAAATATTGTATTCAAAATGTTGTATGTCCTGCCAAAAGCAGCCGGTGCAAAAATATGTGCGTAGACGACAAAAAAGAGACAAATATGTGAGGAGAGGACGACTGTGTATAACGGAGACGAGGGAAGCCCAGGGGCAGGTTTGGTTCTTAACTCCATTGATCATTCGGACTCATTTGGGAACAAGATTCCATGTGGTGATGAGACAGCACCATGCGGGAACTTGTGGAGGAATTGATATCCGAACTGCCTGTCGGTCTTTCGTATGAACAAACTTGGTTCTGGTAGATTATTTCCCAGAACAAACTTGGTTCTGGGCTACGAGCCGCTTGAGCGTCTCTACGCTTGGGATCTGCGTGCTACGCAAAGATAATTGTGCTGAAGCGGCCCCGCTTCCACTACTTGCCCCAGCAGGCAGAGGCCGACGTTATGTCTCCAGACCTTGTCGGACGCCTTTCGAAAATCATAGGCTCCAATCCGCCGGCCCAGCGCCAGCGTGCCACAGCTTGGAGAATGGACGCAGGATCCCCAACAGTTGCAAGGCCTGCCCCCGCTACCAAGCCTATGCTTTTGTGGCCACCGTGGCGTTTTTGGCTGGAAACATACGCTGAGCAGGTTTGTCCAACTACTAGGCCGAACGCAAGGGCGAGGGTTGCAATGATGATTCGTTCGGCTTGCAATGGGCCTTGCCCTTGCAGACAAGCTGCTCTGACCATGTCCAAGGATCGCCGTTTTGCATGCCCCAACACCTTGCGAGACCACACCGGCTCTTATTTCGCGTGTTCGGGCCAACGCTCGTGCTATAGGCCTTCCAACCGAGATCGCGAAGACGCATCATGAAGGAAAGGAGCGACGAGGGCGCCTGGCTGCCCGGGAGCACGCCAAAGGTTCTGAGACGAGTTGCGGACTCCTGGAAGTGTTAGGTGAGCGAATGCACCTCTAGCTTCGTTTGTGCATTTTGCCTGCTCCAATGCTTGTTCGCTTTGTTGGGGACTTTCAGGCACTTTTCTGAGTGATTTGCACGCTTTTCGGAGGAAACTACACAGGCAGCGAATTCGGTACTGCTTGTGGAAACAAGGATGCTGCGCTACTCGTCCCCCGCTCCGGCGCAGCTGTTTGTTGACGTATCTTACGCGCACACATCCTAACTACTTCTTTTATCTCAATCCAGGACTGGTTTAAGCAAGCATTTTGCTGCACACGTGGCACCCGACGCCATACCACCTATGGATTGAACACTTTGTGGCAGCTGTTGTTGCAACCCGCTTCATGAGCACATCAATAACTTCAAGCCAGCACGTGTTGCCTGGGTATGCACGGATCCGCCATGTGCTCTAGGACCCTGCCTGCGCCACAGCTTGTGTGAAACCACGTCGGACCAAGTCGCTGTCAGGTAGCAATTTAAATTGTTTTTTCGGCGCCCTGCCACGCCTCAATTTGCTCGCAAATGTCCAGTACCATCGCTACGAAGAGTGTGCACATGCGTGGCGCGCTTCAGACCGTTTTAGGCAGAAGATGTCCCGCAGCGCTCGATTTGAGTTGCAGCTGCGCTGATCCCTTTCAAGGTGAAGTCTTGGAGTTCCAAAATCGTCCATCAAGCAGGCTTGTCAATGTGCAAGGCTCAGCCCGACAACGACCAACTGGCACCAAAATGCACGTTGGTTCCTTGAATCATTCCGGCGAGTTCTGGTCGACAAGGCGCGCATTTATCCTCGTCCTAGTTGTTTTTGAACAGCTTGCAGGTTGCTGTCAAGGCTATGTACATCCAGGTCCCTTACCCAAACAAGCCAAAAAACGCCTCGCGCAGTTCTTGGAACTTTGCGCATGTGTTGCTTGAATTGCGCACTTTTCCATTGTGTGCACTTAGTTTTGCTCAAGCTACGTCTGATGCAAGTGGTGAGGTTGCGTCGGCAGCTTGACAGAAAATGCCAGGCTGCCTCGCTACGCTCCAGCCCTTGCTCGCCATAGTTTTGTCTGCCCTGCCAGAAATTTGGCTTTAGAATTAAACACGTCTTCTTGGGGCAAGCCTACGTGACAAGCCCCCCCCCCATGTTCCTGTTACCGACCCATGTTACAAAAGTTCTTGCCACACGCCTCCGTAGCAAGACTCGCGCCGCTCTGCACGTCACACACCCTGAGCGAGCACAGCCGTATGACAAACGAACAAAAAAGCACAGGCAGTCCCCCATGCTCAGGTAATTTGGTTTGGTAGCACCCCACAACCCCAATTTATTTCCATTTCACATTGACTTGAAGCACAGGCTCAAGTCCAGCAGTCACGTGGTGAACGACGGCTCACGTGCGTGTGTTGTGTGCCTGTGTGTGCGACCTAAGGTTGTCGGAGCTGCGAGGAGGCCCTCTCCGCTTCTTTGGCACGGCCGAGCGGAAGGCCTATCTTTACCAAGACGATGCTAGCCCGTGTAAGCATGGTAAATGCTGAGAACTGACGATATCTCCTTTGGTTGTTTCACGTATGAGCGTGCGGACGCCCACCGCTTAAAAAACATACCTGGGCACCTGCATGCAAGCAGCAGTTGTTTGTGTTTGGCACATGCACTCCCCCGCTCTCTCTTCTACCTCTCTCTCTTTGTTTTCGGTCTTAGATCTCTCCCTCTCTCTGTCTGTCTCTGTCTCTCCTATTTTTGTTCCTCCTGCTTCCTCTTTTTCATCTCTATCTTCCCTTTTTCTCCTTTCATTTGTTTGCAAGAGTCACCTTCCATCCGCATTGCGGGCAACCGCCCAAACTGACATTGCAGGCGCCTGAAAACTAGGGGCGTGTTTTTTGTTTTTCAGTCCCTGTAATGCCTGCTGGTTTGTCCTCGGTTTTCGTCTCCCAGGCGGCCAAGCGGTCCTACAGCTTGCAAGTCTCTTGGCGAGAGTGTAGCCCGTTGGGCGCGTTAAAGCGAGTGTCAAACGAGAACGACTCTGGAAGAGGGCGGCAAAAAGATGGGCATCGACTGTGTGGGGCATTTACTGTGTGCTAGTCAGCTTCCCAAACCCAACAAGGATGGAGGAGATGCATTCCACTTGTACAAAAAAGGGAAAGGTTGCCCAGCAGACCATTCATAGCTGGGGCTGGGGAACAACTCTCTCGCAATTCTCACGCTATGTGGCGAGCGCGGCCGCTCGCCTTGTTGCCCGTTGTTTTGTTGTATCAACTGTTATTTTAGTGGCAGCCATGATGCTTTTCGCGGCGGTGTTACATTGACGGACTCCTGGAACCTAGAATGCCCCGGGAAGAGCGGCTGATGCTAGCAGGGGAGTACGTTGACAGGTCATGAAGCCTTGCCCTTTCGTGATCTGCCGCGATTTTCCGACGATGGCTGCTTGTCCCTTTCACGGTTGAATCGCATTGAAAACTGTGCAAGTCGTGAAACGGCAAAACAACTCAACAACAAACACTCATGCACTGCATCTTGGCATGCTATCTTTGTTTCTAATCTGGGATGTCCTTCGGAGCTGGCCAGACTAGACAGGGATTTGTACTGCATTTGAGCCTGAAATGGGGCGCAACTGTCAGATGGTTGAGCCAATTTGATTGCTAGTGGGTTGGATCTGTAGACGTTTGGGAAATCGTTTGGGTTTTCCCTTGAACCCGCAGAAAGTGAAGCTTTTGGGTTCGGGGTCAGCAACCAAGCCAAGGGATCTGTCTTTTCAGCTGACTGACTTTGACCCCATGGGGTTTGTGAAGTCATATTTTTCAACATGGACCCTCAAATGACCTGTGAACATGTGTTATTGCCCCAATAATGGGCCGGAATTTCTGTTTTAGAGGAAGTTTGAGGGTCCAGGAGCCTTCTGTTGCGGTTGGTGAACCCCTTTCACTTGGTGATTCAGATCGGTTGAGTTCGAGGGACGCTTCCATGCTCGCGAAGCACTCAAGTGATTTCTTCCATGTCGTTTGGAGTTGTTTTTGGTTTTTGTTTCTTTCCTCCGTGTTTTTTTTGAAGAAGAAAAACACACGTACTCCCATTGGTGCCCTTCACGGATGGGATTTCGGCCAAGGAAATGAAGGACAACGGCGTGGATGCCACCCAATTTCTGCTCCTCGCAGAAAGATGTCGTTTCTTTGTGCCCAAGTGGGTTGGTTGGCTGGCTGGGTGGTTGCCTGGTTGGTCGGTCGGTGGCGTGGTTAAATTGGCTGGTGGGTCGGTTGGTTGGGCTTGTGATTCACAGTAGGACACACTGGCGGGTGCAAGCAAAACCTGCTAGACATCCACAGTTTGCCGTTTGACCGACCTGGAAAGCAGGCAGGTCTTTTCCGAGTATTACTTATAGCCTCTCAAGTGAAGGCATGCAGACTCCTTTTTGCTCAGGGAAATCAACGGCTTAATACGAAGCATTGTCTGGCAGCGCTTTGTGAATCTGAACAATTTCGTGCGTTCGTGTGTGTGTGTGTGTGTGTGTGTGTGTGTGTGTGTGTGTGTGTGTGTGTGTGTGTGTGTGTGTGTGTGTGTGTGTGTGTGTGTGTGTGTGTGTGTGTGTGTGTGTGTGTGTGTGTGTGTGTGTGTGTGTGTGTGTGTGTGTGTGTAGGTGTGTGTAGGTGTGTGTGTGTGTGCGTAGGTGTGTGTGTGTGTGTGTGTGTGTGTGTGTGTGTGTGTGTGTGTGTGTGTGTGTGTGTGTGTGTGTGTGTGTGTGTGTGTGTGTGTGTGTGTGTGTGTGTGTGTTTGTGTGTTTGTTATGAGTCTGCAAACAACGTGCCATCGAACAATTGCTGGCCACCAAACAAATATGCCATATATTGCTGATTATGCAGGGCATGTGTTTCTCAAGATGGTTGTTTGACCTGACAAGTCAGTATGGCACCTTGGAAGGCCTGACAACCTCAGAATATCTTCAGCATCTTGAAATGTTGGCCAACCACAGCATTTGCCAACTGACTGTAACTTGCATTCATAGCCACACACACATGAATAAGCACAAACAGGAATACTACCAACAGCATGATCACTACCACTAACACTTGCACTTGTGCTTAACACACACATTCAGACAGAGAAGAAATGCAATAACTTTACTCGGTGCTGAGTAAGCGTACCAATGTTAAGGACAGGTTGAGAAACGCAGCTGACAAAAAATCAATGGTCAAAGCATGCCAGCTACAAATACCCACAGCCCCCGTGGTTTGCCGGCACCCCCTAATCCACCCTTGTCCAGCACGTGGTTCAAGTATGGCACCCTTTACTACTCAAGTAGCACAACTCGTGCAGCCATACCTGACACGTGGTGACCTGCGTTCTCTTCAGAACGTGGGGCCGTGGTACCACGAGGCGTGGGTAGCAGGCAGGTCTGCGGGTTTTTAGGGTTTAGGTTTAGGGTGGAGGGTTTAGGTTTAGGGTTTTCAGGGCTTAGGTTTCTGCAAGCAGGTTTGGGTCTTTTTAGGGTTTCGGTTTAGGGTTTTAGGGTTTAGGTTTAGGGTTTTTAGGGTTTAGGTTTAGGGTTTTTAGGGTTTGGGTTTAGGGTTAGGCTTAGGGTTTTAGGGTTGAGGTTTAGGGTGTTTAGGCTTTAGATTTATGGTTTTTAGGGTTTAGGTTTAGGGTTTTTGTGTCGGGGCGTTGGTTCGGGGCGCAGGCAAACCTCAGGGGCTGGCCGTACAAATAGAAGAGAGAGCAAAAGCAAAGAAATAAGGTGCGTCGTGATGCGGCCCAATTCGAATCATCCTCCCACTGCGATTAAGGTTTATTGCATAGCGATGCAGTATTGGCAGCCAACGTCGATATGGCAATGATGTTTATCCCTGCCACAATTTGTTCTTACGCTTGTTGGCCGTTTCCATGCCATGCCACAAGCGAGAACAACTGTCTTTGTTTGCTACTCATAGTCACAGTTTTTTGCCGGGTCACAAGGCAGCTCCACTTCATGGCATTGCCACCTACGCGGGTTCTTCAGCCATAGGGGTTTAGGGGTTTAGTGGTTTATGAATTTAGGGGTTTTGGACTTATGGGTCCGCCTACGTGGGTTTTTCAGCCACGTGTTGCTGTCTGCTTTCTGAGGAATCCCCAGGATAGCACCCTGGACTTCGTGAAGACGGTGCTGGCCGGAGGCGCTCGCAGCTCGCAGCTCGGGGGGGGGTGAGGCCTCACGTGAAGGGCGGCTGAGTTCGCAGACTGCAGGAAAGGGTTCAGGCCACAATGATGGGAATATGCTTTTCCAGCTATCCAAATAGATTTGGACTTGTTGTGCAAGGGCCTGGAGAAAAAACGGATGCGGCTGCCTTTGCCATGGAGTGGAAGGAGAAAGGAAAAAAACTCTCCTCACAGTTGAGCTTGGTGCCAAATGGCACGAATCAGCCTGTAGCTTGTTGGACATTGATTTTGTTTGAACCCGCCTTGCCATTTACCACGCTGAAAGACTCCTTGCCACCGGAACCGCCTTTATTCTTCTTCGCACCAATTTCCACAGGAAGCTGCTCGACCGTTTCACTCCAACAAGGCTGCCCCGTAACCAGGCGCATTGGTTTCGTCTATTCTTGTATATGTTTTGGCCTTTGGCAATGCGTGATACATAGACCATTAGACAGACTCGCCTGGTTTGTCCGGACCTTGATACTTGGGTGACCCAGAAACTAGTGAATTTATATTTGTTTGAGACCCAGAAGGTTGATCTTCACTTTAAGGAAATCCAGTGTCCCCTGTTGCATATGACTCGCAGAGGACCCTGTAGGTTTGTCCCAAACGTGGGTGCCAGAACCCCAACGTGGATAGTTAATTGTTTCGCAACCCCAAATTGGGTACCCCCCCCCACCAACATAGCATTTGGGGGAGGCCGCGTGGAAGATCAGTTTTCTTTGTTCGGTACGGTCGGGTGCCGTCGTCTTCCGTTTGCTGAAATGAATATGTTTTACGTTCCCCCGTTGAATTTATCATTATTGGGCGTACTTTTCTTTTTTCCAGGGGGCCCTAAAAGCGCAAATGGAGGTCTTAATGAAGAGAATGAGTAGCTTCAACAAAACTTGCTCCTTCTCAGTAGCGAAGGAGGGAATGAGAACGGTTCCAAAACATGACACATCCATACGTGTCCTTTTTGGTAGAAATTGGTTGAGAACAAATGATGGCGATTCCTGGTTTACCTGGTGGTTGAATTTTATTTAGCAGGGAAATCCATCTATTTCCCCAAAACCTTGGTGGCTCCCGGCCATCCCCCAAGCATTTTAGCCTTTTCGTTTTTTGTGGTTGGGTTTTCCATTTGCCCACTCAAAGTTAGCCACTTTCAGCGGGGGATCTGAAAAACTGACAGCCCAGAAACATATGACACACCTCCTTTTCCACCAATTTCTACCAAAAGAACACCTATGGGTGTGTCATGTTTTTTTTGTTCATTTCCCCTTAAAAGGGACGCCTATGGTGACACCCCCCATCTCACGCCTTTCCTCGCGTCTCAGCGCTCGTCTCGCCAGTGCTGGCGCTGGGTGGCGCCGCCTTCATCTTGGCCGCGAAGCCGGGGCCCGGCTTCGTGGTCTTCGCGGCTCGGAGGAAAAACGGCGGGAGGTCATGGCTCCATTTGGACAGCCCCAAGGTACCTGAAGTCTCCATGACGCTTGAAAAATGGGGTCAAGTCCACTTTGCTGTCAAAAAATGGAACCCTGGCGGAGGCTTTTCGGTCGCTGCGATGTTTTGTCGCTTTGGGTGCCCGGTTTCGGTTGGGAAAGAGATGGTGCATTTTGCCAAGGGATGTTAGGACTTTGACTGTTTGCCAACTAAGGGGGTTTCCATTTAAACTACTAAAAGTGAAACTTTTAGCAGGGAAGCAGAAATCAACCAGTAAACAGTGACAGATGGCAGCCAAAAGGACTGCCATGTTGGGGCGAAGCCAGCTACTTTCACACATGAAAGTGATTCGTCTGCAGCTACCAACTATTCAGAACATGGCCAGAAGCTTGCCAGTGATATTTTGTTTGGAGCAGAGCGGAGTTGGTTTGTTTGATTCGAGACTGTATGTTGTTGTTGACTAGAGTCGGGCTCGCTTGTTTGGAAGCTCGACTCCCGCATGGTCCACGGCAGACACTTCATGTTTTGCAGATATGTGGACAGAACGGGGCATGATGCCTCTACAGGGCGGATGGAAGTGTTGCCTTTCATGCTCAACATCGCAACGAATCTTACCACAGATATTGATTGAGGCATTTGTGATGTACCAATGCTAACCACAAATAGTTTCGTTGCACTTGAAGGATCGGTCCTTAGAGCGTTCAGTCGCCGGCTGTTTGTAGGAAGGACATGACTTGTCGGACATGAAGTAGGCAGTTCGTCGCAGCTCCGGGAGGTTTCTCTTGCAACACTGACATACCGGCTAAACTGAATGAAACCCCTGCGGATGCGGATGGTTTGCTTCCCTTCAAATCAGGTCGATTTGTGCAAGTTGTGTGGCCTACTGGAATTTAGGCGATCATGCTGCCTCGATGGGGACACTGGGTGCGAAATGGATCGCTGGAACATTGTCGCGGCCCTGCAGTGGGTTGGGCGCTATGGTTCCTTCAATGATGACCCTACTTTGCTAAGAAGCAGAGCTTGCATCCGCATGTGTTGGTTCCTTCAATGGTGACCCTGGGTTCTTTGCTAAGCAACAGCAGAGCTGGCATCCATCCGCATGTGTCACTAAGTGGAAACCAGCTTTGGTCTAAGCCTTGTTGCTTTGTGTAACACTTTGCCGTGTAGCCCTGTGACTTGTGGTGTGCAGCGGGCGAATCGCCCCCTTTTGTTTCATTCTGGTGTTTTCCTCCTTATTCGCCCCTTTTGAGTCAAGGTCTTTAAACATGTCCACCTTTGATTTCTAGGCCCCTCTGGCAGATAAGATTTGAGGTGTCAATCACTGCGATGCCTCCTGTGGTTCAGCCCAGGCGACGCTGGTTTCGCTGACAATACTCTTCTTTGACCAGGCGCTCTGAGCAGTCGCTGGTCTTTCATCACGATTCTTTCATGACCAAGCTTGAAAGAAACAACAACTGATTGATTTGGAATGTGAGATACTGTGACCGAATCAAAGTTTGCTCTTAGATCGGGTTTTCTCCGTGGAAGCTGCAAGAGGTCAGATATTCTGTTGCGCAGGCGAGAAGTAATTGAGACTCAGACAGCAGCTTTGCAGTCTATTCCAAGAATGGTAAAAGAGGGAAGCAAAAAGTGCACTTGTATCAAACCTCATGGCTGCTTGGTTTGCAATCTTTGCAACGAGGAAACCGTTTCGTTCGTTTTATGAAAGGAGCTCGGCATAGGCGGGATTTCAGGAATGATCCTGCATGTGTGGCAAAAAGCAAGGCAAATACGCACGAGTCCAATTAGTTCGAGCACGGAGAGAGTGAAGCTGCCTCTTTAGGCAGGTCGACCGACAAATGCAAGGGTTTTCTTGGGCCTGTTTGAGGGTACCCTTTTCGGGTTGGTTTGAAGGGGAAACACCATGTTTGCTGGGACCGGTCCACGCATGTGCTCCTTGAGCGGATGACTCAAGGAGTTGGAGGACATGTTTGGACTGAGTCTCCATGCCTTGGCTCGGCCGGTTTCGCTCCGCAGGTTCTCAACAAAGGCTTCGGCCGCAATCTTAGCACGCGCCTGGATTGGAGACGTGATCACTGTTCCGTGGGAGTGTTTTTTTTGGTTGGCCTGCTGGTGGGTGCTTTCACAAGTGAGAGGCTTCACGACTTCTGTGAGTGTGTGACTGATTGACTGACTGACTGACTGGATGACTGACTGACTGACTGACTGACTGACTGACTGGCTCTGACTGGCTCTGACTGGCTCTGACTGGCTCTGACTGGCTGTGACTGGCTCTGACTGGCTGGCTCGCTCGCTGACTCACTCACATACTCATTGACTGACACAAGCTCTTGTTTTGTCAGTTGTTTGGATTGAAAAACCAAGCAGCAACCTTGGAGCTGGTGAAACCGTAGATACCTACATATCATACCCTTGTTGAAGGCGCAAGCTGGTTGAGTGCTCGGAACACAAGTGGACATCTCTTGATTCTTGGTCCAGGTACCTGCTTGCTGACAAACACCTGCAGAAGTTGACTGGACCCCGAAGGAGTTGTTTCTCTCACGGAGCCAAGCTGTTTTTCTCAATCAGCTACAAGAAGACATTGCTTAGGTTCATTATTGGGGGAGCAAGGATGCAGCACACATACCAAGTTGGTCATGACTCCTAGTGAAGCCCTTCAACTGGGCCCTCTATTGGAGGCCAAGCAAGGTTCTGTTGTGGGCCAGTAATCGCAGCTGTGGTTCCCAGTGGACATGTCGGTTTCAAGTTTGCCGGCTTTCAGGGTGGTTGTGTGACGGCTTGCCCCATGATCCCCTATGATTGTATTCGGCATTGGATTCGTTTGGTGATCCCACTGCTTGTCTTGCACCAAAATCGAATGCACCAGAGTGCGGGCAGCAGAGGAAGGGTGCAAACCTTTACATGAGCCACAAATCAAAACCCGGGTAGATGAAGGTTAGTAAGGGGCGATCCCAGCCATAAATAGCTGCGGCCGCCTTCTTAATCCTGTACATGGTTCTGGGTAGACCATTTTAGTACCAGGTTTTGATTGCGACTCACATGTTGTCACTCTCGCCAAGAGCCTAAATACCACATGCCCAGAGGTTGTCAGGAACATGTGCATGAGCCTGCAGGACCAGCAGTATTTCTAGACATGGCTATGACTTTGTATAGGGACCCCCCCAAAAGAAAAAAGAAAAAGAAAGGAGAAACAGGTTTGATGGGCATAAGTCCCCATGTAGATGATGCCCACCAATGGGTTTCTCGAGAAATGAAAAAAACTAGCGAGACACCAAAGCAACATCACCCCCACATGAGCTAGTTCTCAACTCTATGGGAAGTTGGCCCAGGCCCTGATACTTGGCGGGTCTTTGCTATAGGTGTTCCTGCAGTCATCGGGATGTCAGTCTCTCAACGTCTCAGCCGCCCTTTGTGTTGCTCCTCCCTCCCATTCCCTCCACGTTTTTGCTGGGTGGTTGGCTAATTTCCTGTGGATATATCTCCGTTATGGCATCGTTGACCACATATTTGCGTGCTGGTTTCTCATATTTGTCGCCTTTCCCCTGGTGGCTTGCACCCAACAAATGGAATCGACAAACGTATACAGCCATGCCTTTGTGGGTGCTCCCCATCTAGGTCCCCCAGTGCCCTTTCTCACCCTTTCTTTTTTGGTTGGCAGATTCGGTTCCCCTACTAAAATAGAGCAAAAGAGAAAACAAAAAAAAGAGGTACCCTTATTCTAACCTCTCTACGCGAGGACCTAGCCGTGTTGGTTTCTTGCTTGCGCATTTTGTCTCAAAGCCGTGCTGTTCGCCCGTGGATTTGCTGTCGCTGGGACAGCCGGCGTGGCCGCCGGCTTTGGGGATCCTGGCTTTCGGGAAGGGTTCAAGTAGGTCCCTCTCTTGTTGGGGTTGGGCATATATTCCTTGGTCGACTGTTATATCTTTTTTAGTTCCAGGTAACCCTGAAATGGTGGTTTAGATTGGTGGTTTAAAGAATTTGAACCCTTCGAAGGTGCCAACTGGGGAAGGCCTGGTCCAAACTACCAAACCACCAAACCACCGGGTCGGTACCTAAGGTGCAAACCCCACACCACGAAACCACCCAGGGGCAAGGTGAACCACTTTGTGCTTCTTGTAGAGGGTATGATGGGAACCACTCCCTCACCAATCCAAACCGGCTCCAAACCACCAAACCAGCAAGGGGTAAGGGGTAGAGGGCCACCTCCTCACCCCGCAAAAAGTACCCTCCCACCAACCAACGTGGAAGTGCGCAAACTTTCTAAAAGGAAAGTCGTCTTTCGACAGGGGTCTGTGCACAAACCCATGGAATCGTCGGTGGGGGTCAGCTGAAACCCCCACCTTTTTCAGCTCGCTCGGGTCGGCTCGTCTTCCTCCGCGTGTTTTCTTCTTTTGTTTTCTCCGCTGCGAGGTGAGCTGCTGCTGCTGGACACCTTGGGCCGCTCCGTCAGCGCAGACTACGGGCAGCGGGTGGCCTGCCATGAGGCGGGCCACTTCCTGGTGGCCTACCTCCTGGGCGTCATGCCCAAGGCGCGAGGAATCCGAGGAGATCCGAGATCCGAGATCCGGCGCATGGGGTCGAGTGGTGCAAGGTATGGAAATGAAACGACCCTAGCTGGCGTCAGGGATTGTCCATGTGGTTCTTTTGTAGTACACCAAGAGAAAGACGACCATTCTTGGGATCGAAGACATCCATTTGTATTGCAAGTGACCCGGTGAGTTTGGTTGAACATCCCAACTGGGGGTCCCAAGCTCACTTGGATTGCTTTTCATCTCCTTGAACCCGCGCGATGCCATTGTTCCCCAAAAAATGGTGGTGACTCATGGCCGTTTGAAAGGGTTGTTCAACCCGAAAGCCGCAATGTTTGGGGTGAAAACTTAAGCCTTGGTCGGTGTCACGGTTGTCCTTTTCGTATCGATGCCCTTAGTTGAACATAGATGGATTGCACTGTGTTCAGTTTGGTGCCACCCAGGTATCAGCTTTGGGACTACCCTCGTCGGTACTGGGAGCACTCGTGGGCACATGGGGCCGCGTTTTCTTTTCTTCTCTCCACGTGCCCAGTCTGCATTGTCAGGCGAGTCAACACGCGGCACTCGTTGTTCTCCTGATCCTCGCGTCAGATTTTTCTTTGTCTCCCGTTGAAGCCTAGGGCACCTCGGTTCGTCCAGCAAGTTGTTTTAAAGGATTTGTTGCGTTACCGACCCAAATTGAAAGATCTATCGCACGTAGATAGCAGAAAAGAGCGTGGGCATGTCTGGGACAGAAGTTGGACAGCGGTTTGCAGTTATCCCGGACGTTGTCGATGATGAGACAACTATGATTTTCCTGGCATTGTCAGGATCCAGGATGCTCATCATTTGCCGTACCCAATGAATAGTCGCTCCGCTGGTCATGTCATTTTGCCCATTTAGAGCTGTGACAGGCCTTGGTAACCGGCATTTGCCTCGGGCACGGAAGGTGTGTCAGTGCGCTTGATGAAATCAACAAGGTTCAACCAGTTAAATCAACAGGCCATTTGCACCTTGATGTTGACCCCCTATCAATCAACCCCAGTTTATTAATAGGGGGTGTTCCCCTCCAAAAGCGATGATTCCGCACTAAACCCGGGACACCCCCCTATCAGCAAACTGAGTTTGATGAATAGAGGGTCAACATTACGGCTGCTTGCTTGCAACCTATGGAGCATGGTTCTTTTTGTTGTTCCCCTTCAGGAAGCCTCCGTATGTTTCTTGTATCAGACCCCTTCACCAGCCCTTCAGGCCTACACGTTGAGTGCCTGGGAAGCTTTCTCCAAGTACAACTCCATGTCCACCCAAGCGGGCACCGTCTTTCTGGACGAGGCGCGGGGCGTCGCTCGAAACTTCCGCATGGCGCACTGGGAGAAGCGGACGACGCGGTCTCGGCGTGTGTTTCCCATCCTGCTTTGGAGCGGTTGCTTGCGGAACGAACGTGACACATGGCAAATGAATGCTGGTCCAAGAAAAAGGAGCTAGGCCCATGAACGGTAGAGAGGCGGATTGGACGTTGCGATGAAGCAAACACCCAAAGACAACTTGGGCCTGAAGGATAGGTTCCTTGGCCAACTCTTGGCTTGATGCGGGCCAAGTTGGGAGTGGAGCACCTGAGCACCCTGTGGCTGATGGGTACCGGGCTTCAACGGAGTCTGTCCGAATGTCAAGAAGCGGTTTCTAAATACCTGGAATCTCCATGACCCTTAGAAAATGGGATCATTCGCCAAAATAAAGGGGTCATGACCCCATTTTTAAAGGGCCAGAAGGAGACTCCAGGTATGTCTTGGCGTCTTCCTTCTGATTCCCTTTGCAAAACTGTTTCAGAATGGTGAGGCGGTTTAGGACACGCCCCATGATATGTTGTTTAAATGGGCTCCGCCGCACATTCGTAGCCTTGGTCCGTTTTCATGTCAAGCTTGGCAGGCCTTGGTCCGTTTTCAAGCTACGTAGTAGACGTTGAGCGCCGTGCTCTTTCCACTAAGCATGTCCACCATTGCAGCATGCCAGCGAACGTAAGCAACTCTTGCTGGAAGCTGGCTGCTGATCTGCGGCTATTCCTGTCAGGCTGCGGTATGTTCATGTCTGGAACTATTGTGTTGGCGGCATGTTGCTCCACTCGTACCTTA
Source organism: Effrenium voratum (assembly GCA_963377175.1). Lineage (NCBI taxonomy): Eukaryota > Dinophyceae > Suessiales > Symbiodiniaceae > Effrenium > Effrenium voratum. The sequence continues at coordinate 527,859 of CAUJNA010000702.1, read as the reverse complement.
GGTGTTTTCTGACAGGAAGACTTGTTGGGGCCCTCCGCCGAGCCAAATCCTTGGCGGATGTCGCAGGCCATCCAGCGCGAGATGCAGTCAGGCCAAGTCTCTGGCAAGACCTTGGCCTCTCTGCAGAAAGCGGTTGATCGGACGGTCGGGCGTCGTTCAAGAGGTTGCACTGGCCTTGGCTGCTATTTGGTTGGATCTTGAGCATCAAAACCTTTGGGAGGTGTGTGTTTTGCGCACTAAGCCCCACACACAAATACACTTGTTGCATGGGAGGCAGCAAAGAAGGTTCCAGCTTGCACTAAAGAACAATCATGCTACTAGAACCATTCTGTCAGAACTTAGAACCATTTAGGATCACCCAACAATGTATCACCCGAGGGATGGTTGTGTTAAGAAGAATCGCATTCAGGATAAAGCTAGTTCGACTTGGCTGTGGTTTTTCACTTTGGCCCCTACTGACTATGACTACCAAAACAAGCACAAGTGTGTTGGATGCTGATCCCTTGTCCATTATGTTCAACCATTAACATCTGTACCAACTACCCGTGTTCCTGGTGTTTAGCCGGTATCCGGGAAAGAACATATAATCAAGGGAACTTGCCCCTCGACTTTGAGGCAAACAAATAAGGGCTTAGAATTGTGGGACCCCAAAAATGAGTGGCTTTCCTTTGGGTTCCCTTTTAAACCATCCACGTGGATCTCAGAAAGGCACAGCGCGCAGTGCAAATGCCTAGGCGCTCTCTTTTTGAGTTGAAACATCCGTCGATGTTTTTCCGCGTCCCTGGAAGCTTCACTTGGCTTTTTCCACTTAGCAATCAGGACTCGGCCGAAACCTCCAGCGAAGCCTAACAATCCGCTTTGAGCTTGGGATCATATGCGATGTGCAACTAAGGCCGGGAACAGCCCTCATTCAGACAGGTCGTTGGAGTCCGTATGTTGATCCGGCGCACGGGCAGTCGGATCCTTTTATTCCACCTTTCCCCTTTGTTTATTCAGTTGGTTGCCCACTGAAAAGGCACATCTCTCAAGACTTGGGCCTGCCCTTTATCCCCGGTGAACAGGCAACACGCAACAAGGAGGTATGTTGGAATTTCAGGTAGCTTTGACCCACTTTCTGAGTTTGTCCGATTCCCCGCCCAGGACAGCTTCGTGGGTGCTCCTTGATTGCACTTGGCGTGATCTGAGGGCAGCTCGCAGCTCGCTTCGCGCAGGGTTCAACATGGAATCCTTCCCTCAAGGCCTATGTTGACAGGGACAAAAAGAGGGCAACCAGGGCAACCGCTTTCAGGGCAACCCACTTTTTTGAAATTGCCGGGTGCTTCTCTGCAGGCATTGCCTTTGTTGAAAACAAAGGAATGTGAAAATCGTTGAACGGGTATGACCTGTGTTCAATGATTTGCTTTCTGAGCCAAGCACCAGCGGTTGCCCCTTCTGAAGTACAGGATTGCAAACGTTTTATCATTGCAATCACTTGATCGCATTGTTTCGGCACTGCCCCCA
>CAUJNA010000702.1:448859-513859 GCA_963377175.1 Effrenium voratum | reverse complement strand
GTTTGGTTCGGCACCCCATGGCTGATTTCGTGTCAGTGTCTCTTCAATCCCACAGAACAGGGTCTCGTATGTTGACAGTCCTCCGCTCCGACTCCACCTGAACTCCACCCCAACTCCACTACTCCAACTCCATTCCGTCTCAAGGTCGGACAGTTTTGGGCACAAGTTGATCATAGACGCGGGGGCTATAAGCTGACACCGTCTCAGACCCAGTTTGGAGGAAGCTCCGTTTCCCGTGCCAACACGACCAAACTGGGACCTTTTCGCCGTTTGGGTTGTCAGGGATGTCTGAAATCGGCGAAAGTGACATGAGATCCGACCTCCCAGGGAAGCCCAAAGGATGTTTGACACGGTCCTTTGACATCATCTCGGTGTCACAAACGCAGGTGATGTGGCGTTCCTGCGTGTTTCTGTACTTGGTTGGGGGTCCACCTTTCTGGCAAATACGTTTAGTGATGGCTTGGCTAAAACCTCACCATCCACGGTTAGTCGGAAGCCAGGGCAGACATACGTTCTGCGATGACCGGCCTCGGTCAAGGCCAGCCTCATTTTGGATGCTTCCGTTTTCGGGCCTCCTTTTTTCATGGCGGCCATTCTTATCGTCCACCCCGACGAGTCTCTTGCAAGTAGCCCGACTAACGAAAGCAAACCCCGCTTGAGGCAGTTTGTATTCATCATCGCTTCGAAGATCAACATCCCTGTGTCGACCTGCAGGCCCGGGGAATCGCTTCACACCAAGCCGCAGTGTGGCTGTGTCTTTCTAAAGATTTCACGCCCCCAAAAAATGTGTAGTTTTCCTTTTGGCTTCCCCTTCAAACCAAAAAAGAACAAACATGTGGTTTTCCTTTTGGTTTCCTCTTAAAACCCTAAACCCAAAAAGGGCGGGGGTGCCCCCAAAAAAGGGCGGTTTCCTCCTAAAGCCAACCCCAGAAAGGGCGGGGGTCCCCAACAAAAACGCACCGCGTACGTTTCCCGAGCGACAATGGTGCATGGCCTCGGCCCGCAAAGCAGAGCAGCCACGTTGACCTTCGCTCCCCGAAGAAAACAAATCGTGCCTCCCCTTCTGAATGGGGACGGGGAAATATGTGAGGGGAGAAAATGCCCAAATATCTCCCCAAAGGGTTTCAGGAAAATGCCCAAAGGAAGTCCGAAGGGGGAACATATATGAGCGCAGGCAAGTCTGGGATGCGAAAGGGGGGGAAAATTATATCAGGGGCTAGAGAAGCGCCACCTAGAATATCATGCCTTACAGCCCACAATCCCATTTTTCCGTTTGTTAGGCCCTTGGAATCTTTTCCAAAAGGAAAGACTTGATTGGCCAGCGGCTGCTGGGCGCCAATGTGCAAAACATGGGCTGAAGCCAACTTGGAAGAGCGCCTCGATGTAGCTCGAAGGGCAAAACAAGCTTCGCGATGAAGGTCCCTGTCTTGGAATTTTCTCGATGTCCAGTTTCATAATTTATAGCAAATTGTCCAGGATGCCCAAAACACATCCCCCTCACAGCTAGCTTTACATAGCTTTGCACGAAGACCACCAAAGAGATGTTCCAGTCGAAGCATAGCCATGCTGATGTGTGAGAAGCGACGGAATCCCTAAGCAACTCGTTTTTGAACAGGGCTTCTGCATGACACGCTTCGTGCCCCTCACGCGGCGCGCGGCTTTGAGGTGGCAGTGAGAGAAGCCTTGGCAGCAGCCCAGCAGAGCTTGAGGCGTGGATCCTTGGTGGCTCCCAGCCATCCGATTCCTCTTAGCCTTTTGGCTGTTCAGTCGGTGTAGTGGTTGGATTTCCGAATTTAGCCCACTAAAAGTTCGAACATTTAGCGGGGGATCTGAGGACAGGCCAGGTTCCCCTGTTGGTTTGACGGGAATCTATCACTACTGGAAAGATTGCTTTTTGATTTGCATGGACTCAAGCAAATGGAAGCAAATGAAAGTGGAAATATGGGCCACCACCACCACCGCCGCTGCTGCCACAAAGAAGGACACAAGAGCTCATTGTAGATTTTTTCTCCATGAGGGATCCTTCGAAACTGGGAACTGCCCGACATGTCACTGCAATCGACTGGAGGGCTTCATGATCTTCAGAACGCCACAGGAAGGCCGTGCCATTCTTCTTTTGGGACGGCACTTTGGTATTGTCCTCGCTGAAGCAATCTGACTGAGCAGGATCCAGGTGGCGGGGCAAAGGAAACGTTCAACATGCCCTTCCGCAAAACCAACACGCAAACAAGTAAACAAACAAACAAGCAAATCAACAAACAAGCAAATCAACAAACAAGCAAACAAACAAGCAGAAACACACAAACAAACAAACGAAGCAAGTCCACAACCAACCATGCTAGTGCACAGACTTTGTCCAACACGTGTCTTTTACAACAGGAGATCCTTCGAAAAACGGGGGGTCCCCAAGACATCTCTGACTCCGGTCGAAGCTCATCTCAGCAGGCCGAAGGCCGAAGGCTTTCGCGCGATCGCCAGGCCGGAGGAGTTTGGGGAGGCGGTGCGCACTTTGACCAAGGTCTTCGGGAACGACGGGGCGCCTGGCTGACGGGTTGAGTGCACCGCCTCACTTGGAGTGAGTTCCTGGACTTGGCCGGTCCACTCAAGTGAGCCACTTGCTCAAAACCCGGGTAGATCATGGTTAGTAAGGGACAATCCCAACCAAAATAGCTTCGGAAATCCGCCTTCTTAATTACTTACATGGTTCTGGGCCGACCATTTCAATACCGGGTTTTGATTGTGACTCAAGTCAGCCGCAGAAAGCCTTCCAACTGGAACGAATTGGTGGGCAAATTTGTGCGGTGGTTCTTGCATGTTGAGACATGGCAGATGCATCATAGGCTTCATTTCTAGGGTTTTTCCTGGAACAGGTGACTGAGTACGTTTCCAATGCTGTCGTCGACTTCGTTTGAAACATCCTGGGGGCAAGTGGCCGTGGCTCAGAACCAGCCCCCTCCAGTATCCTGGTTGAAGATGGTTAAAGAGTCAGTGCAAACATAGGTGTTGCAATCAAGGCTGTTACCATTTCGTGTATTAGCACTGATGAGCCATCTCGGTATCACAAACAGGCGCTTGGTTCATGGCACAGAATCGCGTCGCACACCAGGCGATCAGATCATCAGGAGAAGCTGACCAGAAAGGAGTTTTTTTTTTGTAGGTCAATGGTGGAACATTCGCACGCAAAAAAAACAATGTTTTTCGATGCCTGTTTGGTTAACCGATGGCATGTCCGTTCAGGAATCTTGGTGTTTGAGGGGTTTGCGGCTGCCAACTGCATGGTTCGAGGAGCGGTCCACGCACTACGGGGGAGGTATTCTCCCACGAGTTCGCTGGATTTGTTTGCCTGGCTGCGCTTTTGTTGGACCTGGTAGCTGAATTGTTTGCAGAAGGTGCATCTCTGCATCTCCCTACCAAGTTTCAAGATCAACTTATGCGTACGCGTGGCCCGAAAGTTCCTAAGGCCAACTCCGTCCCATGATGTGTGTGATCACAACAAGTCCTATCCGAGTTCTTAGGCTTCAGGGCGCGAGCTTAAGACATCTCAAGTAGCTTTCCATTTGCTTAATATGTTTTTATGTTCCCCTGTGGGTAGTGGAAATACGTTTTCATTTTGTCCGCAGCATAAAAGAATGTGGAAGGTAGAAGAACACACAGCCATGCAAGCCATGCGTCAAAATCGGCCCCCCGGACATGGTGGTGGTCCTTTTGATTTCGTTTCCATGCAACGTAAAGTGGGCGCCCTCAAAGATACAGGCCAAAATCACTGGAAGTTTCAACCTGGTCTCCCCAAAGCAGGCAGTTGGGCCTTGCCAACCTAGCGCTTGATCCACAGGAACCCTTCTTTTCCAAGAGGACGATTTTGTCTTCCGCAAGGGGGCGATTTCGCGCTTTCAAATGGTTGGCGGGTGCTATACTGCAAACTATACGGGCTTTTAAACACCAAGTTAAGTTACCATGGGACAATCATTTTGGAGTTTCCTTAAATTCAAAATACCTGGTTTGTTTTTGGTTTCCGCTTTTTTCCCCAGCCCAGGGGGCCGATTTCCGCGAGACGGGCCGACCAATATTGCGTTCAAGGCCCCCAGTTTTGACCATGGGCAACTTTTTCCCATATATGTTGATCTTTTCCGTGGTCCAATGGGCATCCCACGTCCGGACCTTTTGATCAACCCAGAATCCTTGCTTTTCGCCATCGGATCGAGATCCTTTCGGAGCCGAAGAACGCCAAGTTCCGCAGCCTGCGAAAAGGCAACGCCGTGGTCAAGGCGAGCCGCGAGCAGCTTAGCCTCCCAGCCTTTTCACATGAGCCACAATCGAAACCTGGGTAGATGAAGGTTAAGGGGCGATCCCAACCATAAATAGCTGCGGATACCCGCCTTCTTAATCCTGTACATGGTTCTGGGTAGACCATTTTAACACCAGGTTTTGATTGCGACTCACATGGGTTCGGGGATCCCTTTGAGAGGGGTTCCATGTCAATTGGTGGGAGGGTAACCTCCCCAACAAAGCCAATGGCGCATCTTGAGCTTAGTTAAAGCAGCTGGGTGTGACAAGGGAGGTGGGTTTTCAGTCAACAGCACCTGCTTTCTCCCATGTGCGAAAACGCCTGGTATCATTCAAAAAGCAGTGGTTGGGTTCCGTTGTGCTGTTTGATTGAAAAGGGACTATGTAGTCAATCTTTGGGACTCATTGGGTTTCATGGTAGTACCTGGATTGGCCGGGGCACAGCAACGGCGAAGGTCCAACCTCTCCAAACGCCGCTGGAAGTTGGACCCCTTTTGGGACGATTTGAAGGTGACACCAAAAAGACACCAGCGCTTTGGAGGGGTGCAACTGGTTTTGACGCATAGCCACTGCGTAGAATTGTGTCTGCCGTTTCTAAATCTGTGCTATTGCAGTCGTTAAGCATCTTTCCGACAGCCAGAAGAGCGCCTTCCCGTCTCTGCCGCAGCACCCATCCTTTGCCTTCACGTCACAGAAATGTCCGCATGCCCATAGGAGCAAGCGCGAAGGCACTCTCAAGAGCGTAGGATAAGACCAACACATGCCCAGGATGCGCCGACCAGAATGACTGTCCAGCACCAGTCCAGTCCAGCACAAGTCCAGGACAACAGCTCCTGCATAAGCCTTGAATCAGCGCGAAATGGGCCTAAGGTTGTTTTCGGCGCGGCCTTTGATTGATGGGTTGCATGTTAATAGTCACAACCTCTGGAGATTTCCTTTGGGTGGGTTCCACAGTCTTCACGGGGAACTGCAGATACCCGCGTAAAACATAGCCCAGACCCTCAGACATGTTAGACTTAGGCCTCCTTCAGTGTGGTGAACCATTTGAAGTTTGAGGTTAGACAGAATCCACTGCGCACCGACTGGCAGGTGATTTCCTGTCCGGTAATTGGGAATTTTGGCTCATGTCTAAGCGGATTTTGGCGGTTTGTTTGGCCCTCGGGAGGAGAAGTTGAAGCACCCTGCATGCCTGGCAGCGCTGACGATGTGCCCGGAGGGCCCGGACTTGGGACTCGGGAGTCGGGAGTCGGGAGTCTTCGCGCGTGAGTGCCAGAAATCGCCCAGAGTTAAATGGGTATGGCACAAAATTCAAGAGCTACGGTTTCGCAGGTTTTAGTCTTTGTCCATTTACCAAGGTGCCATTTTGGTACCACTTTTTTGAGCCACAGCCAATGTCCCGCCATTCAAACCTTTTTGGAGCCTTCCAAAGTGGCAGTTTCAAGGGAGAACGCCAGTAAGTTGATCAATTGTTGAGGGGAAATCTAGGGACCCCTGTTTTCGGATCTATTTCAATTGATTGTTAGTTTCCCTGGATGGATCGTGTTTCATTTTGTTTCAGGCGGCCTATTTGGCAGACCCACCATATTTTGCACGCCCCACCGGCTGGCCTTCAGGGATCCACAAGTAGGGCAAGGATGGCCATACCACACAGCAGCTTCGCGCAAGTGAAAAGAACTCGGAGGCTTCCAAGTTTCCAAGCAGTCGGCGGATTTGTTTCTCAGCTTTGTTTTACCTTCTTCACTGTGAACACATCGCGCATTCAGAAGGCAGAGTCACCCGCCATCCCCAAGACTACCTTAAATACAGGAGGAAACATGGAGGAAACAATTGGGCGCGTCCTTTTTTGAGGACCTGGTTTGTGCTTTCATAGGGAAGCCAAAACGAAGTAGGGGTCCCTCAAAGAAAGACACACCCAGTTGCGAGCCCAGATCAAATCCGCGGCGCTTGTTGGTTTGGAGACGAGAGATCTGCCCAGCTGGTGGATCTGGAGGCATCTTGCCTTCTCCCAGAGGGAGGGGTGGCAGAATTCCCAGATTCCAAGCCAGGAATCATCCGTTTAGGTGCAAGCCGAGTTTTTCACATTCCATTCCATGGCAAGGTTCCCTATGTTTCCCACGTTGGTGGTTTTACACATCAGTTGCCGGCAATTCACCCCGAGCTTTCTTTCCCCTTGGACAGTTCAGGGCCCGAAGGGGTGAGGTTTGCTTCCCGTAGTCCAATGGGAGAGGCATGAGGGACTCAAGTTTCCCAAGAGACTGTCAAGAGACTCTAGATTTCCCACCATACTGGATTCTCTAACGGAGGGCATGAATTTCCCACTAAGTACGGCCACTTCTCCGATTTTTCATGTTCAGAAATCCCAAAAAGCAAAGAGCGCCCAGGTGGCTTCGTGGACGATGGGGAGTGCTATGTGCTGACCTGAGAGCCAGCACTGTCCGGAGGTCCGGAGGAAAAAATGAAAGGTGGCTGGCTCCAGCGGTGGCATGGCGCCTTTGTAGTCAACACAAGGGCGAAAGCAGATGGCGCAAGCTCCCAGATGTACTGCGATGACCACACCAAGAATGGGGTGCCGGGGTGCCAGGGTCTCTTGATTTTTTCGGTGTTGGGGCCCTGGGTGTGTGTGTTCCAATGAACAGTATTCTCATGTATTCTCACATGCACCTCGCAGAAAGAGATGTCGTTCTTTGCAAAGAAAGGGCGAAATCTTGCGAAGGGGTCTTCGTCCTGAAAGCAATTGATATGCATCTCTTTTTCTTACCTCTTAAAAACACAACGTTTCAACTTTTTGGGTAACATGGGCTATATGTCTGTAAAAGATTAAATTCCCCAGGGCTTGGAGTTTTAAGGGGTAAGTTTTTTCAGTACCTTTTTCTCGGGCTTGAAAGGGAAGACACAAAGGAACCCAGCCGATGTGTTTTTCTTGCCCGGTCCGGTCCCCTTTTTGTTTCCTTAAGCCAAGCTTACAGTCACCTCTTTGATTAGACGGGCGTGATCAGCCCTTGTGGCAAACTGCAAGCCAACAAAACAGAACATCAAATCTCAGATCACCTGAACTTTCAACTTGAGGCAGCTGACCCCGTGGGCCCATCAGATTTGAAGCCTTCCACATTTCCCCCAATAGCACATGCACACCGAGCTGATAATTTAGCGGATGCCAGTGCGATATGGTATGTTTTGCTGCCATATAGCTCCCCTACCGCCTTAGGCCCAGCCTTGAGTTGGGCCTCAGTGAAGATAGGATGAATATGGAGGCGAAGTATAAAGCAGCATTTGTTGGTTGTGTTGCTAGAAGAATAGATGGCCCTGGTTTACCTGGTGGTTCAATCATCTACCAGGGTCATATAGGGCCATCTATTTCCAACCTAAAAGGACACCTATGTTACGCCCTGTTCACCGCCTTTGATGGCGCTGAGGTTTGTCCAGAATCAGCTGCCGGATGCTTATAGCGCCGAGTTTGAGAGCTCAGTGTATGTTCAAGTACAGTTATTCACGGTCAGGCCTTGATGAGAATGTTTAGCACTTGAAAAGTGACTTTGTGCACGGCAAAAAAACATATCATGTTCCCATCGCGCACTTGGTAACCCCATTGGTGGCACGGATCAGTGCCTCATATCCACAACATGCCGACGAGCTCCTATGAGTAAACCCCGGCGCTTCACACGCCCTTTTGACATGTCGAGGCAATTCACCTATGACTCATGTGTTGGAATTCTCGGCTCTGATGACCTTGGATCAATACCCCCGCTTGGGCTTTGCTGACGTCAGAAATTCGACAGTACGGCTGTAGATATTGGGGGAGGAGGATTCCAGGATGGCGAGCGGGAACAAGAGGAAGAACTGCAGTGAGATGACTGGTTCAGTTGTTTTCCATGTTGCTCACTGGCTACTTTCGGGGGTTTCCAAATGGGCTGCACCAATTTGGGGGCATGTTGCTGGACGTGTCTTGTGTCAGGGGAAAATGGAGTAGAGTAGCACTGGGCCCCGGGCTGCCCGGACCTGATCTGAGGGACTAGTGACCCACACAGAGGGCCTCTTTTTGAGGCCCGGTTTGGTGACATGCTGCGCTGCAAATATCACAGGGACTGAGCGCTTTGAGCCCAAGAAGGGTTATGTGGAAGAACTTGCTGCCCAGAGGTGGTAGATGTAGATTCTAGTCAGCTGCCCCAAACGTGCGCCCATGGATATAATTCATACTGTGCTAAACACGCACACAAGTAGGTGGTGTGTGTCAATCCTCGAAGTTGCTTGGTGACAGAGGATCTGAGCACCATGCGCCGGGTCTGCGCGCAGCTGAAGGCGCCGAAGCTGGGTCGAACCCGACAGATCACCGTCCACCCCAACCCCCCTAAACCCCCGGCCCTTTGCCCTTGGGTTGGTTTCCTCACAAGGAAAGTGTTTATTTTTCTTCTTTTTCCGGGTGTCCTTTTGGCTTGGTCTTGAAGGGAAAAGGAAGACCCACATTTTGGGCAAGGTCCCGACAGGCCGTGTGGTCGTAGTTTGTTGTCTTTGGGAAGGTCTTGGACCCTTTCACGCCATGCATTTGAGTTGGGACGTGCCAGAGGCCGGCCATGTAATTTCTCGTAGTCTGCGGTACATTTGTACCATGCCTGCTTTGAGCTGTGAGTGTTTCGTTTGTTTTGTTAGCACCCACTCCGGAGATTTATCGCTTTTCGGCAGCCCTCATGGGTTTCTGCAGCTGCAGTTGGAATAGGACAAGGTTGGTGCCAATGCTATCAGGGGCAGTGGGAAACTCTTGCACGCCCAGCGCATGGGTTCCCAGAGACGGTCGGCTAGCCTCTAACCACATGAGAGTAAGAAGTTTTGACATGGCACATATATAAAACGGTTTGGCCTTATGTTTCCTTCCACAAGGGCCTCGCGCGGATCCACAAGGAGAACAGTTTGCTGTCACACTTGCCAGCCTTTTTTAAATTTGTTGTAGTCATTTTAAATAAAGCGGGTGAACATTGACCGTGTGTCAGCCGTTCAACATGCCTTCCTTCTGACCAGATTGATCGGCTCCTGGAGCCCCAGAGTGCTTGCAACCTGGGTGGTGACTTTCCTCTCTTAGCTGGCTGGCTGGCTGGCTGGTTGGTTGGTCAGTGGCTTAGCTGGTTGGTAAGTGGGTTGGTGGTTCTTTCTTGCTTGCTTGGCTTTATGTTGCGACCACTAGGCGGGGGGGCTGGTAGGTTATTGGTCGATTGGGCAACAGGAGAGCAGGTGAATTGCCATGCCTAATTGCTTGTCGAAGAAGTTGTGACTTCGAAAATGACACGGAGGGCATTTGAAACATGCGCTGAAATCCAATTGGCAGTGGTTCCAAACCAATGGTACCATTTAGGGGTAGGTGCACCACTCATTTTAGTCTAATTTAGTGGGGATTGGGATGTTCACTGGGGGTGCGGGGTTGTGACCCATGGCCAGCTAGAGAACAGACTGCGATGGGATTTCAGTTGTTGTTCGAGATTGCCTGGCCCTGTGGACCGTATCAGTAATGCGCATGTTGCTGCTCCAAAAGGGGGACCTCTCTTTGCGGTTCCCGATTTTTGTTCAGGGGCCCCACAACTCCGCGAGATTGGTCAATCCAAGTGCAATCTTCAGTCATCTCCCGGCCGCTTTTTGAAGGGGTCCGTTCGGGCCAGAAATTTGTCGACTCATTTGCTTCACACTTCTCGTGCCTTCAACTGGCCCTGCGCCGTAGGCAACGCCAACTGGAGGCGCACGGGTTGAAATCTCGGGCGGGCAGGAGAAACACGAAACAAACATGTTCCCCTGCAAATTCATTTGGAACCCAAGAAGGGAGTCCCCCTGGATGAAGACACCGACTGACACCTCGTGTTTGAAAGAATCCGACTTTGTGAGACGAAATAATTTTGGAGCTTTCTATCCTTATCTCCAGAATTATTCACTGGTTAAGCCGATAGACAAATGGCAACCAGGGTGACTTTGGAACCTCAGCAAGCCTTTGGCCCACTGGCTATGGGAAGATGCCAAGAACACGATGGGAAGGTTGCTTCTCGAACGAGCATTTCAAGAGAGATGCTTGGCAACACGGCATGATTGAAAGGCCGTAGTTCTCGCCTTTGACCTGAGCTAACCCACCGAATCGTAGTTGCCTCAGCCAGTCCCATTCGGTTTTGACATTGGTTTCAGGAATGCGCTGACTTTCTTGGGCTGGTTAAGAATACCTCAGCCGAAAGAACTTGCCCTTGAAAAAAGTTCCCGAAAGGTGACAGGGGTTTTCGTGAACCTTGCAGCATCAAACACAATGTTTTGCCTGACATTGTGAACCGTGGGGTTGAAACTAAGATGCTTTGTTGCCGAAGCCTGATTTTTGCTAAGTATATAACAGGAGCAGTGGACCAAACTTGGCAAGTTTCAATTCCCCAGCACGTTTCTCTTACATAGTCAGTTTCAGCTTGTTGCTGAGCTTGAGCTTCAGAGCACTTCTCCGCACTTTGGACGTCAGTGTAAACGGCTGGCGGATGACTTCGGATGTATCCGAATCCCCAGCAAGCAACCAGCTGACAACAGCGCCCTCGAGCATGTCACCGCCCTGGAGTTGTAGCGTTCCGTTGCGGTCCGCTCCGCTGGGTGAGAGAGACAAGAAGTCAGCAAACACATGGAGAGGATGGCAGGGGTGCCATAGGCTCGCATGCCAGAGGTGTTTGGTCACTAGCTCTAGCAAGACCTGGGGTTAAAAATCGAGCTCGGCCATCGGCGAATTTGCACTGTGAGATGGAACCTACCGGAGGGTCCTTCGTCGAGAAAGGTCTTTATAAGGAACCTCCCGGGTTCCATTGAGAGTGGCAGTCCTTAGCGATCCAAACACAATCCAAGCGAGGCGTGCGGATCGTGGACGGTGTGATCCAGCGTCCTTCGAAGGCACCAGCTTGGACGGTGTAGGAATCGTTTACGCCGTCCATTTCAAAAAGGACGTTGCATTTGATTCTGTGTCCTTGGCTGTACTGTGACGACGTTTGTCACAGCCTATGACATGGCTCACTTGCCACGGGTGAAATAGACGAGAAACAACATTTGGACACAGCGGGTTGCTGATTTGTTTGGCTTGCGCCTTTGTGAGCTCTAATCCTGTCCAAAATGTTTATTATTAGAGGGTCCACTGTTCGTTTTCGGAGATTTGAGTGGTGGTGCTTTTCCCGCTCAAGCAAACATGCAGAATTAGATATTGACATAATATCAACAAAAAGGTAGCACCGCACTGCAGTCGCAGAAGGGTTTTTTTCTTGCAAACTATGGGTTCCTTTGCAGGATTGAAGGTACAAAAGGGTCCCCTAGCAGGGCTGGATTTGAGTCAGGAGAATACTATGTGAGAATTGGCTCAGTATCGGCCTATTCTAAAAGTAGTATTCCCGGATTTGGGATTCCCAACAATAAATTGTGCGCCTTTTAATAGGAGAGAGTGATTCTTTCAATCCACACAGATACGTCAAGCAAAATGGTTTGAACCAAACTGGGTGCGCCTCTGCACGTTCGTCATGGTGAAGCTCTCCCATGGTTTCGATTTGTTTGAGTCTGCCTTTTCAGGTGGATTTCTGAGTAAACAAGAGAGACACCCGAGTTTTGGGGAATGCAAGCATGGCTCACTTTCAGCATGCATGTGGCTACAGGAACCTAGCTCAGACTAAAAAGTACATGGCATCGCTTGGGTGTGCCCGGACACAGGAAATACCCAAAACACAAACAGTTCATCTTGCGGGCTGATGAAAGCCCATATCCAGCTATGTTTGTTCATCTTTTCAAGACCACCTCCTTCCATTTTTTTAAGACTATGTTTTAATTTCCCTGTTTGTTTTAAAGGGAATCTGTCACTGTTGGAAGTATGTTCTCATTTGGTCCGGGGGTCTTAAGCAAATGGCAGCCTATGAGCAAAGCCCACCCCTAAAGTGGACGTGGTTTTTGGGGTGGTTTTAAAGGGAAACTAAAAGGAAAACCACCATTTTCGGGTCCCCAGATTTTGAGTGTCTCACCCACGTGCTCGCAAGAGCAACGCAGGTGGAAGCGCAAGAGACACCGACACCGAGTGCAGGCCCGGGAAGGGTTCCATTGGGACTCATGACATCTCTCCTTAGCCTATTGCTTATGGTCTTGTGTGCCGAATATGTGTATAAAGACATGTATAAGAACACTATACATATTTGTTTTAAGAAACAATCAAACATGAGTCCGTAAATATACATATAATGTAGGGACGAATCATACATGACTCGGCATTAGTGGTTGGGCAAGAGCTGAAGTTGGATGCCCACTGTGCTTCTGTGCTTTTTGCTTGGGGTCCTGAAGGGCGAGATGAGTTGATCTTCTCTGGAGGCTGCGGAGGGTTTGCAATGGAGTCATGAGCTGCGTGTTGCACCCTTCCACTGGACTTGGTGGCTCCCAGCCATCCGATTCAACTTGGCCTTTGAGCTTTGTGTTCAGTGGCAGTTTCCGAATTTAACCCACTCAAAGTTCGCCACTTTTAGCGGGGGATCTGCGTGCAGCCCAGTGGAACGCGATCTTAGCATCTTGGTACATCTATCCACTGAAGGCAAGGATTTTTCGGTGTGCCGGATACGGTGCATAGAGATGCGGTGCAGGAAATAGCAATGAACAACTCCCGCAGAACCTGGGGCCACAAATTTCCCATGTCCTCTTGAATAAAGAAATCAGGCATGTCACGTGTTGCGCAAATGACATGGACATCCAAGCGGTGAATTGGTTTGTGGGTTTGTCAAATTGGGTGGACCCCCTTAAATGATTGGTTTCCTTATGAAAAGCCCTATAAACCATTCCAAAACATACACATATCTTCATTTGGCATGTGAACAAGGGCTGGCTAGCATCAATATCCACCCGGCTGGTTTTGGGTTGTGGACATTCAAGATCAGAAGTTGCAGTGTGGCTTTACCAGGTTTGGTTCAATCAAGTTTCTCCATTCGGAATGATGGGGACCAAGCATTGCTTTGCACCTATCGACCAATGCGTATCCTGACCGTTTGGAGCTCGTATGGAAGACGGGCTTGGCCAACAGCAGCGACTCACGGGAAGGCATGGAAGGCACAAGAAACTGGGAACCTGCTAGTTGAGTAGTTTTCCTTTGGCTTCCTCTTCGAGCCCCAAAGAAGAAGCTCCAGAAGTCAGCACAGCATCGTAGTTCCGGAGCTGCCACAGACAAGCTAACAAAATAGCGATCCACCTCCAATCTCGAGCGAAGAGTGTTCAACGTTATCAGGAGGCACTGACTTGAAGTCGGGTCTGCTGGAATACGTATCCGTGTTGTTGACATGACTGTAATGTTTACCCCGGATTAATACACCCCTGATACCCCTGGTTGATTAATAGGGGGGTGTCCCCTTTTAGTGGGGATTCATCACTTTTGGAGGGAAACCCCCCCTAACAATGGGGGGTTTATTAATCCTGGGTCAACATTATGTGGTTCAAGATGGAAAGCGGGACCATCCATCTTGAGGCTTTCAGGGTTCCATCATGTTCAGGCATTCTTAATGTATGTTTTCGGTCGCGTTGCTGACCGACTGTTGCCGCTTGCCACATTAGCAAACCGAAAGCAAATGGCTTGCCTGTCGACCTTCAAGGAAAGCAAAGAGCCTCCCCGAATACTTGTTGTATTGCCGCCGATAGGAAGTCTAAGTGCAAACGTTGCTCTCAACTTGAGCAGAACCGAATCCTCTGAACTCAGTAAAGGTTTCACCTCGTTGGTCAAACATTTCGAGGGCTTCTCAAGGCCACTTTTCGGGGGGATCCCTTGAAACCATCATTTAGAGGATTCCAACCCGCCCCTCCCCCCTTCCTGGTTGTTCAATTCTAGGCTACGCCTCCAGTTCGAGGCCGGTAGCCTCCTTGGGCGGAGGAGTGCACTTTTTAAGGACGCAGTGGGTCTGCTGTTTTTTGAGGATACACTTTTTGAGGGTGGTTTAAAGGAAGAAACCAGAGCAACACCAGCACTTAGGGGGGTCCCCAGATTTTGACACATACTCAGTTGTCCAGTTCATGGCACGACCATCACTTGTGTCGTGCTTTTTTCGCCCTGAGCTCTTTTTCAAATTGCTTGGCGCGTTGGCCATGTCCTAAACTGACGAATCCCTGAAAAGCATGGACAGGTACAGCTGGAGTTGTTTTAAGTCATGACCATAAACACGCATACAAGCATTTGGCTTCAGATGGTCTTCAAGCACGAAGACATAGCCGTCGCCTTTTCAGGACAAGCTCTATTTGATGTCTACTTGACTTAGGACTTGACTAGTCATCGCTTCAGGACAAGCTGGCATAAGGCGATGGCACAAATACATCTGGTTTGGATACCAGAATGCTCGTAAAGACTCATGATCGTTGCTGCGCTTGTTTGATAAACCAGGCCTGCTACGCTGTGATTTGAGGAAACCACCAGAACGTTCACAAGTAAACGATTCAACAAGACTAGACTTGACGGAACAAACATGGAAGCCCGTTTCCTTTGAGCAGTTTCATTCGATAGAGTGAGAGAACAGCTCATAGACGTCCAGGGTGAATAAAAAAGAAGAAGTTCCTTGGCACACCAACCTGAGCCTTGGCATTACGTCCCTTTGGGATGGAGTTGAGCTTGCGGTCCTTTGGCAACTTGCTCTCCAGCAACTTTCTGCTCCTGGCGTCACTTTTTTTGGGGGGGTAGCCTCAACATGGTGGTTTTCTTTTGGTGTTCCTTTTCGGGGGACACACAAAATGAGGGTTTCCGCTTGGTGGTCTTTTTTGAAGCCACCAACACAGGGGTACCCGCAAAAGAGAGACTTCTTTCTACTGTCTCTTTTTAGGGGACCCGCAAAATGGTCGTTGCCTTTTAGTTGTCCTTTTTAAAACCACCAAAACAGGGGGTACCCACAAAAACGACGACCGCCGGATCCACCTGCCTTCGGATGAGCGAAGCTCGGCGCCCGGAGCCTGGCTCAACGGGAGCGGAACCCCTTCGCTCCCGGACTCGGACGGAGCTCCATGTGAGGTGGCGAGGCACGCGGACCTGGGCCCATGGGTTGCTCCCATTTTGGAACGGGAGGGAAAGCATCAGCCTTCTTAGTACCGTATTTCGCACTTGGATCCTGGATCTTGGAAATTATTGATGATTGATCACTGCAAGATACTGTAACTTGGAGGCGGCAGTATGTTTGCACATGAAGTGCGGACTTCGATTTGTCGACTGCGACTTTAGGCGAAGGTGGTACAAATAACTGCGCCTCTCCCAATTGCATGGAAGGAGCTGCATGTTGCAGTTGGCGTCCGATTTATTGCAGATTGTGGACAAAATCCGCTTCATCGGTGAAAACCTATGAAGACTGGGATGAAGCACCTACCAAGTGATGCAAAGTGGATTCTGTCCATCCACAGTGTGTCATTAATAATACGGGTTGTGCAGTAGATGAGGTTGACCCTAAGAGAAGTAGTCCAACGAGAAGAATGGGCAAAGGATTGCCACAAAGGAATTCCCTTAGAGGGCCCAAGTACCCTCGATGATTGTTTGGGGTAAGGGGTCAAAGTACCTTACAAAGTACTTGGACCCGGGTTCTGTAACACCAAGTATCCGCCAAATGTGACAATTGCCGTTGTTTCCATCTTGTGTAAACAGTCTGCGCAAGCTCAGCGGTTAAAGCGAGGGGCAGAGGACCGTGCAAGAGAGCAGCACATGTACACGGCGGCATTTGAAGCACACGTGGAAACGTGCATACAAGATCTTTACCTCGACTAACCAACCACAGCCAGATAGTGGACAATCTACGCCAGGTCAGGATAGCATCCCTCCTGGCGTGGAATAAAGGACTTTCCATCAAACAGGCACCGCCCGAATCAATTCTTTGACAGTGTGGAAAATTGTGTTTTGGCCACATTCCGTGATACCAAGAATAATTATCGTTTCAAGCTCGAGGATGAAGATCCCAAGGTGGGTTCCAACAGCTGGGTGAATTATAATCGTTTTTGCAGAATGTGGCGGCCGACGTTGGAGTCACAAAGCAAATTATGAGAACCTCACCCGGCCTATTTTTGACATCCAAGGTTTCTTTTATGGGGAAAGCTTGCTTTCAGGTCAGTGAAGTTACAGATCTGAACCCAATGAACCTTTGTGGGTGAATTATAATAGTTTGTGAGCAAACTATAAGGACCTCGCCAAGGGAGCTTGTGACACACAAGGTTTCCTTTCTGGGGGGAGCTTACTTTCAGGTCAGTGAAATGATATGGCCATGAGTCAAAATTCCGTACCCCTAGTGAACATCCCAATCCCCACTAAAATAGGTTCTAAAATGGGTGGTGAATTCACCTACCCCAAAATGGGATCCCAAAACGGTTTTGACAACCACAGCCATATTTCGCTTTGCCTGCGACCGACTCCGTTCGTTCAACGACTTCCAGGCGATGTCTGCCTTGGGGCAGCGCCTCGCAGAGTTTCTGGGAACTTTGCTGCTGGTCATCAGCGTACCTCGGTGCCGCACACACCTCCAGCTGTCTCCCACATCCAAAACCCCGAAACATGCGGTCCAAACGGGCAACCGGCAGAATGCGCTGGGTGTGTCGTTTTTATGTTTTGCCAGCTGCTCAGGTGGCAGTGTTATAGGCAGCGGGACGCCTTTACATGTCATGTTTCCCAGTGGTGTTTGCTTCTTTTGAGAACATGAAGAAGGATGCCTAGTTTTGGCGCAGGCCCAAATGGAAGGGACATAGCAGACGTGTAATTAACCAACAGCTGGCAGCTTGCTTGGAGGAATTCAAGCAAAGAAGCAAGCGGGCGGCCGCTGCTTTCTGTGGCTGGCACTGTTGCCTACTCACCTTTATTTGCCCAGTTTCACAGAAGCGCATTATCACGATCAGATTCGCTTGCCATAGAGCACCTTTGCCAGAACTCATATTAGTCTTAAGCATTGCAAAGGCTCAAAACGCATAGACTGCAGGTACACAGCAAGCCCTTAATGTGCAGCTGCTTTCTCGGGCCGACGTTCCGAAAGGCATGAGCAGAATGGCATTCCGCCGAACTTGACCTGCTAGTCAACCCAAATGGTGTCATGTGACGTTTCCTTCAATAACGCTCACAAATGGGCCGGGTTTTGACATGCCACCGCCATTTCTGAAGGCCTGCAAATGGAAGCTGCAGCTTTATAGGGTCCGGTCCTTATGCAACTGGACTAATTAGATTGGTCTCTTGGAGACGCGATTGGCCTATGGATGGCGATTGCCAACACTTTCGACAGAAACATTTCCATCGGATGACAGCTGTTGTGATTCTTCGACAAGTTCTTCTGAAACTGGCTGCCGTTCACTTGCGACTCGGATGCCATTGCTCAGCTCTTGTTCTCAACCTGGAGTCTCCATGTCCATGACACCTCGATTTTGGGTAATGACCCCATTTTTAAAGATGGAGACTCCAGGAATGCGATCCGTTGGATTGGTCGGCGGGGTGCTTCAGTGAGCCATGTATTGAAAGTGGAACTCCCCCAAATGGTGGGTCTCGTGGTGGCTCGCTTTTCCCCTGGCAACTTTGCGCCGTCGTCTACTTGGCGCTCAGCAAGTAGGGAATGTGGGAATGAACCCAGGTTTTTCCGGGGTCAGTGCCTCATTCCCTGCCCTTGGCACCAGCAAGTCTCGTCCCGAAGCGGTGAGGTGGAATGTAGCACCGCCGCCTTCGGGTCTCCACTCTTTGGGGGCCTGGCTGTGGCTGGCATGCTCTTCGTGGCCATGCAGTCGCTCAGCATAAAAAGAACGGCAGGTTCAGCACAAAACACCGCCTTCGATTTGTTTAAGATTATTATTCAATTTTGCCCTGTTGGTTTTAAAAGGAATCGATCACTACTGAACATATGTTTTTATGTTTTCCAGGCGGCTTAAGCAAATGGAAGACGTGGAGTGCCATGTGTGTGTGACCTTTGTACATGTGGGTGTGGGTCAAAATTAAACCACCTGGATATGGACCACAGGTTTTGGTCCATGTTGCCACTTACCAGGGCAACCCATTTAGGTACCTATGTTTGACCCACAGCCATGGCATAACGAAATATCATACTTATATGTTACATACCGCTTTTAATATGGTTTGCAAAACCCTCGCGCTCCGCGTTTAACATTGGAAGTTTCAGGGCCATTGGTTGCAAACATGTTGGAATGACTGAATTCCTGCGCCACCTTGTTAGCTTCTCCCTTATCTCGCCGCAAGCAATCATCTCGAAATGTATCTATTTTATCAAAAGTAAATCGATTTGTAAAAAATGCTGCAGCGTATTCCTTCATATTGGTAGTTGCCCACAACTGGACAACTAAGAGCATGATGGACTATTTGTTGGGGGGATTGGGTGTCGAACACTTTGATGCTTCAACGGCTGGGTGGCTGGATGTATTTGTTTGTGTGTGTGTGTCAAAAGTAGCATGTCCAACTGCTCTGACAATTGCTTACCTCTTTAAAAAAAAAAAAAAAACAAAAAAAAAACTTTCAACTTTTTGGGTGACATGGGCTATATGTCTGCAAAAGATTAACTTCCCCAGGGCTTGGAGTTTTAAGGGGTAAGATTGGTTCGCTTCCTGCACGCTTGACCCTTGCCAGCTTAGCAAGCCTTTGAGCACGTGTCCAGAATCGTTCATGCTTTCTGTGTTTTTACCAAAGAAGACGTGGTGATTCACAGTTCCGGCACCAACATGAGATGGGGCCGCTCCAGTCTCCTGTGCCACTTGGCTTATTGCCAGAGAACGTTTGGGATTGAGGCCCGCTCTCCATTTGAAAGGAAGAAACACGCCCATGCTCATGGCATTAAACCATTTTTTGTTCAATCACATGGGTGTTACCACATTGCCTACCAGGGAATGGAGGTTCAAAATCAAACCGTTACTGGGGCTTACATGCAAGCTTACACCAGTCTGTCTATTTTTACCGCGAGCTCATGGGGAACCAGCGAACGCCGTGATAAAGGAACCCTTCTGGGTTCCCTTTCTCTCACTCCCCGAGCTTCTCTGAAAAAACCTTTGGGAAAGATTTGATTTTGGTTTGTTAAACGAGAACCAAGGTTCTTTCCCAAACAACCAATCTTGGCATAAACCTAGATCAAAAATTAAACCTTGTTAAACCTAGATTAAACCACCAATCTTTGCATAAAGAACCATCTAGGTTTGCCTCACCGTTTTGGTAAACAACCAAGTTTGGGTACCGCTCTCAAACAGCAAATTTCAATGGGTACCTTTTTCTGGCCCCATCCACTCAGGAAGTGAGTTATAGCATACACTCCCTCAGACTAAAATGGAAGCTCCCAGAAAAAAAAGGCCGTTGCAAATGGAGCCAAGTCTTCTAAAGGGGTCCTGCAACCTTCCATGTTAGTCTTCGGGAGGGTAAATATCGACTCACCAGCGCCACGGGAAGATATTTTCCGCTCGTCTCCAGATCCTGGGGCCGTGTCTCGGGCGGCAACTTCAATCCAGCTGCTCGGCGGGCGGATGGAGGGGGCCAAATGGATTGCCAGTTTTGGGGTGTGGCTAAAAATGGGGGGAAAACCCTAAAATGGTGGGCTTTCTGTTGTTGTTGTTGTCCGAATTTTAGAACCCCAACTGGGTACATGTAAAAACAGACACACACACACACACATTTATCCCTACCGCTGACTGTTGCCCGGCGCAAATCGGATTGACCTGTTGAACTTCCGCTTCCCCATACTTTGTTGGGGATCGACCAGTTTACTGGCTGGTTCCCAGCCATGCGGTTCCTTAGCTTAGCCTTTTAGTTGGTTCAGTGGTTGGATTTCCTCCTTTAACCCACAAGTTATCCCACCCTTTTCACATGGAACCTGACGTTCGGAACCCAGTCCCTTAAAAAGGACATGGTCCAATCCAGGACCGATTCCCCTTTTACGTCGAACGGCTCCACGGGTGAAAAGGGTGGGAGGCTACATCTTTGAAAGCCAGGCAGCGGCTCCAAACCACCCGTTTACGTCGAACGCTTCCATGTGAAAAGGTAAACGGGCTAGCCACTTTTCGCGGGGCATCCGAACAAACCATCGGGCCTGTTTGGCCCGTCGGGCCCGTGAACGGTGAGCGGCCGCTTCTTAAAAAACCGGGCGGAGTGACGGGTGAAAAAATACCGCAGGCCCTCACTTTGGCGCTGGGCTGCGTGCAGTCCATGGGCGGTCAAGGCATGGACTGGGCCCAGGCAGGCGCCGAGAGTTTTTTGGGGGAGGGTTGACCGTCGCCCTGGGAGGTGGAGTTCTGTGTTGGTTTCGTGGTTGTATGTGTTGTGTTTTTGTGTTGTTTGTTGTTTCTGAGTTTAGTTTGTTTGTTTTTCTGTTGTTGTTGTTTTACTCAGGGCACGGAACAAGGGATGGGGGCTCGAACGTTGGCAACAGAGCAACATGGTTTGTTGCATGGTAGCGCGACCTGTGGGCCAGAGGCAAAATATAGATTCCCGCATTGGAGTAGATAAAATTTCCGTCAGCAAGATGGACTTTGAGTTGGCAAAGTAGCAATCTATGTTGCAGGGAGTGCTGGCGGAGAAGGGAATTTACATAATCATACATGCATATCCACCTACTTACCTACATGCATACCTACATGCATACCTACATACATACTTACATACATACATTGTATACACGTATTGTACGCATACATTGTATAAGTACATTGTATGCATTCATTGTATAAATACATTGTATACATACATTGTATATATATATATATTGTATACATACATTGCAACCATACATGCACACATACAAACATACAAACATACAAACATACAAACATACAAACATACATACATACATACATACATACATACATACATACATACATACATACATACATACATACATACATACATACATACATACATACATACATATGTACACGTAAATAATTATATACATACATATAAATATATATTAATACATACATATATACATACATACATACATACACACATACATATACACATACACATACACATACACTACATACCTACCCACCTACCTGCCTACCTACCTACCTACCTACCTACATACATACATACATACATACATACATACATACATACATACATACATACATACTCATATACAAATACATTTACATATTCACATACATATACATATACACATACCCATACACATACACATACACCCTACGTCTAAGACGCTAGTAAATTATGTCTTTACAGAAAGACGGTGTTCAACCCAAAAGATGCTGTTTGGGCCCACCTGTGAAGTCAGCCGGGTTCGAAATTGAAAGCGCCATCAAAGGTCCGGTGATGAAACATGCATGCCTGCATGCCAATCAATGTACATTCCAGTCATATCTGGCATATTTCTCATGCATGTGGTAAGGTAAGCCTGCATGCTAGCTACGCAGCATGCATGGATATGGACTCCATGGATCGAGATTACCCTGGCCACGTGCAAATATTTCTACGCTGCGCTGCGTAATTCACGCGATGGCATCAGCATGCAAGAAGTCACATGCGCAACAACCAACTCGTAGATTCGGTCTGCAACAATTGCATGGTTGCAAAGCCGTTTGCTAGCTACGCGGCACGGACTAGATCATGGGGACAGCAAAATTGGCCGCCATGCGTCGCCAGAGTTAGCATGTGCACATTGTACATTACTGGATTTGTCTGTGTGAAATGTGCATGGCAAGTGTGGACATCAATCTCGGCCTACTTCTCAGCACGGTGCTAGTGCAAGCCCTGAAGTGAACATCTTGGTATGTGGACCCAACCAGCCAATGGATGATCCTGGCGCGATGCCTGGTGTAAGCCAGGCTCCGACACTAGACTACACGTGCTCCTGGCACCATCATATCGTTTCATTAAAATTGCGTGCACAACGTCCACACCAATCTGGCGCAAAAAGCAGCGGTGATGCGTCACTGTGCAGTGGCAGTACAAGAGGTGAACCGAGAACAGCGGGAATAGGCGTGAAATTTCGCAAGACCATGTTTACTCGCGAAAGACGTATGAGACGTGGTTTACACATGTCTTTGGATGCCCTGGGCACACACACATGCACATATACATGCATACAGACAGACAGAGACCGAGTCAGAGACAGAGACAGAGACAGAGACAGACAGACAGACAGACAGACAGACAGACAGACAGACAGAAAGACAGACAGACAGACAGACAGACAGACAGACAGACACACATACACACATACACACATACACACATACACACATACACACATACACACATACACACATACACACATACACACATACACACATACACACATACACACACATACATACACGCACACAGACAGACAGACACACATGCTTACATACGTACAAATACATACCTAGACACACACACACACACGTACACTGATACACGCACACACGCATGCACATGTACACGCACACACACACACATACACACACACATACACGCACACATACACACAGAAGTTGTGATTAGCTGGCAGTTCACTTGAAGAGTCGTGTGAAGAGATGTGTAACTGTTTCCTAGATGATAAGCGTGTTTTAACCCGAGTGTCCGGAAGCTTAGTAACTTGCTGGAACACCCACGTACCCTCACAAAAGACACACATTTATCCAGGTCCGGTCCTATGTGCAGCTGCAACTGGCAGCGGGCATTGTTGGCGCATTCCTCACTTCCCAAGTGCTCCTCGGCTTGCAACCGCGGCATATGAGGCCTGGTCAGAAAAATGCGGTAGTCTATGGTTAGCGCCTCGCCCGAGAACCAGCTGGTAGCGCCGTGTCGATTGATTTTGTGCGCCATGGTCGACTATGCCTTGATGATGTGATGGACATGTCGCAATGGGAGGTGACGGTTCGGTTCGGGTGGCTCTGGAGGTCTGCATTGCGGCTTGACTTCGCTTGCGCATGGGCCTCGGCTTGCTGGTTCTTACGTTTTTTCAGTCAGTGGCATTCCTCGCATCCTGGCGCTACCACAAGGCGTGCATTTTGGCGT
Organism: Effrenium voratum; assembly: GCA_963377175.1. Taxonomy (NCBI): domain Eukaryota; class Dinophyceae; order Suessiales; family Symbiodiniaceae; genus Effrenium; species Effrenium voratum. Next base: position 490,635 of record CAUJNA010000702.1, on the reverse strand, counting down.
GACGCCCTTAGGCGCGAGGTGGCTGGCAACGCAGGTTCGCAACCGTTACGTCAGTGTTGGAAATTTCTTTGTCGTGGTGCTCGTGCATGAAGGTGCGGGTTTCTTCCTTGATGTCGCGGTGATATCCGTGGTAGTGGTGTTCTTTGACGGGAGGATGGAAGCATGCTGGTGTTGCCATGGCTCTTCTTCTGGCAATCCAGGGGAAAGTGCTCATGTGGACACGTTGCTACCAGGGCTTATTCAAGTACTTCCAGGCAAGTGGTTCAATTGTGTGCAACGTATACTGGTTGTGCCCCAGGATCATGGTACTTCAGTTCATTGGGTACACTGCGTTGCATTCCGGCCTGACGTCTGGTGTGCAGCTGCTCATGTGGCCCATCGACCTCGCAAGCGCTCGACTTTGTGCAAACGATCTCCCGGGCTCCGTTTTCTGGTTTGTTGTGTTCAGGCATTGGGCTGCACATGTGGCCGTGGATGCGACATTTTTTTTTTCTGGCGCAAACATGTTGCCGGTGTCAAATAAAGGGTTGTTCCAGACCTCATGATGGGATAGTTGAATGTGACTTTATTATGTGCAGCTCAGGTTCTGCAAACATGATTTTTGGTTTGTCCCCTGGGTTCCGTCGAGGTGGTCTCTCCTGCGATTGGATTGATCTCTGTATGAAAAGGCCTGGGTCCTGCCTTCGGGCTGTAATGCGTCTATCACGCGTTTATCCCGGGCACTGCTGCGCAGCACGGGGGTGCAAGGGGACACCAAAAAGTAGTCTATGGTTCATTGGGGAGGGACATGGGAAACTGACTACACTCCCGAAAAGAAAAACAACTTAATTAGTGACCACACGTCATATCCTGCAGCCGGCAAGTCTTAACCCAACTAGAACCTGAGGGACAGGAGCAAGCTCCAAATACAAAAATAGCAAGCTGGAGCTGTGTCAATCAAGATCACTTCAATGGATGCCGTCAGAATTCCCCCTTGGAGATACGCTGGTTCCCCGCCTCCCGCGTACTGCAAACACCTTGTGTCTCTCCACGTGGATGCTGCAAAATTAATGGCATATGTTTGTTCTTCACAAAACGCCGCAGGTCGCGGTGGCGCAAACGTGTTTAATGCCCGAAAGGCACATGCTCAAGTCGGGCCTGCGCAGGTTAGAGGCAAGTCGTTGCCCTTCAAGGATTGACAGTCCTCTCCCGTACAATTCCGGTTTTGCTGGTTTTATTGGCATTTTCAAGTGAGCTTCCTTTTGGTGAGGTGATGTTTCACTGGGAAATATGAGGAGCCCCGTTCCAGTTCAAGTTTCAGCTTCCCGTGCAAGGCGAAGGTAACAAGGGACTCACCGATGTTTAGGCCTGGTTACTTTTTGGGATTGGTAGCGGCCAACAGAAATGTACCAATTCAGGTGCCTCAGCAACCGTCTTCCCAGTAGAAGTGGAGAGGGCTTTGCAAAACTGTCTACTTGCATGTCCCAATGCCAGTTCAACCATCATAGCAGGCCACCAGAGGGAAACCATGTATAGCCAGGTACACACACCTTGCTAGCATGGCTTGCTTGGACGATTCTTCATAACTAGGTCCCCCAGTAGTGCCCTAGTACCTTTTTTTTTAAGGGAGGGTTCCCCTACTAAAATAGACTGCAGAAAAAAATGAAACGGTCGCCTTATTCTAACCTCTCAAATCTGGAGGTCCTAGATAAATTCGCTTCCCTTTTTGGTGGTTGAGCATCACCTCCTTCGTTTCCTCCTGGGGCGCCTTCGAGGTTTGGCATCGTCATGCCCATCGGCGACCTTTTGGAGCACGGCCTGTGGGCCCTAGGCGCGGAAACCGCGCGCAGCTTTTTTTGCGCGGGGAGGTGCCAACTAAGTCTTTGGTTTGCTTTCCCTATAGCTCACTTTCCGAGTTGTTGGCCTTGATTTGACCCATCCACTTGGACAGTGACTTAAAGGAAACCCAAACCGGGATCCTTGTGGTTTCCGTTTTTGCGATGCTTGTGGTTTCCATGTTTGTCCTTTGCTACTTGGCGCGGGGGCATTTGTCCATTTTCCCATGCAGGCAGGGAAAGGGGCCTTACACTTGGGATCGAATCGCCCAATCGGCAGATGCCGCAAGGTGTCTGCGAGTTTCTTGGGACCTTCATGCTCTGCTTTGTGGCGCTGAACGTGTGCGTCGGAAACCGCGCGGAGGCTTGCTCGACCCGGGGACCCGTTGTTTTCTTCTTATGTTTTTCTTCGGATGAAAGTGGCACCAAGACGGTCGTCGATGACTCTACCGCACCTTTGCTATTTTGGTTTGGTCCTGCCAAGTACTCCGTTGTTGTTCGACAAAACTTTATATCCTTGTGCACCAGACCCTATGATATCTTTACCACATGCCTCCCAAATGAAGGAGGACTCAACAAGATCTCAGCACTCTCCTCAGGGTTGAAACACAATCCTCCCCTCTCTTTTGTGCCCCAATTTGCAGAGCAGTAGAAGACTCAGCTGGCAAAGAATAGTGGAAGCCTGCCAAAGTGCCACGCCGATGCTTCGAAGCCGATGCTTTTAGCAGGCAGCAAGTTGCGCCTGCTTGTCCACTTGAATCCCAGCAAGTACACTTCTGCACTGTGTACATCAGAAAAAGAAAAGAACAATGTAGATACCATAGAGGGTTTCTAGTGCAGATATATACATATATATATATATGTATATGTGTCTCCCGCCCTTGTTGTTCCGGAAATGAACCTGGATCCCCAGGGTGTCCATTTCCCGATTCGGAGCCTCCTATCAAATTTTGGGGTTCCTTCCGTCAATCTGCAGGGGGCAGCCCCGCACCCTCCCTCGGCGAGTCGGCGCATGTGAGGAGTACTCCGCGCTGGCGGTTGGCCTCAGCCTGTTGGCCGGGTTTTACAGCGTAGGCTCGGAGCGCGACAAAAAGTGGGCAAGGAGTCAGTGAGTAGCTTTTTGGATGGAAAGGGGTATGGCTCGTCGAAAGGGGGACCCCAAAAAGAAGATGGACTTTGGGCTTAGAGGAAACCCCTTGAAACTTGGTCCAAAAAGGGGGCGGCCTTCCAAAACGAGAATTACGACTGGCAAGTCACCAAGTCACCCCGAAGTTGCTAAGGACCTTGCTCTTTGAATCAAAGCACGCGTTGAAGGTGGAGTTGAGGCCTCCCACCGAGTTACGAGGCCCTGTTGTTCATCGGGACCGTCTTTCCGGCTTCTCCACCAAAGATGTTCAACCCCAAAGGATTCTCTTTTTTTACTATCACTGAACTGGGAACAAGATGATCGGCAACCTTTCGAGCAGCATTCGCCCAAAGTGATGCGAGTTTGGCCCGCATCATTGACAGGCTCAGTCATGGGGCGTCTCTTCGATCATGTTGGCTTTTGTGGGATCGAGCAAGCCAGCTTCGGTTTGCTGGGCTCCGAGGAGTTCCCCGAAGAAGCACGGAGGGTTCCGAGGAGGGTTCTGCACGGGGGAGGGTCGAGAATGCACGGAGGGTTCCGATCTGATGTGCCCGACGCTGGGGATATCACCTGAGCTTCTCCAGTTCCCTGGTGACCATTTTGGTGGCTTGAACGATGCCCTTGCTCGCTTGCCCGCTGCAGTTGATCCAAACATGGACATTGGAAACAACGGAGCCTAGCGATTTACCGCAAAGTACCGGGATTTGTTTTTCCGCGTTGCCCCCTTTGTCCCCTCTTGCCGCGTGGATTCAAATTGATATCCTCGCGCGTTTCCAGTGCCCAGAGCCATTGGACAAGCGCAGGCCACGTCTCCGGGGGCATCTTCAACCCGGCGGTGGCGCTGGGAATGGACCTGTCCAGCGCCTGTGCGCAAAAATCGGTTCCTTTGGGCGAGGTTCCAACCCAGGGGCGCTTGATGCCCCCCTAGTTTTAGGGCTGCCTTCAACGAATCCAACAGACAAATGGGCCGTTGTGGTTTGGAGTGCCTTCTGGCGTCCTTGTGGGGGCTTTCTTCGTTTCTGAAGGTAGGAGCGCCATGCTCAATGAAGGTGCCATGATGATGGAGTATATATGGGTGAGTCTTTTTTTGGGGGCCCCAAACAATTGTCGGTTTCCTTTTGGTTTCCCTTACTTGGATGTGGAACTGCTCGCCGGGACTTTTTCGCATTTGTGCTTGCGTTGGGTTAGTTACCAGGCAGTCGGACAAACGTTCAGCCGTGGTGTAGTCTGTGTTTCAAATCAAGGGAATCCTCGAAAGTTGTTTTTTTCAACTTGTTTCGCTTGAAACACCGCCCAGGCTTCCAAGCAAGGACTCGCCCATTTCAGGCTGGAGAGCCAACTACGTGGGCCTCTCAGCCTACTACATGCTCTTCCAATTCCCTGCCGCGCTTTGCGCGGCGCTGCTTTTCGCCAAGGCTGGGTCCCGAGCTATATTCCCAGAGGGTGGGGAAAATTCAAAATGTGACGTGCGACAGCACAACGAGGCCTAAAACCTTAGCCCCTGCACATCAGCCCCTCCTGGCCCCCCACTGAAAGTCAGCTGCCGCTTCCCTCGGCCTCTGGACCCCGGCGCCGAGGTTCGGCCCGAGCTTTTCACAGATGCCCCGCGAGAAGGCCTTGCACGCGGGTGAGGGAACAACCGTGGTGCGGGATCAAGCAGCGGGGTTGGTCCGGTTTGTGTATATTATTGGCTTAGATACATAGGGGGATGATGTGTTTCTTGTCTTTTGTCTGCATTGGCTTGCACGTTTCTAGCGTCTTGACTTTCTTCGGATCCCAAGCGAGGCGGCCAAAATGACTGAGCGACCGGCAAGGCACCTTGCTTTCAGACCCTTTACGCCTGTCCCTGGGATGGGCATGCCTCATGCGGTGCGTGCGAGCCACGGTCCAACCAAAAAGACGAAGAAAAAAGAAAGATGATGTCCACAAGTCCTCCTTTTACAAAACTAGGACTCAGTAGGTGACAGTGAAGCTCTTGCTTATATGAAGCAACCCGCTTCTTTTCATCAAAAACTGTGTCGCTGGGCTGGACGATCCCTAGGTCCATCGCTGTTTTCGCAGCTTCTCGGCGAGTTTGTGGGGAGCTTTCTGGTGGCGCCTGGGCAGGACACATAAATATTATATATATATATACATATGCTCTCCCCCCCCCCCCCCCGTGGTGGCCCCGTGTTGCTTAATTTGACAGCGCAGGCTGTATAGTTTTGATTTTGCAGTGGGTGCACCGTGTGTCTTTTTTAGCAGACAGGCTGTAGTTTTTAAACTGTATTTTGCAGCAGACTGAAGCAGAGACACTCAGGCTCGCGGACAATCATGTCGATTTCATCTAGTTTTGGACAGAGAGCAATTCTATTGCACAACTCCAAGAAAGAAAGCATTCCAAGCAAACATGTATCAACATGTACACATGCTAGAAGCCTCAGGAATTCATAGCAACTGAACCCACACAAGGCAAATTAGGTACCGCTCGAACAAAACTGTTAGAAGGCCATTGATTATGATTCTGTTGTTGGCAAGATTGGCCACTTGGTTTTGCACAGAAAAAGCTGTCTTTCCGTGATTTTCTTTGCGCAAGTTTCTCTGCGTAAGTTCTCTGAGCAAGTTTCTCCGAACAAGTTCTGAGCAAGTTTCTCCGGGCAACAAACACATGAGTGAAACGCTTCGATGAAAGATGGTAAGGGAGTATCTACCTTTTGCACACAAGAAATGCATATGTTCTGGATTCAAGATTCACAATGGCCTAGGAAAGCTTTCTCCAAGTCTTGACTCCAGAACAAAGCCCATGGAGTCAGTTTAAGCCTATAGTATAGTGTAACTTCATGAAGCCGTTGCTCTGGTTTGGACAACGTAATTCCATTACAACAAGGAAACTAAATTCCCAGCATTCCAAGCAAGATGTAATATGTAGACATGCCTTCGACCCCGGGGAAATTTTACAGACACGGGACCAAGAAAGGAAGCTTGAGTATCCCTACAAAAAAAAGCGACGCATGCTTTCAAGATTCAAAAATCACAATTGCCCAGGAAAGCTTTGTCCAGAAAACGGAGAATATTCAACATTGAAGCTTGCCCATGAAAATGGTTATGCTTTTGGTCAACTTGCCCCCCGAAATTATGACTACTGAATCTGAACATTCCAATACGGTACGTAGATCCGCAATGCAGAACTTCTGCTTTGAGGCGAAATCATTCCTTTAAATACCTCCATATAAAATCTAAATACCGGCATTCAGGTTTCTTAGCACTGCCACGCAGTTTCCTTACCCGGTAAGGAATCTGGATCCAAGATCCAAGATTACGAGACTTTTTTCGGATCCAAAGTGTCCCTTATGCCGTCCACCACCAAGGGATCTTGGAGATTCCTTACCGGGTACATTAAGGAAACTGAATACAGTACGAAGAAACCTGAATACTGGTGTTAAGGTTTTTTAGGGGAGGCATTGCTTTCTCTCCAAAGTCTCCCAGAAATCTTGTACCGGGTATTGAGGAAACTGCATGACAGTGTTAAGAAACCTTAATACCATTTAACACCGATATTACTCATTATGGCACACCCCCTTCTTTGGTGCCCATGTTTCTTTGGTACATTTTGCTTGGATGTTAGGACTTTAACTGTTTGCCAACTCATGGGTTTTCCATTAAACCACTAAAAGTTAAACGTTTAGCGGGGGAGCAGAAAGCAACCGAGGTTTGGCATTTACACATCCTGAACAAAATGGCTAAAATGCACAGAAGCGGGGGCACCGGCAAGGGGGGGGTACCGTATATATATATATATATATACATGTCTCGCTCACCAATTCGTTGGTGAAAAGCGCAGGTCCTTTGGGAAGTTTGTTTTGCTCAAGCCAGGAAAGCCCAGCAACGGGGGGTTCCTTTTGTCGCTCCCGTTTGATTCCGTTGAAGCTGCCTTCAAGGGATCCAAAAGGATGCCACAGTCAGCTGGGTACCAACCAAGGAGGCTGGATAGGTCCGGAAAGTGATGTCTGTTATTCGAAGTGGCTTTCCCTAACCCAGTTCGGTCCCTTTATGCGCACGGCTTCATGGCTGGATGTTGCTGGCGGCTGTTGTGTACCTGTCTAATCCCAATAAAACGTGGGGGACGCCCTGGAAACTGTGCACCCTATAAAAGAGGTCCCCCCAAACAGACGGTTCCCTCATCATGAGTTTTCGGCGATGTTCTGAACACACGAACCCTGAACATGAGTTTGGGAAGTGCCAGACGAGTGAGTCCCCATCTACCATGGCTCATCATACCTCCTATGAATAACTCTGCCCCATAGTTGTTATGGGATGCAGTAGGTACAAGTAGAAGAATGTGGGTGTGTCTTAAAATAGCGGGCCCCAAAAACGGTGGTGCTCCTTTTAGTTTCCCGCTAAAACCGCCGAAAACGGGGGTTACCCTCAAAGAAGTACCTAATTATGTACGGGAGATCCAGTCCAAAAGCCATTGCTTCCTGGAATCTGAGAACGGGCGAAGAAGAACTGGAACAGTGAGCCCAAAAGACTAAGCCAAAAGTTCAGAAAATGTTCCCTTCTTCAGAGCCTTCATGTCAAGTCACCCCTTTCTTTGGGGGTTTGAACTGGTTGAGGGAGTTTCCCCAAGCGATTCAAAACAATTGACGTGTTCCTTCCACTTGCAGAAATGAATATTGCGTATGTTCCCTTGTTGGTTTTAAAGGGAACCTATCACTACTGCAAATATGTTTGTTAAGCAAAATGGAAGCATTGGGGTATCCATTCCGCCTCGCGAAGAGATCGGCGCGGATTTTGTCCATGGGACCTGAAACCTGTGAGGTTTTTTAGGGAAGACCTGAGGTTTCAGAGAAAGCCTTGCTGGTGCCCACTAGAAAATGTGGAAAAATCAAGGATTCCCTTAGAGGACACCATTCCGCAATTGGAATTTCTTAGAAATGGTCATTCATGTCATTCCATTTTTATCATTCCCAGCTGAGTGAGCCCCGGTTTCGCCTTTTTGGAAGGGTTCCCACGCGCGCCCGCTGGGCCCAGGTGCTGACGGCGGTGGGCGCTTCGCAGGCGGGGGCGGCGGTGGCGCCGCTGAGCGTGGCCGCAGCGGTGGCGAGCTTGGCCTTTGCTTTGCAGAAGGTCTCAGGACCGCGCAGCGAGACGCGGTTCGGGGGCGGGTTCGGGTGGGTTCGGCGGGGGAAGGAGGGGGAGGGGGACAGGGTGAGGAGGTATAGGTGGAATGGTTGGGTTGAAGCTTTCGGACTTCAGTCACTTTTTGGGTTTGGGAAGGACATTTTAGTAGTAAATAAAGAAAAGCTTGGACTTGTTTTGGCCAATCCACTCAGGAAGTGAGGGGATGCTGGAGAGGGTGGGGGTGACCGGGTGGAGGGGGATATAGGTGGAGCAGAGGATGTCGGAGATGATGAGAGATGGTTGGGTGGAAGCATGTGGAAGCCAAGTTGCAAGCAGACAAATTGGTTTAAATGGATTGACCAAGCAGATCCCCACCCCCTTAAGAATGGAATTGCGGGAGGGGGGGGGGGACCCTGGAATTCCATTTATGGTTCGATTTCCCCTTTTATGGGGAAGACTAGACAAATGGAATTGGGGACCCCCACCCCGCTCCCCTTATGGTAAGGGGGATCCAAGCAGATTGGCAAAAGTTGGTTTGAACACACTTTTGAATTGAGGGTGCCATGTTTGGGGTTGGCGAACAGGGAACCGACACGGACACCATCCCCTGAAGGGTACCATCATGGGCTAATTGTGGTTTGAAGATCAAGCTGGTGCGACCATTCCGTATGTCAACACATTCTCAACCCGGTCTCAGCACAAAGGTACAACTTGTTGCTGTTGTTTTGTTTGAAAATGTTCACACCATCATCATTGCTTGCGTACGCATGCCAAACCAGTGGCAGACCTACGTGTATTTCAAACTTAAGCAACACTGCCACGACGCAAGTCAGATGGAGTACAGCTCCTTCGCAGCTAGCACATGATCTGAACATTCGCAGGCAACATGTTACCACCACGAACACGAGTCAACATTGGAAACACTGATGTAAAAATAGTCTGAACAGAAGCGAATTTGCGAGTCGCTTCATTGAGGTGTGTCTTGTTGGTGGACTCCCAAGACATGCTCAGTCTGAGTCTATCGCCAACTGAAGTGTCGGTTTTGTTCCAGAAGGCATACATGAGTTCTTCAGCAGCCAGTGCATTTAAGGCTTGAAAGATGCTCGTCTTTGCAGGGCTCCTTAAAAGATACACTTTGCCCATTTGAAACATGCCTTTTTCCACCAAAATAAAAGGGAAGCCACCATTTACAAGGCAATGTTCAGGTGTATAATGTAAGGATCTATGCTTTGCTTTGGCGTTGCTTCGCCAGGCGGTTTGACAAAGGCCGATATGATAAAAATAACGAACAAGAATGGTCGCGCCGATTGATTTGTGCTTGGTGTTTTTTCTTTCTGGCTTGTACTTCCCCGCGCCGAAGAGAAACATCTTCTGAGGCAACTTTGGACCAAGTTGGGTTCTCGCCCCAAACAACAACTACACGAGCGGAGCGACTGAGCGTCTCATCGATTCAAAGCGTCCAGGCGGGCACTTTAACCCGGCAGTGAGCTGCGCGCTATATCTCGCCGGTCCGGAGCCCTAGCCGAGCCGAAAGATGCTAATTTCCTAGCATGCCAGGGTGCCAACTAGGCCCATCAGGTGCCTCTTGCATGGCAATAACTAGCCTTTACACCATATGTTGCTTGGGTTTTAGGGCATTGCCCGCTCAAGGGGCCGGTTGCTGCCTTGCAAAGGCATTTCTGAGGCTTTGAACCTTGCTGCGATGTTTGTGACAAAATCCACAAACATATTGTTCAGTTGGGACGGATGAAAACTGACGTGTGACTGGGAGAAACCACCAACTGGGACGAACATCAGCACCAATTGACAAGCTCCTGCGCTGAAAGACCAGGGAGAGTGTGTATGTGTGTGTGTGTGTGAGATTCAACATTCTTCTTCGCTTGCCGTGTGTCACTTTTGCAGTTTGAGCCATTTGAGTGGTTCTCAGAAAGTTCCTGGACTTTAGTCACATTTTTAAATTGGTCTACGGGTTGCTTCCCCCTTCTTTTCAACCATCGCTCTTTTCGCAAAACCGATCGCTGTTTCCCCAGGGTTTTGGGTGGTTTAGAAAGAAGGATGCCTGGAAAGAATGGGGAAGCGTACTTTGGAGTATTAAGGACCCTGTCCCTCTGGATTACCCTCAATTTCCCCACCCCCAACCCCCCAACCCACCCCCAACTAGAATTTGGCGCTCAAATCATGGTCGACCATTCAGAAAAAGTATGGTTTGCTGGAGCAAAGCTGAACACATGAAGGATCTTTGCAACTATTGGGATGGTTGCATTCCAGGATTGATTTCAGTGGCAAACCCCCCAACCCCTCCCCCAACCCACTAGAATTTGACGCTCAAATCATGGTCGACCATTCAGAAAAAGTATGGTTTGCTGGAGCAAAGCTGAACACATGAAGGATCTTTGCAACTATTCGGATGGTTGCATTCCAGGATTTGTTTCAGTGGCAAACCCCCCAACCCCTCCCCCAACCCACCCCCAACTAGAATTGGACGATTTCAGTGGCAAAAACCCTCGGACGTCTCTTGGTGCCGTGAGCGATGCACATCGTGAGTTCGCCGGCCGGCGAGGCCACAGCCGGCAGCTGCTGAGCTACGCCGTGGCTCAGCTGGGCGGTGCCTGGCTGGGAGCGCTGACAGCGACTGCGGCGGGGACGCCCAGTGCAAACATATCCAGCGTCTGAAAAATGGGAAGGTGCGGGGAGGGGGGGTAACCCCTGGAATTTTCCATGTATGGTGAAATCTACCCTGAACCCTGAACCCTGGAATCCCATTACCTGGCTCCCAGCCATCCGCTTCCTTAGCCTTTTAGCTTTTTAGTGTTGAGTGGCTGGATTCCGAATTGAACCCACTAAAAGTTAGTCACTTTTAGCGGGGGATCTGAGGACAGCCCAGTTACAAATGGGAATCGCGGGCCTGGAATTGTCCATTCATGGTTCGATTTTCCACTTTTATGGGGACCCAAGTGGGCCAAGTGGGGGGGGAGGTTGGGGTGGGGTTGGGGTGGGGTTGGGGTGGGGTTGGGGCAGGGCTTGGGGAAGGGGTTGGGGTGGTTGGCGGGGTTGGCAAGTTGGGTTGGGGGTTGGGGGTGGGGAAACTGATTGGGGGGTAATCCAGAAGAGGGACAGGGTCCTTGGAAGCCAATGGAAGTAGAGAAGGGGGCTTGAGGTTTCAAAAGACCAGCCCGATGTTCAAAGCCTCAGTTCCAAGGCTTCCGTTTGCTCAAGATGATTCTTTCTTTCTGTCATGACTCATATGGGTGTGTCTTCCTTTTTCGGACCTCCGCCCAAAAAAAGCAAGACGGAAGAAGAAACAACTACGTGTTTTTGTTTCATTGGTGTCCCTTTAAAACCAGAAAAAAAGGGGTCCCCCAAAACAATTGGTAGCACCAGCGGAAAGAGGGTGCTTCATCCACTAGCCTTGAGTTCGCGAGGTAATCAGCAGAGCAGATGCCGAGTCCCTTTGTTCCACTCCCCACTCATCTCCCCTTCCTTTGAGTACATTGAAGTGACATCTCAAAGTTACCCAGCTGGTGTAAAGGGAAATCACACCCCTCGAAATGTCCAAAGTGACCCTCTCACTGCAAAGGGACACCACACTGTCCCTCCCCCCCTCCCTCCCCCCCACTCCCCCCCTAGGCTCCACCTTTCTCTCCTTGCGCCTGCACCGCCCAAAGCCCAGCCGCCCCAAATCGCCCAGATCTTCCATCGGCCGCGGAGCTTCGGTCCGCGCTGGCCCTTTGGGCTGCAAGAGGCCGTGGTGGCCGAGGCGATCGTCGGCTTTCTGCCCCTCGGACATCGATGAGACGAGGTCCCCCAGCAACTGCCTGACCTCTCACCAACCTTTTTTGGGGGAGGCAGCAGTGCCCTTTCTTGCCGTTTCAACTTTTTGGTTGGGAGGGTTCCCCTACTAAAATGGACACCAGAAAAGAAACAGGTACCCTTATTCTAACCTGTCTACTGGAGGACCACTGGTAGAGAGCGCCTCCGAAGCCCACTGAGGCGCTGGAAGGAACCCTTGAAGGCCAGGCCAGTTTTTGTTTGACGGGTGCAAGCGCAAGAAAAAGGAGGCCATTCGGAGCCCATGGAACGGCTTTGAGTTGGTGAGGAAAATCGGCACCAAGAAGGCAGACGGACAGCTGTCAAAGTGAGGTGAGGGGTTGGGACCCATTTCTTGTGGCCGCCGTCACAGCCTCTTGTGGCTTTCCGGGTATCTTCCATGGCAGCAAGTCCTGCTTGCCGGTGCTTCAATCAATTTCCTTTTTCCCCTGTTTCGGTTGAAACCCTTGCCACGTAACACAAGAGATCGGAAAATCTCGCCGCTTACATGGAGGTGGGTCCGAAAATGCCATCTATTCTTGTATGGGAGGTTCAACTGACCTTGGGTTCCGAAGCAAGTGCTATGCCTCTCTTGGATTTACAGCATCTCTTTCTTGAAGCATGCAAAATCACAATGAACATGACCATATAATCTTGGAGCACTACGTGCATGTTGTGGACGACGAAGGGTGTTGCGCCCCCCCCCAAAAAAAAGAAAACCGAAAGAAGCAACCAAACAAGCAAGCAAGCAAGCAAACAAACAAACAAAAACAGAACAAGCAAACAACCGACCAAGCAAGCAAGCAAGCAAGCAAAAAATCACGCAAACAAGCAAACAAGAGCAAAGACATATTCAAACATACAAACAAAAACATAGACAGACAAACAAGCAAGCAAACATACAAGCAAACACATAGACCGACACACAAGCAAACAAGCAAGCAAACAAACAAGCGCCTCCAAAACTCAAGCAGTCGGATCTTGGTGGTGCCGCGTACCAAACCCTTTAACACGCCAGTAGATGAACATATTTCTCGGAAAGCCCTCGACATGTTTCAGAACCTTTTGCTCAGAGTTTTCAATGCGCGAGTCGCGCGATGCAAATGGTCGCCGAGGATTTGCTTCGTCGTGCTTGCCGTGAAGTCCAGAGCTGAGGCGATGGTCTTGGAACCCATTCTTGAGCTTAAGTCCAACACCAAGCTTTTCAACTTTTCAACTTGTGAGCTTTGGCCTGTCCCAACTTCTGTTTGTTTTTTGGATTCGCGCTCTGAAAGGGAAACCATCCCCCCCCAAAAAAAACAAGAAGAAGAAGAAGCAACAAATAGGTAACCACTCATCTTCACGCCGGGCATTTTTTTTTTCCGAACTCAAGCGGTCAAGAGCTTGGGTCCGGCACTTGGCCACCTTGGGCTCCCGGAGAAAAGGGATCCGGAAGCTGGGGGCGTTGCAGGTCCTCGAGATTGAGTTGCATTTGTTTGGCGGGTGGTGTGGTTTTGTTTTCCACCCGGGGCGTGGCACGGCGTTTTTTTGTGGTTGCTTTTTCCTCTGTTCTTTTTTTTCCTCCTTTTTCTGGCGGTGTTGTTCAACCCGGGGCGGAGAGAGACCTCTACTGGGTGCTGGTTTGGGCCTAAAACCAAATGCTGTGTGCTTCCAAGCCTTGTTGAAACTTGAACGGCGGCCCCTCTTATACGAGCGTGAAGAATCGGAGTTGACTGGTCTGCCATTGTCAAACTGAGCCACGATGAAGATGACCTTCGCCTTGGAAATTAGTGTTCAATCATCTAGAGCAGTTTTTCGGAAGGATGCTAGCTGCAGGTTGTGAGTACATGGTCATAAACTTTGCACATGAGTGGAAGCCTTCCCAGAAAGGTGTTCAGAGATTTTCCTCCTCGAAAAACGGTTCAACCTTTCTTTGGGATTCTTTGGTTCTAAGACTAAACCGATGTTTGTGTTGTTTGGGATAGGGTCCCCTCGTTTTAAGCCACCCCAGACGAGTGCCCTAAGAAGTTTGGGCCGAGCCGAGCCGATAGGCCTCCCAGTTCTCGGGGCTCGCGTACGGCTTCTGCATGCTGGCCGGCTTTGGCATCTGCCGCTGAAGCGTCGAACGCTTCAGGGTAAAGGCGAGGGGAGAGGCTCAGGCCCCAAAATGGATGCAGCGATTGTGACGTTTTACCACGGTTTTGGGGAGACCTTTCATGCCGGAAATTGATCAACTATGACTCAAATGGGCTCGGCAGGGGTCCCTGCCCTCCCTTCCAAGGTAAATATGCAGGGGACCTGCCATCCTAGCTGCACATTTAGCGGCAGGGAACGCCAGTTGGTGTTTGACGAATGGCCGTTTCATGAGTTGATGTTTCAACAGGAACGTCCAAACTTGGCAAAAGGTAAACACCTGGCTGGTTGGGGTTTGTCTCCCACCATGGGCGCTTCTGAGCCGCAATCAGAAGACAAATGACTTTGCTTTCGGACATGGGGGGCCATCACCCCAACAAAATCAGGCCGGTTTTGCGTTTCGCGCTTGCCTTGAAACAATATGACAGCAAGGAACCTGCCCATTTGGATGGGGTCCACGTTTTTTGTGAGAGCCCATCGGTGTCCACATGTTCACCAAGGAATTCCTTTTCACAAGGACAATTGCCCTTGGGTCCTTCAGACAAAGGTGTTTCCTGGATTTCGTCCATCCACAGCAATTATCCCTCTGGCTCTCTCACCAGCTGCAAATGCATCATTGGCCATGCATGGGTGTCTTATTGCGCATCAGGGAGAGAAGGCCACGGCAGCTGCCCAGGCGGCTCCATTTCAATGCCGTTTGGACATGGTCTTTTAAGGGTCCCATGTTGTGGGGGATGAGGATTTCTCCATGGCCGTCGTTGCTTATAAAACGCCTTTTTCAGAAAAAAAAACATCGTTGTGGGGATTGGAGTTCTCCACGGTCGTTGCCAAAATTTCAGGAGCCTTTTTCAGGCGGTGTTCGGTTCAAAACCGCCCTTGTTGGATGCCGAGATTGGGGTTTTCAGCGCACCGCGCCAAGGTCACATCTCCGGCGGTGCGCTGAACCCCATCATCGCCCTGGGCCTCTCAGTTCGCGGAGACCAGAAGACCTGCGCGGCGGGGGCGCTTGACCGTCGGAAACCAGAGCCGGGCCCGGTGGATGGGTAAAACGGTAAAGCCCCGCGATTTCTGGGGTATGTGGGTATGGGTCAAAAGTTATCTAGTGGGGAATGGCAGGTTTTAGTCCTTGTTTCCATTTTCCTTGGTTCTATTTTGGGCACCTGTTTTTGACCCACACTCATGTAGCAAAATGAGCGGAACACATTTGCAAGGAAGCAAAGGAAAGAAAAGGGACGCGATTGGGAGAGCTTCGATTTTTGACACCTAGCAGCAGACATTGCTGATGGTCCAGTCATGCCCAGTCTGGTTCTCCCGTGTCAAAGATGGGGGGGGTCTGTAATCTTCTGAAAAACAAGAAGCAAAAACTTGTGCCTTGATATAGTGCCCAAGCGTTTTGCCGAGAACTGCAAACGCGCCGTTCCTCATGAGCCTGGACCACTTGTAGTTCCTCATGGCGTTTGAGGGTAGCCTTTGGCTTGTTTTGGAGATAAACCATAGGGGCGACCACCCACCTTTGCACTTCGAGTCCATCCATTGATTTGTCCAGTGCTGAAAAAGCGAACATCCGTCAGGGCGAATCATCGGGGCTGAAGACGCCACTCTTTTTTCGGAAGCCAGCAATTAGCACTTAGCCAAAGGTTTTCCAGCCTCCATTAGCAGTCACCAAGGGAGTCACTTCAACGGCCCGGCCCGCTGCTCATTTCGAGTCCAAAATTCCAGGGATGCCCCACTTCGGCGAATCAGACTGGTTCGAACTGAGATGTCAGGCCTATGGGGTTGCTCATATGGGGGCGGCGGTGGTGGCCGCGATCGTGTTCAAGGCCCGATGAGATGCGTCTTTTGTGTGAACAAACAAACACATGGCACCTGACAGGGGCACCTGACGGGTCCCAGGAAACATGAGTTTCCAAGCTACCCTCCCACAAATGCTATAGCGAGAGGAAGTCTAGATTTTCTTGGGCCAGTGGAAGTCAGGGCTGGGAAACATGGTTCACTCCTTGCAGCTGGGGCGAATTGTGGGATGCGTTGTTCAGAGACAAAAGACCCCTGGGGTGTGGTATTCCTTGCGAACCCAAGGGGTGCGGAGAGAGATTTTGGACAAGCCAAGACGGGAATCGGCAAGACAGGCATTGAAGCTTGAATCCAGAGAGAGGCGTTAATAGCTGGAGCTGTTGGCTCAAGATTCAATACTTTGGTATACTTTGGTATTCTAGAATCTTGGTTCCAAGAAAGGCTTTCACTTTAAAGCAGTTTGGCCTGTAGCAGTGCTGGATACACAACTTACAACTAGAATCGCGTGAGTTCTGTGAATCCATTGAGGTGCAGTAAAGCACCTTTTTTCTCTCCAGAACTCTCACCAAGCGACCAGTCTAACGCAGGCCGGGGGACACGTTTTTTTGGGTGGGGATCCAAGCCCAAACTAAACCATGAATCAAACAGCGCGCCCACGACCCACTCCTAAACCAAGCCCAAGGAACGCACATTCCATTCCAAAGAAGACCAATCCGAGAGCCAGTATGAACCCAACCACCCCACCTCTCCAAACCTGAACAACCCTTGACCATCCCAAAAGAGGAGGCCCGAAACAACACACACAAACTGCTGTGAACGGCTGGTTCCTTAAAACTTACCGCGGGTGTTTCTCGGGAAATACACATGAAATCGCGCAGCCGTCAAGGCGTAGCCTTGACCCAACCTTGCCTTTGTTTCAAAAGGTAAATGGCCTCTTTGGGGGCGTGGAGTGCCCTATTTGGGCTTTGTCTCTTTTGAACGTACCCAGTTTCACAAGCAGAATCATAAAACACATATTTGCTTGATTTTTTTTTGGGGGGGTCCTAAAGAAGACCCAAACCAGCCATTGGGAGACCCGATGTTTTCTAGGTCATCTATGGCAGCGCTGGCTCCAAGGATTCCGCGCAGCTCGGGTTAGATTCAAGGTTTGGGAGATCGGTTTGTGGAAAGTTCCGGTCCAAAATGGGAGATACGGTGGATGGACGAAATCCCTTCGCACCAGTTTGAACCCAGGGAAAATTGTTGTTTGTTGGTATTTAGCGGGGAATCGAAGCATGGGTTTCGTCAGTGGTGCAGGATTTCGTCCACCCACAGTACTGCTCTACCTTTGAAGAAATTCCCCGGAGTTCTCTGGGCCCCCCCGAAAAAAACAAACGCCTTTGAGGAAATGTCCCCGAGTTTTCTGGAAGGCCCCCCCCAAAAGAAAAACAAAAAGGCGGGCGTGGCTTCACGAAAACAAAAGCCGCCGGGCATGTCCAATGTTTGCTTCGCGGTTGCCCAACGAAGGTAGCCTGTGTCATGGAAGTTGCATGCCCCCGTCTGCGAGGAGGGCCAAGGACTTTGGCCCGGGAATGGATCTCCTGTGGGGGTGGGGGTGGGGGAGCTCTTCTGCTGATTGAAGGCAATTCTCTGAGGTCAACGGCCACTGTATGGAAGATGCCATGCTCAATAAAATTCAATGCAACCCGCCCCAGACAGTTGCAAGAACCAATTCGACGGTGAATTGCGTGGTTTGCGGCGTGTGATGGTCTGTTGACCCCCCAATTCTTACACTGGCAAAGCTGTCAACTGCTTCCAGTTGTCACAGGTAACCCGTGCCAGAGACAAACTAGAGGTAGAAATACCCAGAAACATAGGTGTCCTTTTTGGTTGTTTTGCTAGAAAGTTAGATGGCGATTCCTGGCTTACCTGGTGGCATCATCTACCAGGGAAATCCATCTATTTCCCCTAAAAGGACATGCCCAGAAACCTACGGAAGCTCTGAGTTGAGGTGAGCCGAGCGCTCCGCATTGTGTGACTCGGCCCTTTGGCGGTGCTCGGGACGGCCATTGCTTGGCATGCAATCATGCTGGTTTTTGGAGAGTATCCCGGAATTGACACATACCCATATGGGGCTTTCTTGGGGGAACCTGGAATTGACACATGGCTGTTGGTAAAAAAAATATGTATATGGTACCAACAAATGGGTAGGTGCACCCATTTTAGAACCGATTTTAGTGGGGATTGGGATGTTTACTGGGGGTACGGGCTTTTGACCCATGGCCAGATACCCATATGGGGCTTTCTTGGGGGAACCTGTTTTGTGGCTGCAATTTATAAACCAAAGGGGCACCACCCGTTGGAGGGTTTCCTAAAAAACAGGCAAACCCTTGTATGCTATAAATGTGGTACCAGGGAGCAATCCCTGACTACTTCTCCAGGATTGATCTTGGATCAGTTTTTCATGGTTTCCCTCCACGGGAAGACGCGCCTGTTGAACTGTAATTTATTCCATGGTGTGAGCGGGGCAAATGTGAAGTGACAAGAGTGGAAGTGACAAAAGTGGAGGTGACAAAAGTAGAGGCCGCTATTGTGTTTGTTTGTTTGTTTGTTTGCTTGTTTGCTTGTTTGCTTGTTTGCTTGTTCGCTTGTTTGTTTGTTTGTTTGTTTGTTTGTTTGTTTGCTTGCGTGTTTGTTTGTTTGTTTGAAGAAAGTTTGTGTTTTGGGCTTTTTGGGTTGCAGACGAATGCCCAGCGGAGCTATGGTGCATGCATTCACTTGATGTTCATTGCTAGAATCAACCAGAGGCCCTCTTTGGAAACTTCAAAGAGCACCTGCATGAGGTGGGAAGTTTGGTGTGAGCTGCATGATCCGGATTCCCCCAGCTCCAAGTGACGCTTGCAAGTGACACAACGGAAATGGCGACGGGGGAATCCTTTGCCACTTGCGCAGTGGTAGGAAAACAACGGACAATCTGTTTGCCCGGTATGACTTCTATTTTCTTGACACGTGGAATGCCATTTGCTTACTGACAGTTGTCTGGACACAGCGAAATCGGAAGGAACGAAGGGAAGGAAAGAAGGGAAGGAAAGATGTGAAGGAAAGCAGGGAAAAAGGGAAAGAAGGGAAGGAAGCAAGGAAGGAAGGAAGGAAGGGAGGGAGGGAGGGAGGAAGGTTGTTTGCTTTAGTGAGCAGCTTCTTATGCAGATATCGCATCCGTAGCCTTCTGTCCCATCGGCGCAGGCCCTTTTTGGCGCCGGCTTGCCTATCTGACTCGAAGCGATGAGAAAGATGCGCGGTGCGGTGCATGCGAGGTTAGGGAAGAAAGGTTCATTGCGCTTGCCTCAGACCTGACTAATACAAGGGCTGGATTATCAGACAGATACACACTTTGTTCCTCATACTCATTGAGGCATTCACCAACTGACGCGTTGCAGTACTTAGCAAACGAAGGATCACATTTCCCCAATTTGTTGACACCAATATCCCTGCAGCTTCATTTCAACGAATTGCCTGCCAAACATGAACATGTCAACTAATCCTGGGGTGAAATTGGTGGTCTCAGATGTCGGACTCGGCGGCTGGATGTTTGAATTGCCCATCCTTTTAGGATGTCGCTCGGGCAAGAATAACGTTGACCCCGGATGAATAAACCCCTGCTGAATCATAGGGGGGTGTCAATCTGGTTTTAGTGGGGATTCAGACCCCGTTTGCAGGGGAACACCCCCATAGGAATAATAAACAGGGGTTGATGAATCCGGGCTTTGCATTGGAAACTCGGCTTTCACTTCGGCCTCCTTTCCTGGACCATTTATGAATCATTCCCAGGGCTTCTGAGGCGGTGCGAAATGGATTTCGTCCACATGAATGACTCGGCTGGCTCCTGAAACGGCTTCTTGACACAGCAACTGGAGGGACCTATCAGCCTTCGGCTTCTTCGGTCGGAGCGGATCGAGTCAAGCTCTAAGAAGCTGCCTATACAAGGAGGACGTATCTCACCGGCGCCCAAATAAGCCATGAACCTGGCTGCATATAGGTACGGGTCAAAATTAAGCCATCAGGAGTTGGAACGCAGGTTTTAGTCCTTGGTTCCATTCACCAGGGTTTCATTTTGGGTACCTAGTTCTGACCCACTGCCATATTTGTCAGCTGACACCTCGAAATCTTCAGCACTCAGGGCAACAACGTTTGTTTGGAGGGGGCTGTTTTCTAAACCCCGATGCGCGTGTGTGTGTGTGTGTGTGTGCGGAGTGACAGAATGCCCTGTCACCACCCTTTCGGTTTCGCAGCAGGGGGATCAGGCTTCCAGTGACTGACCTGATCCAACGAAGCTAGGTCACTGGAAGGGAAGTAGCTGAGGACGCTCAGCTACGTACCTGCTTCCCAACAAGGTCCCCTCTTTGCCCGCGGAAATCAAGCAGAAACTCATCGTACTCGAGACTCATCAGTTGTACTCGAGACTCATCAGTTGTACTCGAAAGATTAGCACTCTCCATCTGGAGTTTAAGTGTGTACACCCCATTCGTGGGGAATCCTCGGGTGTACCCATTGTGTGACCCCGGGCCGGCTCTGTCGGAAAATTTGACCTCAACGCGCGTATCATAGAACAGCGGAATTTCACATTTAAGCAGGAACGAGGTTTCACTGAAGGGAAGAAAGCCGTCAGTTCATAGCGACGTCTCACCACAGTTGATAGCTGCCGATTTTCATTGCCTACCCTGACCATTGGTTGAACTTGTTGCTCGTATCACTGCGGTTGTCGATTGCTGACTTGTATTTGCTTTGCCTTGTACATTTCGCTCGACCATTGCAGTTGAGGGCCGCTAACTTGCATTTGCATTGATTTGAATGTTGTCGGGTCTGATTCTCTCAAGGTGGAAGTGTGCAAATTCCGATTCAGTTGCGTCACCATGTCTCGACGTGATGATCGTGATAGATCCAGGACTCGACGCAGACGTGATCGGAGTCCGTCCCCTCAAGCTCACAAAGCACGCCGACGTGAGCACAATGACAACCAGGTCTCGGAGAACATGGATTGGAACAACTTGGTTTCATGGCAACACAACTCCGGCTACAATGCTGCTAACAACTTTCCGATGGTGCCTATCAATTTTCAATCGACTCACAACCCCACACAGCAATTCCAACACCCGGCGATCAACTACATGATGCCGATCCCTCCTGATCCCACGCCATCCAAGTTCATGCCACCAATGATGCCACCACCGGTCACTACTTCCCAACCTACACCTTCACCTGGACCTCCTGCAGCTCTACCGGTTCGTCCTCAGAAAGCCTGGCTTACTCCATCGCCTGATTGGACACCTGGAGACGGCATGTTTGATGTCAATCAACTCTACAACTTTAGCCTGCCCATGACCGTTGCCAACACTCCACATGGCAACCTTCGCGACATGTCAGGCATGGATATTAGGGACGTACGCCTGGTTCAGGTTATCCACGGGGGCCTCACCAACTGGCTACTCAGGCCGTTTGCACACGGCCGATTCGTGACGTGGGAAGGCTTTCGCACCCGCACTGAGGCCTTACTTTGGAGTACCTGCTCCAAATTACTACGAAGATCGCAGTCACTCAACCTGCTCACCCTGGAAAAGGACCTTGCCAACACGCTGGGTCTCAACATTGATGACTTCAATCAGCGCATCAAGGTCCACGACCATTTGGCCAACCTGGTACTTCAATTTCTTCAACAACATCACACCTCTCTCGCACCTGCCGCCCAGACCGATGACATGGTCAAGAAGTTCAATGATTTGAATCGTGCACATGAACTTCTCCAAGCTCAATATTCCGCATCACTTCGCGCATCGACCTCGCCCACGATGACAAACCAGAAAGATGATGCAGAGTTGGTTACACCGCCACCGGTCAACCACACACCATCCTCGTCACCTGCCAGCTCCCTTCCCACAGCCAGCGCGGCCGCCCTGGATGGCAAGTCGTTTGATAGCGTGGTGCAACCTCGGATCATGCAGTCTCTTCACGGAGTGTCGTCACCGCCGTCCAAACCGGCGGCGTCACAGTTGCTCACCATGCACAGCACGCCGGATGAAGTTGTCAAGTACTACACATGGACCAGTGACCAACCTCGCCTTTTCCTCAAGCAAGCACCCACAACGACCACTTTGGCATCGCTGGTTAAGTGGGCCAATCACCCGTCCCGGCTCAACGGCAACAAGTCGTTAGATTCTATGGCGACGCAGCTTCTTCAAGCCAGGCAACGCATGCCGAAGGGCGATGCGCCCACACTCGGTGCAATGGCAGCATCATGGGGTCTTGAACCCGGGTACCTTACCAAACTCACTGAGAAGGCATTGAGTCACCTCATCGTGACCGCTCGCCTGCTTTGTGGATGAGAAGGCATCATGACGACCTTCGTTCTCATATGAGCCCGGAGCGGCAACAATGTCACGGATGAGTCCAGGTGAAAACTCGTCCGTCAAATGATTGCGTTGCACATGATTGATCTTGTACTTGCTTGTTCTTGCATTGCCTCTTGTGTAATGGTCTGTGATGCTTGTATTCATGTCGCCGCCTTGTGGTAGATTTCGTTGGTTGCATCTCACCATGTTGGATGACCTTCGCCGCTGCGGAATCTATGATGATGTTGCACAATGGCAGTCGCTGGACGACCTTCTGCACTCGTTGACCACATTCTCGACGTGCTGGCATTACTGTTTCCCTGGACTACCACCACCGTCGATTCCAATTGAGGAGTACGAATCCATCACACAATTGCCGTGGCTGGGTCTCATCCTCGAGGTCTTAGTTGTGGTCCGGATAGCCCTCCAGATTCCGAATTGCGCTATGTCCAACTCTCATCACACCGTGGCCAACAGGTACGAACTTCACAGATGTCGGTGCGCTGCCTATTTATTGATCAGTTTCTTACAACGTCTCATTTCACAGGATCACGGCTACTTCCCGCCGTTCTTCGAAGTCCTTCACTTCTACAAGACTTCTCTCTTGTGTGAAATCATGCACTCAACTTTCGCTGACACGCGACATCTACGCTCATTGCGGGCGCGATTTCCTGACCTCTACGACTTCATACATGATCCAGGTCATCACCAACAACCGTGCGTCTACATTCGACTTTCCCCATGGCACACACACACCATATCTATGTTGGGGCGACTGATCAGGATGTTCTACGTCGTGAACACTCACGCAGTCGCAAATTTCTACAACTACTTCGTGGACGGCATGCCTTCTTTGAACCGGCGCTTCACTACTGGAAACGATCCAATACTTACTGGCTCTTCTGTGCTGTACCAGTGGAAATCAAACTTCCAGTTTCCTCGGTGTGGGTTCAAGAAAGCAAATGGCAATACCTGCTACGCCCGCATTTGAATGCGCCCTGGGTACACAGAATCTTGCGCAAGGTGGGCTTCCGGGAACATCTTGTTGATTTTCGACGCCACTCGTTGTCGTCTCCCACTTCCCTCGGCTTGCACAAGCGCTTTCGACGACGACTACATCCGGATCTCCAACGACAACTACGACCTGACGCACTGGATGACATTCAAGCCCACTACTCGATTCTCTATCAGCTGGGATCGAATACAGGAGCGTCGTTCCAAGTCATGCGTGACCTACTGTCGGCCGCCTTCCCTCCCACTCAGCTGTACTACTTATTGCGGCTCGCAGTTTTCGTCAACGAACCCTTCCGCTCCAAGGCCCAGAAGCTCCTCGCCCAGGTACTGCGCAAACGACGGCTACAACCACCCTCCACTTTGACACAGCTACTTTTGCCGCCGCTACATGTCCAAAATTGGAAAGCTCTACTTGGCACATGGTTACAAAACTGGATTGCTTCCCATCGGGATCTGTTCCCTTCTCTTTTCATTCCAAAGATCCGGGTTGTGGAAACCCGCAGCGCCACATTGGGCGACAAGATATACAACTATCGCACATGGCAGCGCAAATGGACGCCTGACACATCCTTTCCGTGTCGCTGTTTGGACATCGATGACCACCATCTACTCCGTGCACATGGTCACGCAGTAATGGTGGATGACTTTTCTCGCATCAATGCGGACATTAACGTGGAAATCATGGCCGCCTCAATGAAGGATCAGTTTTTCGGTGATGTCGACCTATTGCATCAACGTTTCACCACGCAACTTCGCAAACTTGCTCGACGCTGGCATGTACATGGTTCCGATCTACTTCCAGATCTACAACCGGTCGTGGCTCAGTTAATGGAGACCCATCGGATCAACCTCCAAGATCAGGCTTATTGGTCATCGGCATCGTTGCAACGCACTGTGGCCTCTTTGTCTTCATGGGTAGTTATCCCAGCGGATCATTTTCCCTCCCGTGCACATGTAGTGTGCCCGTCCCTGTTTGCCATATTGATGCGGAAGACATTCTGCGCGGGGGATGTTTTCTCACTTTGCCGCGAATCCGCAGCATCGTTTCGCTCTGAAGTGGTAACCACGGTACCTTCTCTCCTACGTCAACGATACGCATGGGGACTTCGACTTCAAGCACCGTTGCCCACAGCGCGCATCCTTCCAAAGCCGACCAAGGACTGGCAGAAAGCTCGACCCATCATTTCATTCTTTCGCACATGGGCAGCTCCCTTCCTCACGGTCTTCGGTGCGCTCATATTTGAACTCACCAAGGCGGCTTTCCCCGACATTGCAGGTCAACTCCCGGTACAAGAACTTATCCAGCAGCTGTGGGAAGCACTGTCAAAAGCAGATCCTGATGAGTACATCCACCTGGTGTCGCAAGACTTGTCAGGCTTCTTCACGTCCATTCCTACGGAACGATTCCATCAGGCGCTTCAAGTGCTTCTCCATCGATATGATCAAGTTGTTGGCCTTCGCAGTTCCTCGCAATGGTCCGTGTACGAAGTCAAGTCAGATCATCGACGCCGTATGTTCAAAGGAAAGTGGCGCCGTCAAACCAAGATCCCTCGAATCTTTCGTGAACAAGATCTCCGGCACCTCCTCGACTTTGTCATTGACAACAGTCACTTCGAGATCAACGGATACTTGTTCCGCCAAGAACGAGGAGTCGCTATGGGATCACCAGCCGCGCCACCGTTGTGCAATTTGGTTGCTACGGTTGAGGATTTCTTTTGGCACCAAACCATGATTTCTCTGCGGTTTTGCATGCCCGACATTGGTGTAATTTGGCATGAGCGCTACGTCGACAATCGTTTTATTTTTTTGTTCGTGACTCGGCCCCACACTCACCCGTGCTCATGAACTTTCTTTCCCTGGAATTTTATCGCCCACCAGTGATGCTTGAAGTTCAACATGACGACAAAGTGCTGGGTTACCGATGTGATTCTTCCTCCAGAACTATTACTCCGCAGCTACCTGATCATCCATCCCAAATCAAAGGAATTCGGAGTGCCAATGATCGGATGTTCACTTATTCTTCTTGGTCTTCTCGCTCATGGCTCATCATACGTGGTGCACAACCGGCGGTTCAACAACAACATGGGCTCGACGCTCTCAAACGCCTTTATGAGGCCAAAGGTTTCGAATCTCACCTTCTGCGGGATGTTCGCCGTAGACTTGGGACAAAATCCGCATGTGTGCTTGTCGTTCTGTCTCTTCTTATGCATGCTTGGGACTGCCACTTTGCTTGCGTGTTGTTGTATTGCGCTTTGTTTGCATGTAGCTGGCTCAGAACCATGGCGGAATATATGGTCACTAGCCTTCTGCGTTCTGACGGCTCAGTACAAACCACGAGCCGCGTGACACTCGAGCACCTCCCCAACTTCATCAACGGCAATGAGATCCAAATGTTCATTCGGACTCACGGCATAGCGCACCAGCAAAGTGTTCAATCCCACGGCTCGTCACGTGACGTGCCAGCGCTCACCGGGCAGCCCCGATCGCGTTCACCTCGGTCACGAATTCCGCGGATCCAGCTCACACCGGGCCCGCAAGGGCACTCGGATGAGGAAGAGGATTGGGGTGAATGGAGGAGTGATGGCAGACGCGCCCATAGTGATCAAAGGAGACCACGCTCGCCTCCGTTTCCTCCTGCTCGTGGCAGTCCTTCTGAGAACCGCATCGCGTTGGTGCCTCTCTCAGTTCGTCGGCAGGTACCTGACTTGGGGGTTCATCGCTTCAAGCTACGCACGGGGTGCCGGATTGAGGAGATCGCCATCGAACTAAACGATGTCCTCTACTACACCTTGCCGTCGATTGCCGCCTTGGTATTTCCTGAACCGGAGCTGTTGAAGAAATCTTGGGAGTCGGTCTATAGGAGCCTCATGCCGCACCGCCGCAGCATCATCGAAGATGAACAAAGGGTCAAGTCAATTTCAGAGTTTCCATTTGCTCAGCCACCACATGGAGTTCCGGGACGCTGGACGGAGCAAGTGCTCAAAGACATTTCGGACTACTTCCAGATCTCGCGCCGCTCACTACCTCAGCAACTCATCGTCCAGCTCGGCATTTGCGAGGAGAAGTGGCCATATATCAGCAGAACCACGCGGACCTTTCACCACTTCTCCGCGGACAAAAAGAACTCGCAGAAGAACCTCTTTGGTATCATCTTCTCATTTGAGCCACGCCGATTGTTGCCCGACAAGCAACGGACTCAATCGCAGTCCACCTTTTTCTGGTCCCACAACACCAACGTACAGGCTGCCATGCAAATCCTGCGTGATGAAGAACTGATCCGACCTTCGAAGTGGCAAGAACATCCCTCCCCCAATCGTGAGTGCTCCAACTGGAACGAAGTCTGGTTGCCGCCGATGGGATTCTACTGCAGAGGCAGCCTTCAGTCTCAAGAAGCGGCAATCCAATCAGCTGCGCAGTTCGGTGGAATCCGGACGGATCGCCCGGTGTGCATTGGTGGCTCTGCTCGTCTCCGACAACAGCATTGCACTATACCCCGCGGCGGCGTGTACGCGGACATAGCAGCCTCCCACTACTATGACTGCATTCATGCCAAGGATGGCAGGTGGAAACTAAGATCTTCGATCGCAGTGCCCAGTTACATGGGCATCTTCTGGTGAACCATGGTGGCTTACCAGTACAAGATCGTTGCTACTGACCCGATGTGGTGAGTGCTATGTTTGCTTTCATGATGTACATCATGACGCTCCTCTTCCGGAAAAACGCATTGTGTTGTCCGCGGCTCATGGTTGTCTTTGATGGTTCCTTTTATGGTCTTGCTTGCATGATCGGTTGTGTGCCTTCAGTTGCTTGCCGTCGCCGCTTTCAGTCATCTCTGGTGGATTTGACCCTGGTTGTCTCGTCTTTTCGGGATTGTGATGGATCATGGAGATCTGCTACGCGATTGTCGACACATGCTACTCGCTATGTCATCGCAGATCAGTTTACTTCTGGCGGGACTCCAGCGTCTTGAGGGGCAGCAGCGACATCCACAGCCGCCCCCACCACCACCGATTCCGGAAGTTCATCCCCCGCCGTTGCCGCCGCCGTCCACGGCGCCTCCGCACTTGCCAGCAACATCGGTCAGACCTGACCACATGGCAACGCCGGTCACTCTCGTGGCCACCACGGATAGCCGTGCGGAGCACCCTGCTCACACACGCACGGTGAGTGTCAGCACTTCCTGGGAACACAGACGACGGCGAAGATCTAGGCATCGTGAGCCGCACCGAAGACGATCCCGCAGCCATCATCGACGGCTCCCAGAACGTCCTGTCGATGCAGTTCCAGTGGGCCGCCGTCATGCTTATACTCCTAAGTATCCACCGGCAGTTAAAGCCATGCCAGCTTGCAGACCGTCTGGTCTGCCCTATGAACGATGACGGAGCAACAGCGACAAAAGTACGTCAGAGTTTGCTACATTCATGCTTGCATTTACCTTATCTCTGTCATGCCGCAGCATTATCGCTTTGCAGCTTTGCTTGAGTTGACCTTGTGGTTTGATCGGTTGCCATGCAGTTGTCAGCTGAGTTTGTGAATAACCTGGTGGCTGTGCTCAATGTCCTTGCATCCCAAGTGGCGACAGCTTTGGACACCCTGAACTTTGCCTTGATGACGGAGCGTGGTCGTCCGACTGACACGGTGGTCACCCCAAGAGCACCAAGAAACTCCAGACATGGGTTGCGGCCCCGCATCATCACGGAGCACCCCTCATCTGACAGATCTCGATCACCCGCACGCATTCGGGGTCGACCGCTGGACACGTCATCTACCTGGTACATACCGGCTTTGTCCCCGCCTCGAGCGGCACATCGTGATGCTAGTGACCACAATCCGGGAGCTCGGCCCGAATCGATGTTGGATCGACTACCACCTCCTCGTCCCCTTGCTCCTATCGCGATACACGGTGGACGAGAGCCAGGACAAACGACGCCTACGACACCTGATTCGGATTCTGATGGTTCGATACGTCCGCATCCAGGTGCCTCGTCGTTCCGGCCGTCGCCGACGGTGGTCCATGGTCCTCGTGAACTTCTACAAGAATTTACCATTGCACTTCGCAATGCGTACCGTGAACCTTTCACGGCATGGACACAGGGTGAGCTGGATGAAATGGTGAGACGGAAGAAGGATAAAGATTCCAGGCCCACCTATAAGACCATTGCGCGGTTTCTTCAGAAGCCGATTGAGGAAGTCAAGCAGGCATGGAAGGTCTATCAACAACTTGAAGCTCGCGGCTAGCAACATGCCCGACAAATGCAGCAACGACCATTGATGGACCAAATGATACGCAGCGGCGGTGTGTCCGATTCGCGTTGTTGATCACATGATATTTGCTTGCTCGCATGTGACTCAATCTTGCTTGTCGTGTTGTGCAATGTCGTTGACATGCAGTGATGTCTTGCCTGAGTTGCTCAAATCATGTCGGAACAAGTTGTACAGACGTACATTACCTGGACCCATGGAGCGCAGCCGACGTGGTTACAATTTCATGGACCCGGGGCTCTACTCGACAGACCCATACGGTTAACTACGTCACCTCCGCCCCCGCCAAGTTTGCCATTGCTTCTTCCACCTCCTCCTCCACCACCACCACCACCACCGGTGATTCTTCACCCACAGTTTATGCCCTCGGTACGCAGCCCCACGATCTCAGCCCCTCGTGGACAATCCTGCCCTACCTCTTCGAAATCGCAGCGCACACGCCGCTCGATCCACAGCAGTGACCCCTCCCGTGATGAAGAACCACGCAGTCCAGGGCCCTCGTCCAAACGATCTCGGACAGCATCAGCTTCGGCGCCGCGGCGATCTCGACGGCCCTTTACAGTGTTTTATTCCAAACGTGCAGGCCGTCCATCGCAATCCCCCTCGGCGGCGTGCAAGCATTACTGTCACGCCATCCTGCGCCATGGACGGAAATGTCTTTCCCCTTGTGCTCGTAGACGGCCAGGTCACTATCATTGCAGGTGTGCGCGACATCAACGACAGTGAAAGCTAGGAGTCTGACATTTCCGACCTCGTTGCTGCGTTTCATCTTGTGTTTGAAAAGTTGCCTCACTCTTCAGTGTGTATGTGCGGTTGGCAATGCATGTGTGTCCTTGCCGCAGACTTTCGATTGGTTCAACAGTCGTGCAAGCACGTATTGCTGCTATGAACCCCCAGTATTTCGAGTACCAGATCGATAGAGGAGTGGAATGGATTCGAATTTACTCTCCGGGCATTTGGAGGCCCGTTCCCGATGAGGCGCCTGTTCCTGACCCACTGTACGCTTCCACGTATCGGGAGTGGCGCAGATCATATCACTTCCAAGTGTACTGGTCTGAAGACAGCACCGGTGGAACTACAATGGATCCTATAGCCACGCCCAGTGCCTATGTGTCCTACCACGTGTGGGAGTACCGGGACTGGCAAACACGAGGTTATCAACGCCTTGGACCTCCTGCACAATCCATGGGATTCGCGATGCTCGTCAATGCGGACGTCGAGTCCTCGGTGGGCTCGTCGGTGCCGGATGGGGCGTGGCGGGAACCGTCACCGCCGCCATTCCATGATCCTTGGAATGAGTCGGATTGATTCTTGAGCAGCATGTTGGACAAAGGTGCGGTTGTGCTTGCTTTGTATGTGTGCTCACATTGGGTTGTCTTGCTTGGTGCTGTGCATGTCGTTTCAGGGTGTCCGCCGCTTTCCGTGCTACCTTTGAGCAGCTTGTTGGGTTGAAATGTTCAATAGTACAGTGCAGGGTGCAGCACGATGGGTCCTACCTCGTTATTTTGACTATGACATCGTTCATAGTCGAGCAGGAACGAGTGTGGAATGGATTCGAATCTATGTTCCGGGTCAGTGGCATCCAGTAGCCCCAGACACCCTGGGACCGGCCCCGGATGACTCGACCACCTATCGGGAATGGCGCAAGGTCCACCACTTCGAAGTGTACTGGCCCCGGGAAAGCACGGGCGGCACAACCACAGGCACGGTTCTGCAACCGGTATCTTACGCCACCTTCTACACTTGGTATTACAGGGACTGGGTCACCAGGGGGTATCAACGCCTGGGTCGTCCACATCCTAGCATAGCGAGGCCAGTTTTTGCTTCGGGCGCACCGGACCTCATGTATGCTGGAATGACTTCCTCCTCGGCATCATCTAATTCGCTTGAGAGCTGATGCCCGCCCTCGCCTCCCTGGAGAGTCAGACTATGATGCTGGCGCCGCACAGTGTTACAAAAGTGGTCTTTTGCATTATGATTGTTGACTTGCTTGCACTTGTTGTTGTCTGCAGCCGTACACCTATCAACTTGTCTTTCCGTGGTTGTGTTGTCATGGCGTGGCTGGAATGGTGCCCGGACCCTCAACAACCAGATGCCCAGTGGGTCAAGATCTTTCATCCGGGACCGTGGACGCCGCAAGAAGAACATGATGATCCACCTCCTCCGCACACTTTTAGAGAGTGGAGGGAGTTCTATGCACCCAACCAGGCCTCAGTCGGAGAGCAGGCCCAAGTCACTATGTGGTACAAACGAGACTGGGCCACAGAGGGCTACCGACGAATCGCTGCCCCTCACGCTGGTCATGAATTTGACTCAGGGTATCCCCCCGATCATCACAGCGTGGCCACGCAGTCTGCGGCATTGACTATGTCGCCAGAGCTGTTAGACGCGATTCTCAGGTCCTCGGATGCAGCTGATTTCTCTACTGAAGAACTGACTCGTCTCCAGGAAGGGATTTCGCAACAACTGACAGCTCGCGCACGTCTAGCTTCCCATCCTCATCAACCAGTACGTGCATCGCGTGGAAGCACATCATTGGAGACGATTGGGGTCTCCGACCCCTACCGGCCCGTTAATCCTTCCGACAGTGGCCGAGACAAGATGAGTCCCGTCTTCGAGCTCACTGAAGACTAGACTCGCATGAGCAGCGCAGCGTACGAAATAAGGGTGATCTTTGCACTTGCATGATTTTGCTTGGTTGTTGGTTGCTGGTTGAACATGGTTGTGCATTGCGCTTGTTTATCTACTAGCCGGATCGGAGCCCGCGACAATTCTTGCCTCTTGCCTCGACATGGACATCGATGATTCGAAGCAGCACCCATGGCTTGAATATTCAGTCTGGCATGATCAGGAGTGGGTGCGGATATACACTCCAGGACATCCTCAACGATGGCACCGCGGCGACGCCTTGCCAGATGTCCCTGAAAATTCGTTTCGTGAATGGAAACGGGTGACTGAGCCCGACGCGCCAGTCCAAGCATGGGACATCCGTGACTGGCAACACCAAGGGTACCAGCGCATCTTGTCTCGGATTGAGTCATTCACGACTCGCGATCCACATGATCAGACGCTTGGTCGAGTTCGAAACTCCGATGCCGTTCCAGTTGAGGAGACATTCACCTATGCCACTCCGTTTTCTCAAGGTGATCGCCCGGCTGCTTCGCAAATCGCTTCAGTCCTCTATGGCGACACTCGCAATGCTCAACGTGGTGATCTTTCGTTCCCGTCTTCTGAGCGGTTCAGGGCGGTGTCTCGCTCCCCTCGCCGTGGAGGATTTTTTGGTCAACGATAGACAATTGAGTGTGAGCATTTGATCTTCCAGCAGGAGAAAAGAGAAACTTCGCCCCTCGTAGAGGGGCGTGTGTGTGCGGAGTGACAGAATGCCCTGTCACCACCCTTTCGGTTTCGCAGCAGGGGGATCAGGCTTCCAGTGACTGACCTGATCCAACGAAGCTAGGTCACTGGAAGGGAAGTAGCTGAGGACGCTCAGCTACGTACCTGCTTCCCAACACGGTCCCCT
Source organism: Effrenium voratum (assembly GCA_963377175.1). Lineage (NCBI taxonomy): Eukaryota > Dinophyceae > Suessiales > Symbiodiniaceae > Effrenium > Effrenium voratum. Next base: position 458,727 of record CAUJNA010000702.1, on the reverse strand, counting down.
CTTTGCCCGCGGAAATCAAGCAGAAACTCATCGTACTCGAGACTCATCAGTTGTACTCGAGACTCATCAGTTGTACTCGAAAGATTAGCACTCTCCATCTGGAGTTTAAGTGTGTTGTTTTTTGGGGATCGGACCGTTTTTTGGGGTTCCAGAGAAACAGATTGGCTCCAGGGACACAGGGCGACAACTTTTGTCCCCTCCATCGGTTGCTCGGGGCCCGTTTTTCGCAGGCCTCCCGCAAGCTTACCAGGACGGGGAATCTGCGAACGCCTTTCGCCGCGTTTTTCAGGTCTCCTGGTGTTTTTTTGTTTTTTTTTTTTTTGTGTTTTTTTGGTGTTTTTTTTTTTTTTGTGTGTGTGTGTGTGTGTCGTGGTGCATGCTCAAAAGGCCTCACTTCCTGAGTTCATGAACTTTAAGCTTTTTGGAAAGACCATTTTCGTACGGTAAATATACAGCTTGGGTTGGCTTAAGGATGTCTCGCGAAGATACCGCGCAAGTTTGAAGCGAAATCTGCAGGGCACCTCAGGCTTGGCTACGGTGCGAACCAGAATTTCGAAGAATATAAGGGCTGGGTGCTATCATTGCTGGGGTCTATCGTTGGGTGAGTTTTCACACAGGGGAACAATCATACGTGTAGTCAAACACTAGGTCGCCTGGTGTGACTTGGCGGCTAGGGAGCCATGAGCGTGACGCGGCCCGGCTGGATTCGGCGCGGTTGATCTGTGGAAGACTCGAATCATGAAAAGAAACCACACCAGCACCCCCTACACGTGCCTTTTCCCATGTCCAAAATTCCCTTGGTACTGTCCAAAAAGCAGCACTTGGGCGGTGCTAGCACAGGATCTGAGAGTTGTACAGCCAACTTTTGTTTCGATGGAGGCGACGTTTTTGTTTTTTGCTAGGAGGCTAGGAGTGGCTCGCAGCTTGGCAAGGGCTCCAAGGCTGGTTGGTGTTGGTCGGTCGGTCGGTTGGTTGGTTGGTTGGTTGGTTGGTGGCAAACCAGCAAAATGCAAATATATAACACCGCCCCTTCAGCAACAGTAAGCACAGCTGAAACAAGCCCCAAAGCCTGACGCAAGCCAGCCCGAAGCCACCCCCAAGTTTAGCCAAGCAACCATAACCAGCTAAGCTCAAAAAACAACGGGGGGGCATTTTTTGAAGGATTTGTGTTGTTTTTTCCTTTTTTGTTCTTCTTCTTTTTTTTTGGGAGGGGGGGGTTCTTTTAGTTTTTTTGGTTTTTCAGGGTGGGAGGCTTTTCGGCTTCTTGGCTTTTGTGGCATTTGGGCGGGTTTATGTGGCTTTTGTGGCCTTTCATTTCGCATCCTTTGCTTTCACAGTTGCTCTCTGATTGGCTTTTGCGGCTTATCCACATCATTACCAGTTCCTCTGGTGGCTTTTTGGCTTTGTGGCTTTTGGCGGCTTTCTGGCTTTGGCTTTTCGCATCCTTTGCTTTCCCAGTTAGTTTTTTGGACAGATATTTAATTGCACCCCTATAGTTGAATCATCACTTCTTTGAACATCATGGGAGGGTGCTGCCGCCCCCCCAACCCCCCCCCCCCCGCTACATTTTAGTTTTGTTGCCCCTAATTGAATCATCACTTTTTCGATCATCATGGGGCCCAACCCCCCCCCCCCCCCCGCTACATTACTTTTTCGATCATCGGGGGGGGGCTGCCGTCCAACCCTCCCGCTACTTTTTGGATTTTTGGCAGAGATTGAAATGCAACTCTAACTGAATCATCACTTTTTAGAACATCATGGGGGGAGGCTGTCGCCCCCCCCAACCCCCCCGCTACCTTGGGACCCCCCCGCTTTTTAACATGCATACATAAATACCTACCTACCTTGCTGGAGAGGAACTGATGATGCTGAGGTGTTGGAAGCCCTCAATTTGCTGGACATGCGGGGGATGTTGAAAACGATGCTGATGATGTTGACGGAGCTCTACAGCCGTCTAAAGCCTACCCGATTCCAGCCGCAAGAAATTAAGCGGCTTGAAACCAGCCCTGCAACGCAGCATGGGGTTCATGCCTGTCTTGCGGTGGCCAGTCAGTGGCAAACTGAGCCCGGCGATGCTTGGCATGTTGCCCCCCCCCCCCCCCTCACCCGCCCTCCTCTCTTGGTCCCGCTCACATCCAGCCACTTCTTGTAGCGAGCCACTCCTAACAAAAAGCCACTCCTGGCAAAAATAAAAATACAAACGTCGCGGCCTTCGGAACCCCCGCAGTTCGGGTTCACGATCCGCGCTCCATGAAATCCAGCTCGGATTCCCCGAGAAGCGAAAGGACGCCCAATTGCGACTCTTCTTCCCCAGAATTAGCTCCCCGTTTTGTTTTTTTGCTTTTTTGGGGTTCCCTGTGTTTTTCCACTCACCAGGCAAAAAATATGTTTTTTTTGCTGGGGTCCTAATTCCAGCCAAGTCTTCAGGTATGTCTTGGATTCTTCTGCCCGTGAAAGGAGACCGACCCCTACCTGCCATTTTTCAAGATCGATCGAGCAGTGTGTGGTGTTGACACGGCCCCAGCTGTTAACACCGGTTCTCAGAAGATCCCAAGACTTCCCTCAAGATCGCAGGACTTGTTGCAAGCTGCCAAGTAACTTCTGGCATGCATGCATTTGAAGGCCAAGCAGATGTTGGGGGTGTCTCTTTTCAGGGAGCCCCTTTTGGGGTCATGTTAGAGGGAAGCCAAAAGGAAAACATCATTTTGGGGGGGTCCCCCTTACAAAAAGACACGCCTTGCTAGAGAAAGCAACGAACCCCGCCACAGGCGTGATTTGTTGCGGAGGCAAGTCAGGGTTGCCAACAGCACGGCATATGTGCCCCAAAAGAAAGAATCTGCAGAAACATTGAAGCTTTATTCTTGGAAGGAGTGAAGGATGGCCGTAGGAACACAAAAAATTCCCCGTCTCTTCCCCGCCCCTTCGACAGGTCCCTGTAATTCCCTTTTTGCACCTTTAAATTCTCAGCCCAACTCAAAGGGAGTTTCCTCCATCACCATGATGTTCGAAGCGGCAATGTCCACACAAGCCCTTCGTAGGGCCTCATTCACTGGGAATTCAAAAGGTCCGATATACATGGGGTGAAAAAACCAAAAGAGAAACCGCCCAGAAAAAATACCACTTTCACCACATGGGGAAAGTTAGGCATGGTCAACACTGGGGGCCAAAGGGAATATTCTGCCTTTTCTTCAAAAATAGCGAGCTCACCTAGGGTAAACCGAGCTCACCATGATAGAGGCCCTTTACTCGCGGATCCCTTCATTTCGCTTTTGGAATGTTTGTAAAGTTTGCAGAATATTGATCAACCCGGGTCACCCCTCCAATGCAGACCCCGGGACCCCCGGACTGGAGAACCCCAAGACCCATTTGGACCCAAAAACAGTCGGGACCCGGGCCCCATATTTTTCTTTCAGACGCTTTGGGGGTCCCACCCCGATCTTCCGAAGGAGCCAAGCGGTCCGCCTTCGACTTCCAGCGGCGCAACGACCGTGCGGCCCAGGAGCAGGCGAGACGCGGCCTGCTGTTTTGTTCTTCTTTGCCACTAGGTTCCCCAGGTGCCCTTTCTCAGCCCTTGGTTGGGAGATTCGGTTCCCCTACTAAAATAGACTACAGAAAAGGTTGGTACCCTTTTTCTCTCCTCTCTACTGGAGGACCTAGTATGTGATACTGCGGATGGGCCAAATCCTGACTTGGAATCCACGGGAAACTTGCTCGGTACTTTCAGGGGAATCGAACCATTCCCAGGGCGTCTTAGGTGCAGAATTTCGTCTATCCACAGCTATGTCCTGGAATTTGCTGGGCAAGAAGCCCTCACTTTGATGGGCCAGTTCAGTCAAGAAGCCAGAATACAGAACGCAGAATGCTGCAGATGTATATGTAATGCATATTGGAATATTTTAGTATGTCTATTTGTATATGTTTCAGTGTAGTTTAAGACGCAATTGGGTTGTCGGTTTGTGCAATGGGAGTTAGTGAGAGCTGTATCTGGCGACACTAAACCGAGAGTGCGAAATCCGGCTGCTTGTGAGATCCTCCACCAAACAGTCCGCTTTAGACCCACATTTTCCGAGGTACAGCAAGCTTGGTTCAAGAGGGGCTGGAAAGAAATCAGCTGAATCTTTGTGGAAGGAGCATATTCGCCTGCATTTGGCTTGCCACGATTTGGTCAGGATCGGAGACTGCGCGCCACCTTGTTTTGAGAACCACTTGGTCCGTGGGGAATTCGGCATGGGCAATACAAGACAGAGGTTGGGCAAGTTGTAGCGAAGTGTAGCCACCCTGTCATGGGTTGCAATCTCACCCATGAGGGTTATCTGACCCATGAGGGTTCCTGTCTTGCCCTAAATTCATGGCTCCATCGGACAGCAAACCCAACCGGCGCGAGTGTTGGCCAGTATCAATAATTCCACATCTTACATATTGTGGCCAGGGTTTGCTGGGAGATGCTTTGTTTAAGCACTTTCAAATGGGCAGCACAACGATTCAGACTTAGGTTCTGCTTTTGGGCAGGGAGAAAAGGTCTTACTCAGCCTTGCTAAGTGCGAGCAATGCTTTGTAGAATGACCCGACAGAAATGGGTGTGGGTCAAAATTATGCCACCAGGGGACCGCTGGTTTTAGTCCTTGTTTCCTTTTCAATTTTACCCACCCCCAAATGGAGTTCTATGGCCACCAGGCGATCGCTACCGAGGCACAGGCACAGGCCCTTCAAGAGCTGCGGCAGCAGCGGAAGGAGGGTCCTGTTGACTGCGCCAGCGGCAAGCGCTTGCCGGCTCTTTTCGGGATCAAATGCAGGCCGTGTTTGACACCAGTTAGTCTGGGTTGCCATATGTTGCCATCCTATGAACGTATTGTTTGCTCTTCACCCCTTGGCTCCTGCTTCTCAGGTCTGGCAAAGAATGGCCCCTGCCGCAATTCTTCATATTGGCCGCGGTCGGCGCTCCTTTGCGCGCGTTTTTGATGGAACCACTCTTGCAGCTACTGCAAGTTACTTGCACGCCCTCTGGTCAGCAGATATAGATAGACAGATGGATAGGTCGGTCGGTCGGTATGTAGGTATATATTAGTAGAACTGATGTGTAGAACATGTGCTTCCAGCTCGGTATTGACCAGCCCTCGGGCTGACCATATGTTCGCAGTCTCCGCGCAAAGGGTTGCTTTCTAGTAACAATAAAGATAGTTGCTGTTTTTTTTTTTTTGCCCACTTCTAGCCGCCGAATTAACTGCTCGAGAGCACTATTCAGATGAAATGATTTCATTGCTCACCTACTCAGACTAAGTGTGTGTGTGTGTGGTGTGTGTGTGTGTGGTGTGTGTGTGTGGGTGGTAGGTGTGTGGTGGGAACCGGTGTTTTTTTTTTGGATTCACGCCAGCCGTGTTTATTTTGGATTTCCTCATTTTGGATTCTCATTTGGTGTTTTTTTAGACAGAGGAAGCGAGCAAGCAAGTGAGTGAGCGACTGGTGATTCCAAAGAAAAAAACACCCTTTGACGGCGTGATTTCAACAAAAAAACACCACGGCGTGAATTCAAAACAAAACAGGACCTTTTCACAGACGAAGCGAGCAAGCGAGTGAGTGAGCGACTGGTGATTCCAAAGAGAAAAACACCCTTTGACGGCGTGATTTCAAAAAAACCACGGTTGGGCTGGAGATTAAGCAAGAAAACAGGGCACCACGGCGTGAAGTCAAAACAAAACGGGACCTTTTCACAGACGAAGCGAGCAAGCAAGTGAGTGAGCGACTGGTGATTCCAAAGAGAAAAAACACTCTTTGACAGCGTGATTTCAAAAAAAGCCACGGGTAGGCTGGAGATTAAGCAAGAAAACAGGGCACCACGGCGTGAATTCAAAACAAAACAGGACCTTTTCACAGACGAAGCGAGCAAGCAAGTGAGTGAGCGACTGGTGATTCCAAAGAAAAAAACACCCTTTGACGGCGTGATTTCAAAAAAACACCACGGGTGGGTTGGAGATTTGTGTGTGTCTCTCTGGGGAGGCTGCCGCCCCCCCCAACCCCCCCGCTCTGTTTTTGTCTCGCTTGCGGGGGTGCTTTCTCTCTGTGTCCCCGCTGTCTGTGTGTCTGTGGTGTGTGTGTGTGTCTCTCTGGGGGGGGCTGCCGCCCCCCGCAACCCCCCCGCTGCGGGGGTGCTTTCTCGTGTGTGTGTGTGTGTGTCTGTGTGTGTGTCTGTATTGTGTGTGTGTGTGTGTCTCTCTGGGGGGGGGCTGCCGCCCCCCCCAACCCCCCCGCTGTGTTTTTGTATCGGTCGCGGGGGTGCTTTGGGGTGCTTTCTCTCTGTGTCCCCGCTGTGTTTTTGTCTCGGTTGCGGGCGTGCTTTCTGTGTGTCTGCGTGTGTGTGTGTGTGTGTGTGTGTGTGTGTGTGTGTGTGTGTGTGTGTGTGTGTGTGTGTGTGTGTGTGTGTGTGTGTGTGTGTGTGTGTGTCTCCCCTCGTTTTTTTTGTCCCCGCTGTGTTTTTGTCTCGGTTGCGGGCGTGCTTTCTGTGTGTCTGTGTGTGTGTGTGTCTCCCCTCGCTGTTTTTTTTGTCTCGCTTGCGGGGGTGCTTTCTCTCTGTGCGCGCATGTGTGTCTGTGTTGCGGCTGTGTGTGTGTGTGTGTGTGTGTCTCTCTGGGGGGGGGTGTGTCTGTGTTGTGTGTGTGTGTGTGTCTCTCTGGGGGGGTCAAAAAAACACAGGGACCCCAGAGGTGATTTCAAAAAATAAAACACCAGGGACCCCCAGATGTGTTTAAAACAAAAACCACCCGGCCACCCCGGCGTGGATTCAAAAAAAAGACACTTGGCCACCCCGGCGTGGATTCAAAAAAAAAAACACCTGGCCACCCCGGCGAGGATTCAAAAAAAAGACACCTGGCCACCCCGGCGAGGATTCAAAAAAAAAACCACCTGGACCCCCAGAAGTGATTTCAAAATACGTGAATCCAAAAAAAAAACACTGGAGCCGTGTGTGGTGTGTGGTGTGTGTGTGTGTGGGTGGTAGGTGTGTGGTGTGTGGTGTGTGGTTTTTGGTGTGTGTGTGTGTGTTTTGGGAGGGGGGAACAAATGATGGGGGGTGAAGATGAACAGTATGTTTTTCGGCAGCGGAGGCAGAATCCCACAGAGACCAGGTAGGCCATGTTCTGGGCTGTGTTTCGGATCTGCACGTTTAGCGTTTAGCATCCTCCGTATGTGAACCCATTTTGGGTGGGGCGGATTTTTGTTGAGCGTGATATCCCAATTCCAAAGAGCCGCAATCCTTGTCCCGGATTCCAGGAGAGCCATGGGAGATAGGTAGCTTCAAGCTCAAGTTCTGTGATACCAAGAGAGTTCTGGTGCATTTTGCCAAGGGATGTTAGGACTTGAACTTTTTGCCAACTAATGGGTTTTCCATTAAACCAAAAGTTAAACTTTTAGCAGGAGAGCAGATTTCGCAACCGAGAGAAGTCAAAGGTGACACAGTCGTAGGGATGTTCCAGTAGCTCTTGGGCGGTTTGGCTCGGCTGGCAGACTGGCTTTTCTCCAAGAGGAGCTCAGGACGTTCCACCAAGGCCGTTTGCCTTACAACTACATGGTTGTTGGTGGGAAACATTTGACATCCTTGCTTGTTGTGGTTTAGAAGGAACTCCCCACTTAACTGCTAAGGCTTAAATTTTGCTCCCCTTCCAACGTCAACGAAGACTAGGGTCCCATGAAAATCCAAATTGCTGGCTTAGAGTTGATTCCATTCACAATGGGAGATTGACCTGTCATACATTCAGCTCTTCATAATTACACCGGTGATTTTCTCATGATCATGACCTAATCCAGCTTTTGGGTACCCCCACAATTTTAATCCTTGATGCCCATGGTAGCATGAGGTGCTATATAAAGGGTTACTCGCAGAATTGTCCTACGCTCAGGAGGCGATTTGGTTTGGCCCAAAAACGGATTTTGGCCCATGTGGCACCATGGATCGCAGGACCGGTATCTCGGGGAACCTGACGTGGCGAGACCCGCCAGACCAGCAGGCGGATGGTTGAACGCAGATGGATTAGGAGCCAAAGGGTCGCAAAAGGTTTCAAAAAAGGGGCTTTCCTATTTCGATTCCGACAGGTCAGCTCAGAGGCTTTTGCCTACAGCCTGGGCCGAACATGGTTTTGAAGGGCCGTCTGTTAGATACATTGTTGGCATTTGGTATTGTGACGCTCGATTCATGGGACAGGATGCACAAGGGGCGAACCTATGCTGTGATCAGCAGGAAGGTCTCACCATGGCTTCATTTTAAGAGTTGCACCTGTCTTCGAAGTGGACAGCAGCTCTGCGGTAGATATTGCTTTCGGGTCCTCCCCACCCATGTCCGCTACTGGTTCGAGGATGACATACTTTTTGAAAGCCTTGCGGAGGATACAGGTTCTTCCAGCTGTGGCAACCTGCCCTTCTAGGCGTCTTCACCTGGGGGTGTAGGAGGAGCGTGTGAGGCACACATTGTACCTGGTTGTTGTTCAGCCTGCGAAACGTCAAGTTCTGACGCAGGCTTGGTATACCTGGAGTCTCCATGACCCTTAAAAAAACAAATGGTGGTCCATGACCCCGAATCATTTTTCGGGTAATGACCAACCATTTTTATTTCGGGTGTTTAGGGAGACTCCAGGTATCAGTATTTCAAGAGTCGCCTGCTTGGGTTGCCAGTTGCTTGGCTGTCGTGCTAACTCGACACATGCCGCAGTGTTTTTTTTAGCTTGGGCCCTTCACCCGGCGGCATTGGCAATGGCGGAGCAGATCCGCAGACTCCTCCGGTTTAGCTTGAGGAAGGAGTCCAAGGCACAAGCAAAGCCTGGCTCCCAGGGAGAAGCTCGGACAGAATTTTGTTGATTTGTTCCATCTTTTTTGTGTTTTGTTTCCTTTTTCGGGGGCGGGGGGGGGGGAGTTTTGGGACAGACATTGTATGTTTTGTTGTTTTCCTTAGAAGGGGGAGTCTTGATTCTTGGTCAAACCGGCTTGGATGAAAATGGAGGGGACAATCCCATGCATTTGCTTCAGCATGGGATTCGAATCCATACCGAGGGTGTACCCCTACCACAGGCGGTTTCTGCATGAGACAAACACGTCGATCCCACTCGCGAGGCAGTGGAAGGAGGGCATACCCTCGAAAGGAAGGGGAACCCAACAACTGGGTCACCTATCGGTTTCCATTTAAGCAACAATTTAAAAGGGTCTTCCCAACAAGTATACAGTCCAGGAACTCAGGGAGTGAGTTAATAGAGTTCCATGGTGGAGAAGCAGGGATGGCTTCCGGAATCCTTTTCTAACATTTGCTGGACATTCCCGTGGGCCCGGCAGGCGGGCTGTCTTCAAAGTCTGTCTTTTGAGCACTAGCATCATACCCCTAGCCAGGTAGGTATTGGCGAAATGCTTCCGGGAGGCACTTGTGCATTTGGGGGGTTTCGTGGGGCGGCACTGAAGGAGGGGTGGAGCATCTGCACGACATAAGCAAGCTACTTTCAACTCACTCACTTACGCACTCACTCACTCGCTCACTCACTCACTCGCTCACTCACTCACTCCCTCACTCCCTCAGGGTTCCACCATTGAACGAATGGTTGACCCAAATCAGCATGGCAAGCTTGAACGGCAAACAACTAATATGAACCCAGCCACCTGTTTTTTATGGCTTGAATCCCCGGATGTCCTTTTGGGCACCGCATGGCCTGCGACCTAACCACCACTCCCTCACTCCCTCACTCCCTCACTCCCTCACTCCCTCACTCCCTCACTCCCAACACTCCCAACACTCACTCACTCACTCACTCACTCACTCACTCACTCACTCACTCACTCACTCACTCACTCACTCACTCACTCACTCACTTCACTGCCTCACTCACTCACTTCACTGCCT
>CAUJNA010000702.1:408056-440556 GCA_963377175.1 Effrenium voratum | reverse complement strand
GGTTTGCTGGCGACTTGCTCGGGCAATGCGGGTCTTGGGGGAAGCAAGTGACCTCGGAGCGCTGGAAGCCGATGTCTCCGAAGATCCCACTTTGGCGTTTCTGAGCAATCCACACGAAGCTACTGATAGTCAATGTTTCGCTTCGGGACAAGGAGAGAGTACCCAAATTGTTTACACGTCTTCAACCACAACAAAGCGGAGGACCAACCAAAAAGGCACAAAACAAAGCCCTTGGGCATGTTAGCAGCATAGAGGAATTCTGTCTCCGCAGCTATCCCTTTAGGGAGGCTACACCCATGCCATGTAGGAAGCTGTCTTCTGTCTGTGCATGAGCTGGTCTTTGGTGCCCTTGGCCGCTTAGGCATTTTGCAAACGCATGTTTTTTTCCATCAAACCGACACTTCTCGGGGGGGGAAGAGCGACCCGGCCCAATGTCTGGACTTTGTGATGTTTTATACTTTTATTGTGCCAGTCAAGAAGTCGAAAAAGGTGCATCCTTGCTGTTGGCTGAATGTAACGCTGCAAGATCAAGTGGGCAAGATAGACCATCCTGATGACTTGTGGCCAGCATTGCGAGATGCGAACGCTTCCGCTTCACCTGAAGTCTTGAAAGGAACATACGGAGAGATGATTGAAGCAAAACACATGACCATGAACCACAGGCCAATGCCCCTGGGCGAGTCCAATTCCGGCTGGAAAGTATCATTACGGTCATTCTCGTTGTTGCTTTTACCCATTCAGTTGCAGGGGTGTGGGATCAAGGGGTTTATCCCCATGTCTGTGATAGGAATCTCCCCCGTTGTGTGAGTGTAAAACAGCACGGAGACGCTCGGACCTGCCTGAACGCATTTCGCTGAGCGGGGTTGCCCTCCTAGCAGCAAACAGCTGTGGCTCAGCAAATGACCACCATCCCCGTCAGTGACAAAAGGCGGCTGGCGCCACAACCCTTGTTGCTTATTTTGGCTGTGGTTGACAATGTCATTGTTTCAACCCTGACAAAGAAGGAAGACTATTTGACTGATTTGGGCAGCGCACACGTCGCGGTGGGATGAGTGAGAACTGCAAGAATTCGCGAATTGATCCAATGGCACAACCAAAGGATGCAGGCCACTGGGGCTTTACGCAAAGTCTTCTGTATAGGAAGCACCCGCATGGCAGGTCAACGAGCGATCGAAGTATCTGTCTGGAAATCTCAAGGCCAATGAAAGAGAGCCCTAAATCCTGATCCAAAGCAGCTTGATCGACTATTAACATGTCGTTGATCTGCAAGGCTGAAAGTTGGCATCACAGCTGTCATTCTGAGAACTCGAGTCTTGGTACCTGTTTCTCAAATCTTGTAGGAACTGCAGAGGATGGCTTCATTTTGGAATCCCTTCCAAACCATCCAAAACGGGGCCCGCCATGCAGAGCAACCTCCATTTGCTGAAATGAATATTGTGTATTTTCCCTTGGTTTTTCAAATTGAGTCGATTTCACTACTGGGAATAGGTTCCTCTTTATTTTTCCAAACGGCAAACACGCCAATGGAAGACGCTCACCTGTCCTCCGCATCCGATCCGGCCCGTCGACTGAGGGGCCCCTCCCTTGAAGGCCAGGGCAGCGCGGCGGCATCGCAGAGCGCTTCGCTCCTCGAAACGGCGAGACCGAAAGCCGGGAGAAGCAGCGATCTGCGGGCGGAAATATTTATATATACATACATATATACATATATATATATATGGCGGATATATATATATATATATGTATGTATATATATATATATATATTAAAACACAAAAAAAAGACCCAAAAAAAAAAACACCCCTACACGTCAGGGGCACCTGTTTCCAAAGTAGCCATTGGAGGCTTTTGTTTGCCGGCTTTGCCAGGTGGCCTTTCTGAATGGCACCTTGGTAAATGGAACCAAACACTACCACCTGCGTAACCCTAGCTGGTTAGTTTTGAGCCACAACCATTTTTTAAAGTTCATGGCGTTCGTGGAGTTTGTTTGTTTGTTTGGTTCAAGGACAGGCCTATGTCACCTTGACGTAAGCCCAAACTCTGCCCATAGAAAGGGACATTGCCAGCGGCTTACTTTCCTAAGCGGAATTGAACATATTGGGTGAAACGCATATAAGAGGAGCAATGGCTTATCGGACCCCTGCCCAACCATTAAGCTAGATTCACGAAACATTTTAGAGCAACACACGGAGTGTATGACCGTGGACATCAATTCTCTCTTCTATTTTATCATGTCTCATCTGCCTCACAACCACCTACTTGCACACTGTGCTCAACAAGCCAAGTTAAGTGTTGCACGATTTCGTTCTCGCAATGGTCAGGAGAGGTTCCCACATATAACTAACTTTTGGAAGAATGTGTTTAATTGTGATTCTTACTTCAAATAACTTGCTTTCCCGGGATGTTTCTCCAGTTTCTAAATTTCCCAGGATGTTAATAAGGCACCCTTTTTTCTGCTGCTTTCCCCAAAGCAGAAAAGAAGGCAGACACCACCGCACATACCATTGAAACCAACAACCCCCCCCCCCCACCTACGCCCTCCATCTGGTTGCACGATGACAACACGGGCATGCAAACGACAAGTATGCTCACGGCTGGAACTCCCAACAGGTCTACCCACCCGATTATATATACATAAATGTAGAAACAAATGTTCCAGGCCGTGAACCCCCCCCTCTCCCCAACCCACCCCACCCCCCTGGTGGGGTGGGGTGGGGTGGGGTGGGGTGGGGTTGGGGTTGGGGTGGGGTTGGGGTTGGGGTTGGGGTTGGGGTTGGGGTTGGGTTGGGGTGGGGTGGGGTGGGGTGGATGGGTAGGGTTGATTTAGGGTTAGGGTTGGGGTTACGGTAAGGGTTGTATGGTGGGTTGGTTTAGGGGTTGTGGTGGTTTAGGGTTGGCTTCGGGTTGGTTCAGGGTTGTGTGTTTAGAGTTGGTTTAGGGTGGGATGTTGGTTTCGGGCTGGCTTCGTGCAGCCTGGAACTGGAGCTGCAGGGCAACGGTGCTGGACAGCATCCCCAGCAATGCCAGCATCATCCCCATGATGCCGATTTTGCGGGGGAGGGGGGGACCTAAATATGTATATATGTATACACATACACGCATGCTAACATATAAATGAAAACGCATGCAAAGGAGCGAGTTCCGATCACAAGCAGCACCCAGAAATGAAGGCCCCTTGCACAATCCTCATATTTTCCTGTAAGCATCACCAGGGTAAACACAAAATATAGGGAACCCTGCTTCACTGGAACGGGATGCATTAAACTGGACTGCGCCAATAAGGATTATTACGTGCTTGGATCTCTTCTTGTCTAGGCGGGTGCTTGTTTCTTGCGTTGTCTTGCAAGTGAGATCGACCTCACCCGTGGTGAAGGTTCCTTTCGCTCATATGAGCAGCGTTTTTTCATCAAATGCAAGGGTTTATACAAAAAGGGAACTGCATGTACTTTGCGGGGGCAATCCTGGTTGGGGGCGTAGGCTCGCGTAGGCTTCAGCGCGTAGGCTGTTGTGTCACCCCTCGCGTAGGCTTTTCGCGTAGGCGTTTGTTGAACAAATCATGACTCAGTGCTGTTTGCCAAGTATAAATGAATTTGCTTCTTTTGCCTTCCTTCTGTTTGTTCTGGAGTCTTCGCGTAGGCCCCGCGTAGGCATTCGCGTAGGCATTCGCGTAGGCTTTCAAGGCATTTTGGGTACGTAGACCTTTTCTGGCAGCCAGATCCTTGGACAGATGCGGGCTTCTCACTTGTACTGCAATTCTGATCTTAGAGCCGGAGCTGCCAAAACTGAAAAGTTGCGATTTTCCAGCTGGAGCTGCCACAGTGCACTTCGACACTCGAACTCAACATTTGCCCGCGTAGGCATTCGCGTAGGCACCTGGAAGCTGACTTGTGCTCGCGTAGGCACCCCTCGCAGGCCGCGTAGGTTTGCGTAGGCCTTCGCGTAGGCATGCAAGTAGTGTATAGGCCTCGAACCACCAAAAAAAACACTGCTCATATCCATTTTTTGCTGACTTGTGCCTTCTGATAAATTTCTTAGACGTGTGCAACTTGTTCATCCAGTTTGGCTACCACTTTCGCCCCGCAGATCGAACTCTTCCGTTCACGCTTGCATCGTTCCCTTCCGCCTCGGGCAGTGTGATGGCAAACTCGTGTTGAGCGGAGAGGCAAGGCTTGTATTTGCTTAGCAATCAACATGGGATTACGGTGTACCTTTTTTCTTTTTGTTTTTTTCGGCAATCTACCTTATACTCACGGAGAATGATTGTTGACATGATTTGTCCTGTTTTGTTTGTTTGCTCCCGATCAAACCCGTCATCTTTTTTCGAGCGGCCAGGCCCGCTTCCAACAAACGCAGACTTCAGGCATACAAATGCTAGCTGACTTAGGCGTTTCCCATGGAAACAAGTGACGTCCGTGCCCATACTAGCAGGAGCGTTGCTTGGTGGCGTGTGAGTGTGTGTGTGTGTGCCTTTGGTGTCCTATTATTTGAAAGGTATATATGCGGGAGGCACGATATCTCACATATGTGATAATATATGCATCGTGCCTCGCTGTCTGGTTGTTGATGCCTTTGTGATGCCTCCAGGCTGTGGCTTACATTTCGAAGGCCGTTGTGTCATGCTTATGGTGTGCTCAAGTTGTGGTTTGCGGTTTGCATAGTGTTTCTAGTTTTCATATCTTCCAGCCTGTGGCTGGCTGGTGCAATGTTTCTTCAATCAGGCGGGATGTTTGGATGCTTCACCGCAAAACGCCCTTGATTGTGCAAATGCCCAGGTGTTCCACACAATTTGTCAACGGGGACGAGTCACTGGACAAAAATGTTCTGCGGTTCAGAGGGTTTAGAGTCACGCACCTTTGTGATGGGCCACGATTTCAACTTCTGTGTTGAAACCCAACATACTTAGCATTGACTCAAGAAAGGCTTGCCGCCAAAAGTATATTCCTCCACACAAATGATTGATCCCTTGCAAAAAAGTAGTGCCCAAAGGCGGCATGATTCGTCGTCATTTGGGGTTTCTTTCGACCCAATCTGAGTCCTAGCCGTTCCTTGGCCATCCAAGCTCAAACTACACGGTGGGAAATATCTACAGAGGAATAGGTGATTCGTGCCTATTTCAGGCCACTTGAAACAAGGGGGAGCTAGTACTGATTGTAACGTATCACCATGACCAACCCTCTGTGAGGTGGAGAGAACACACCACAAACCCGGGGAAACCCACCGTCACAACTTTGTGATCCCACATTTGCCAGTGAGGCTTGGTGACATGTATTGGACTAAATGGCAGCTCACATGACTACTTTAAAGGGATCAGGTTTGGCGCACTGCATATGAAGATTTGAAGCACATGACGGTCGAGGCTGATTGTTTGAAGTGACTCTAGGGCAGTCTAAGGTTCCCTGCAGAGCATCCGGGCAAATCGCACACCAATGGGGTTTGCCACCTCACATAGATTATGAAGAAGCCTGTCTTCAGAGTCCCTGATTTCAGGTAGGAGTCCCTGATTTCAACGAGATGGCAGCATTAGTGGAGTTTCCTTGGGTTTTCAGCTTCACAACCAATCAAACCAGTTGTTTCCAGATAGGTCAGAAACTGTTTACGAGGTGCATCCAAGGATTTTCTTTGCGAGGAGTCTGAGGCAAAAGCGAGCCATTGGCTCTCTGCTCCTCGCTGGCCGGGGACAGGAAGAATGCAGGCAAGACCAAAACCAGGCGCCAACACATGTCCACCTAAAAAAAACTCATGATTTCTTCAAAGGGGTTCCTACGGGATGGCATCCAGCTCACATCTATTTTTGTTGGCCGGGAACAGAAAGAACGGCGAGTCCCAGGACCTCTCTGGATGCATGGAATTTCCGCACCTTCCAAGCCCGGCTTGGCGGCCACTTCGAAGCAAAGGTTTTTGCCCTTCAAAGGGGGAGGGGAAAGTACCACGGGCTGACACAGGCCCAGAGGCACGGGAGGGGGGCCGCTAAGCGGCAGGCAGGGGGGGGGAGGCCACCACCACCGGGCACGGGCTCGGGCGGGGGGGGAGAGGCGGGGGGGGCCAGGCCACCACCACCGGGCACGGGCCCGGGCGGGGGGGGAGGGGCGGGGGGAGGAGGAGCCCAGGCAGGGCGGGCCCTGCGGCCAAGGACATCGGCGCGCCGAATGGCGGCCATCTGCTCAAGCCGGAGCAAGAGAGCGGGAGTGGGGTCAAGGGGGGAGGACCACCCGAGCCGCCGGGCAAGAGGGAGCCGCCGGGAGAGGAACGCGACCAGGCGAGCGGAGAGAGTCGTACGCCGAGCACTGCCAGAACAGGTGCTCGACGCTCGCAAAGACCAAAAGACCGCAGGCCTGACAGGACTGCCGGAGAGGGCCGGACGGGGTCCAAGAGGGTGCCGCCAGTCATGACACCGACGGCATGGCCGGAAGCACGAGCCGCGGACCGCAGAGAGGAGACCAAGCCAGAAGAGACCACAAGGCCCTCGGCACGCGCAGCGACAGCGTCGCGTCGCGAGGAAGCGAGCCAAAGCCGAATCAAGACTGGCGGAGGTCATGCAGGGCAGCGGCGCGACCAGCAAGACGATCCGAGAAGGAAAAGCCAGTGCCGCCACCAGGAGGACGAGCGCCGCCAAGGTGAACGGACCAGCCCCACCGCGAAAGCCACGGCCGGAGAAGGCCGCGAAAGCCAGAGGACCAGTCGAGACCGGAAGCAGCAGCCCGAACCGAATGCCAGCGCGCGATGGCCGAGAGAGCGCGACAGACACCGAAGAAAGCCAAGTCAGAAGTGTGACCAAGCTCCAGGACCCTGCGGAGATGAGGCGAAGCTCTGCCACGGGAGAAGGCAGCGCCATGAGTGGCAGTGGCACACCGCCGATAGTGGGCCTGAATATCGACAGCGCGAGGAGCACGACCGCCAAGGAAGCAGCCCCAGACGGCCTTCGCAGCGACAACGGTAGCGGCGATCCGCTGCTTGATCTTGAGAGAGGCCTGCAGAGCGCCGGCCCGCAGGGCGACCCGATCAGCGGCAGCAGCGCGCGCAAGCTGGGCGGGAGACTGGCCAGGACCGCAAGCGAAGGAGCACCCGAGGGCAGTCAAGGTGGAGGAAGCCGGAAAGCCAGCGGCAGCCAAGGCGCGCTGCGCGGCAGCGGAGCGACCGAAGAACTGGGACTTACCCGGGTGGGCGCGAAGCCTGCCGAACCCCTCGAACGCCTGCCAATGCTGCAAGTAGTTCTGCAGATCGCCGACGCACCGAAAGAAGGCGGTGCGATCGTCAATGTAGAGACCAGGGACGCAGCCAGGAATGGCCTCAACGATGCGGCGCTGAACACCGCAAAGGAGGATGCCGAGAGCGACGGGCGACCAGGGGTCGCCTTGGGCGAGGGCACGCACGCCGGTGATGGGAGCAGAGGAGAGAACGCCACCGAAAGAGACGAACCTCCGCTGCTGATCCCACATGTGACCGAGAGCGCCGGCGACGCCAGGGGGGAGGCCGGCGCGGCGCATGCAAGCCAAAGCCGTGACCGCATCGGTGGAGTCAAAAGCCTTCGCAAAGTCCAATGAAGCACCGACGGGAAGAGAAGCGGCCTCGATGCCAAGCGCAACCACGAGGGACTCGGCATCGAGCGTGCCAGCGGTGCCACTGACATGCAGGGGGTGCAGCAAATTGCGCCAGGCCGGGCGCATCTGCCCGAGGCGGGCTTTGCTCCAAGCACGGAACAACACCGAGCCGACCGAGATAGGCCGCACGGCCGTGACAGCACACGGACCGGAGCCAAGCGCAGCGGAAGCAGCCTTCGGCAGGAAGGAGATACGCCAGCACAGGAGCGGGAGAGGCCAACGGCCCTGCGCCTCGATGACCGCGAAGAGCTCGGTGAGAGCGTCCCAGGCGGGGGACGGGAGAGCCAACAGCGTGGAGGCACACCAGTTGTCGGGACCAGCCGCGGTCCGGAGCATGCCACGGGTGCACGAACGCAGCAGATCGACAGTGAGAGGCGGCAGAGCGACCGGAGGCAGCATGGGGAGCTCCGCGTCGTACTCCTGCAGGAAGTCCGCAACGCGGGGCACATAACCGGGGGGCCCACAGAAGAGGTCGCGCCAACCGTCAGCGAGGGCCCGCGCCCCGTTGGCCCGACCAGAGACCACCGAGCCGTCGGCGGCTGAGAGCAAGAAAGCCGGAGGGGCGACACGCTTGACCCACCGGACAGCGCCTTCGTACGTGGCGGTGCGGGCCCGCCAACGACTGAGCGCGCCCGCGTGGCAAGCATCGACGTGGGACTGAAGCCGAGCCTGGACAGCGTCGACACAGGCTCCCCAAGCGTGGGAGGCGAAGAGAGGCCCAAGGCCGAGAGCGCGCCCGTCCAGAGCAAGCCGCCGAAGAAGACCAAAGGACGGGGCGCGGCCGTTGCGGGAAGCCTGGAGGGCCTCCTGCAACCGACGAAGGGTGCGCTGAAGCTGGCGCTCCAGAAGAGACTGGCCAGCGCCGACAAGGCCGGGGCCCGAGACAAGCAGAGGAACGCCACCCCCGCAGAGCCGTGGAGTGAGCGACTTGGAGAAGACCTGAGCCATCCAGGAAGGCCTCCGCAGCGGTGGACCACAAAGACCACAAAGCGTCCACCTCACCACGGGCGAGCGACGCATGCCAGGCAGCAGCGTCGAAGGAAGAAGCCCAGAGAGCGGCCGCCGGCCCGTCCGGGAGACCAGGGCCATCCAGCAAGCGCCGAGGACGACGCGCCACCCAAGAGGGAAGAGAGGGCCCAGCCCTGCAACGCATGGACACCAGAGAGCCGGTGTGGTCAGAAAGGACAGAGAGAGACTGCCAACCAACCGCCAAGCCAGGGGAAGCCCACACGTGGTCGATCGGCCCCGAGCTCCGCACATGCTGGGCAGTGGCAACCAACCCGCCGCCGAGGCGCTGCATGTGGGAGGCGATGGGCGAGTTGACCGGAGCGGCATTCCAGTCGCAGGCAAGCACCCAGTGGAGATGAGCGACGGGGAGGATCGCGGCATCAAGCTGGGGGAGCAACTCGTCCGACGCGCCGAAGACCCGAGCGGCAAGGACCTGCCCAGCGACAGCGGAGAAGGAGCTGAGGACGTGGAGGCCCAAAGGCTCCCGAACCAAGATGGCAACGCCGCCGCGCCCGCCACCGGGGGAAGAGTGAGCAGGGATGGCCGCAAGCTGCCACCCGCGAGCACGAAGGAAGGCAGCAGCGCCGGGCTGCTGTTGCTCCCGCAGGCCAACCTCTTGCAGACAGAGGATGGAAGCCGAGTGGGCATCGGCATGGGCGAGGGCCGCCTCGATATGGCGCCAAGAACAAATGTTCCAAGAAGCCAAGGCGAGGCAGGAGGAGGGGCCGGGATGGCGAGCCTCGCCGACGCGAACGGCACGCAGGCCACGCCTGGTGGCAGCGGTGCCACCGGCCTGATCGGAGAGACGCCGCTGATCGCGTGCATCCTTGAGGGACTTGGCAGCGATGGCGCGGCACTGAGCCCAGATATTTCTGCGGCGCTTGAGCGCAGGAGGGGAGCCAGAAGAGATGCAGACCGACGAGACAACCTGGTCGCGGGAGACCAGCAGACCACAGCCGCGACAGGCATGGTAGTGACGAACCCACTGATGGCCCAGCTTGGCCGTGTGAGTGCGGTAGGAGGCGACCTCCAGAGCGATGTCGTGAGCGCCAGCCCATTTACGCTGCTGGAAAGCATGCCAGTGAGCCTGCCAGCGCCGCGCAAAGGCATCGTCGGCAGCAGCAAGGCGGTGGCCCTCGGTGTGCAAGGACGCACGAGGGGCTGGGGGAGGGCGGTGGACGCCGTGTGCGTCACGGAGGTGCTTGGCCTTAACGTGGTAGCGCTTTTTGCCCTTCAAAACGGACTTGACACAGAAGACCAAGGGCACAGATACGGCTGTGGGTCAAAGCCAATGGGATCCCATTTTGGGGGAGGTGAATTCGCCACCCATTTTTAGAACCTATTTTAGTGGGGATTGAATCGGATGTTCACCGAGGGTACCGGGTTTTGACCCATGGCCATACAATGGTTGCGAGCGAAGATGTGTACTTCATGTGCACCTTTGATTGGTAGAGTGGCCGGCTCCAGAACGAGTCACTTTGCGGGTTAGCGGATTGATAGAGAAAGAGAAGGCGAGAGAAAGGCAAGTCCTTCAATCAACTGTTGGGTGATGTTCTCATGCGGGCGGGGCAAGTTGTGATTTGTTTCATGCTGGCATGTATTTGTGGGGAACAGGTTGGAGCCGAAAATTGGTCGGAAGTATATATTGAATGACCTTGCCAGATGCGACTGCGGCTTAAGTGCCAGAATTCGTATGTATCGCAGTTGCCCAGTGGCGCCCTTTTTTCCTTTCTTTGGGGAAAGGTTCCCCTTTAAATCGTTGGCTACATGTTCTTTCCTTTCCTCAAAAATCCCAGAAGGGATCAGGAATCCCCAATTGGAGCCTTTTCGGCACCAATCATGTGAGGGCCAGACCGTACTGAGCATTTCCATTATTAAACTATCATCTTCAGCTTCCTTCGCAAGGCCAAAGTCCGGGGTGTTTTCAGTTAGTGACATCCTGGCTGGTGTTAGCTTTGAGACACACCAGCGCTCGAGAAGCCCAAGGCAACATTTAGAGACGATAAGACATGTGAGCAACGCAGACCGATCCCTAGACTGTTTTTGGGGGGCCTCTGGATTTTGTGGTGAAGCAACTTGGGTTGCCAAGCGGGGAGTCAGCCTTAACGAATTCGTGCCTGGAAGCTTATACATATGCTCAGTCCTAGCGACTCGACAACTCGGCAAGTGTGGTCCTGGACTCGTGAGCGCACCTTATGTGCAAACCTAAGGGAAACAGCTTAAGCTGGACTTCGGTGGGCCTCTGTTGGCGCCAGGTCGGATCATGTTGCATGAGTCAGTTCAAAAAGGCGAATGAGTTCGACTGTGGCTAGATCTTTACCCTTGCTTCCTCTTTGCTGGCAATACGTCATTGAATCGGTCAAGCATGGGCTGTTGGGGATGAACTCTAGCGGGGAACGCCTTATGGTATGTCTCAGTTTCATGCACATGATTTTTATTAAAGGGTCAGAGTCCTTGAAGTGAAACACGGAGTATCCAAGCAGCAAGACAGAAGCAAATCGGTTTCCAAAGCGTTGACAGTGAGCAACCTTAGAAGCTTACAGGTTGTTCAGGTCCTGGATGGTTCAGCTTACCCCAAAGCGGTTTGGGTCCCTTAAAGGACCTTCTTTCCGTGCTCATGGTTCCCGCCCAATCTGATCTGGCGCCGTTTGGGGCCCCGTTTGGGTCCAGATGCCTGGGATCCTTCTCGGCTGGAAGCCCTGGGCTGCTCAGCCTTTTGTCGCGGAGACATATGGATGTCCCCATCAATAGAGTCGATTTTGTTCAGGCTCACTTGGCCACAGTCGGACTTGAATCCTTTGATCCGTGGAGTTCAAGGATCCAGCGCTATTTTCTTGGAACCCGACCGACATGTTGAGCGGGAAAGACGTTCAGCCTTGGCGAGCTTAAAGTTGTTGGAATTTCTCGGCGCACGCGCAAGAAAAAGCCGTTTCGCGGAAGCTGAAGTAGAGTTTTCGTCAGGGGCTATTTGACGCAGGCGGCCCGGCCACTCCAACACATAGAAACGGATAGATAGATAGATAGATAGATAGGTAGATATATAGATAGATAGGTAGATAGATAGATAGGTAGATAGATAGATAGGTAGATAGATAGATAGGTAGATAGATAGATAGATAGGTAGATAGATAGGTAGATAGATAGATAGGTAGATAGGTAGATCGATATATAGATAGGTAGATAGATGGGTAGATAGATAGATAGATAGATAGGTAGATAGATAGATAGGTAGATAGATAGATAGGTAGATAGATAGATAGGTAGCTAGATAGATAGGTAGATAGATATATAGATAGGTAGATAGATACATAGATAGATAGATAGATAGGTAGATATATAGATAGGTAGATAGATAGGTAGATATAGGTAGATAGATAGATAGGTAGATAGATAGATAGATAGGTAGATAGATAGATAGGTAGATAGATAGACAGATAGGTAGATGGATAGGTAGATAGATAGATAGATAGGTAGATAGATAGATAGGTAGATAGATAGATAGGTAGATAGATAGATAGGTAGATAGATAGATAGGTGGATAGATAGATAGACAGATAGGTAGATGGATAGGTAGATAGATAGATAGATAGGTCGATACATAGATAGGTAGATAGATAGATAGATAGATGGATAGGTAGATAGATAGATAGATAGGTAGATAGATAGATAGATAGGTAGATATATAGATAGATAGATAGATAGATAGATAGATAGATATACATGAACTGTGCACAACATGTCTCTGCAACATTGACAACTTGGCTTTGTGCATACTGCACCAGTTTGGATGACTAAAACACCGTGGGGTAAACCACCTACCAACTTGTGCAAGGTTGTATCCATCCACACTATGAACAAACTCTATGCACAACTTCGGGACCGGAGCCTGAGCTAGGGTCTCCCCATTGGAGAGGTAACCTAGAGGGAAAGATGAGGGCAACTTTACTAGGTGCCCTTTCACCCTTTTTCGGGGAGGGTTCCCCTACTAAAATGGACTACAGAAAAGAGGGTGCCCTTACTCTAGCTTCTCTACTGGAGGACCTAGTAGAGAAAACAAGAGGGCAGCTTGAGAGGGAGACTAGGGAGATGCCCTCTATTCCTTCGAAGGTGCCCTTTTCAGATCATGAGGTTAAAGGTCTCATTTTCACAGGCAAGCAGAGGGATTTCCATCTTGCACGCAAAAGGAGCCGCGCGGAAGGTGGTTTGACAGCTAACGCGGCATTCACCCAAGCACATGCTCTTTGCCATGTCCGGACAAAATTAGTTGTTTCCCGAATTGACATTTGACATGTATATGCCACCCTGGCTTTGGTGGAAAGAATCCGCGGCCATGTCCTTCCCAAACCGACACTAGACTACCACTCATGTTGTCACGCATGGCCGAATCAAACCTACATTCTAAGGGTCTATAGGATGAATGAATGCATGTCAGCTGTGGAGTCGTTGCTCAGTATATAGCCGTGACCAGACCAGCTGTTTGTTGCAACGTCCATCAAACAAAACCTGTTCGGAATTGAAAGGATACCCAAATGGAAAACGGCTCACGATTGGGATCAGATGGATTCAGATGGCACAATTACTTCTTGCCCATTTTGTTCTTCCGGATGAATAAGCCCGACCTATTCGTACAGAGGTGTTCACCCCCAAAAGGGACAAGCCAGGGATTCTTTTCATCCGGGGTTCGTCGCTTCAAATCCATTTTTGAACTTGAGGGAGCCGAGTACGACTGTGCAAAGACTGGAGCCTCACACACATTGCCTCGCAAGAGCCTTGCATTGGACTCAGCCATTGCTGAAGCGGAGACGAGCCGGTGGGCAAATGAGATCGCGCGACGTCGGCGGATTTCTGTAAAGCACAGACCCATGATAAAAATGATCGTCGAGCAAATTATAAGCCTTACAAGCGGGATTTGTTTGGCACGAAAAGGATTCCGAATTGTCAATTTTCCGAGACCTCCAGCAATGTCGCGGGAAGTGTCTTAAGGCATTGACCGTTTGAGATATTAAAGATGGCATCTGCTCCTCTCAAGCCAAAGAACAAAAGAGGGACAGCTTTGGTTGCCTTTCCGACTGTCTTCTGGTTGAATTGTCTCTGTTTCGCCAGTCATGCTTAAGAACAATGGTATGGCAGAAGTTCTGGGCCAAGATGGCAGTGCCACGATTTATCCTCCCACTCCCGGGATTCTGCGTACTTCCTGGCAGCCAAACAAACTTGCAAGTGAATTATGATACATGACGTCTGACGTTGTTGTCCTATGGTCCAAATGTTAACCGGAGTGGTTCCCTGTTACGGAAATGGTTTGGTTGGGGTGTTGTGGTCAGTGCGGTCTGGGACTGATCCATCACGCTTCCGCAACCGAAACAGCGTGAGATGGCACTCCGCTCCCGTGCGGGACGAGTGCGAGAAAAAGTGCAGCGCCTTTCCGCGGGTCGGGAGCGCGGGCTCGAGCGTGTGGTTGACCCCTTGGCGGGGGGGCCGCCCCCTGTTTTGTGGCTGCCAGGTCCAAAGACACGGGCTTTCTAGGGGTACCTTCCATTTCTATTCTGAACCCAGGCATCCTTCTTTCCACCAAAACCACCCAATACCTTGGGGCAACAGCTGGTTTTGGAAAAGAACGATGATTGAAACGAATGGGGAATTAACCCCTGGAGGCTTCAGTTAGCCAACATTACCTGTTGCCTGGTCATTTTGCATAGAGCTTGAATCCGGGAAAAAAACAGGTGCTCAGCCGTGATTGGCCTTGGCCGACCTCTGTTTGATCCATGCCACGTCCCAGATGCCTCATCGCTGGTGTCCGGTTCGATCCCTGGGCGGGGTTAAGGGGCACAAGGAAAGCCTGCAAAAACCAGCCCAGGGATCCGGGGTCCAGGGTCCAGCTTAGCCCAAGGGTCGTTTCAAAGGAAGAGCTGGCGGAGAAAAGACCAACCAAAAAGTCGTGTTGAGACTTGCCCCCCATTGCACCCATTTTGGGACAAACCCGTTTTTGTGCTTGCAGCAAGCCTGCAACACAGCCTCGCTTGAACAAAGCTGACCTTTTCACTTGTCGTGTTTTCTATGGTTAATGTTTAATGGCACAAGCTATCAAGATCACCTTCTTGCGGAACTATGTTTGTGACCCCCAAATTGGTTGGGAATGCTTGGACTATGGCGACCCCCCTCAGAGGAAGGCAGCCATTTGTTGGAAACCTGCAGAATGGGCTGCATGAGGCACCGTGAAGCAAATTCAAGTTGGAAACTTACCGTATGAGCCTGAATAGTTTTACAGGTTGTATTGCATGCATATACGTGTATATAACATATATATATATATATACATATATATATATACATGTGCTGAGCTGAGCTTGATCTACCTTTTCCATATAATTCCTGTTTGTGTTCTGTTCCATCTGCAAATATGAAGCCCATGTTTCTTGAAAGATGCCCCACTTGCAGGTCATAGCACACCGTGCCTGACTGTTTTGTGTCCCATGTGCAAAGTAAAAAACAACTCCATTCTATTTTGAATTGGGACTGCTAATACGATTCCATCGTTATATATATTATATATATATGTATATATTATACTGTTGGTTTTTTTGATAGATGTTGATCGAATTTCTTTGGACACGTAAATCATATTTAATTTCAATAATAAAATTGACATATACTATGTCCCTACTAAATCCTGGTATGGCACTTACTATCATGGAAGTCATCTTGGGAAAGGACAGAATAGAACTTATAACTCATTGCCTTATTAAATTATGTTCAACGTTGTCTATCCTATTTCATATAAGGAGCCTCGAATGGAGCTTTTGAGGAACGGAATCAAGGAGCTTCATAAGAGGTCTTACAAGGAGCTTTACTAGCAGCTTTAGAAGGACAAGGACAAGGAGCCTTCAAATGGAGCTTTACAAGGATCTCTACAACTAGCCCTACAAGGAGCTGTATGGAGCCTTATAAGGAGCTTGAGAAGGAGCCTCTTAAGGAGATGTGCAATAAGCCTTGTAAGGAGCTTAATAAGGAGGTGTGAAAGGAGCCTTGCAAGGAGCCGTTTAATTCAGCTCCGTCCTTTTTGAAATATTTATGAGTGTTTACACAATCATTTGTTCATCAAAGTCCTATTTGGTAGCTGTACTTTCTCAGACTAACCTAGACTGAGGTCGCTTAGTGCGCTAGTGAAAGTGCGCACAGTACCCCAGGTTCGCCGTCAGCTCCGAATCTTAGGCCCGTGCCTTTGTCGCCCGTGTCAAAGTCAGCTTGGCTTCACATTCAACCATTCACACTTCTCTGGATTAAAATCATCCGTGGGGCTTAGGCCAAGCAGTCCCTGAGACAAATCAGACCTGCAATTTTGCCGCCAGTGCTTTCAGCACTGGGCTGAAGCCAGGAGATCTCACCTTTGCTGCTGCAACAGCGTGGGTGCTTCTTAAATGGCAATTTCCCCGCATTCTTCCGGCATTTTTAATCGCTGAACTCGGCTTCTGCCACAGCGGGAAGTTGTGAGCGGCGGCTTGGCCGCCACTGGCCTTGACAACCGCTACACCACGAAGCGCTGTCGAATCACAAAGAACCTCCCATGTGCTTTGCAAAGAACACGGTTATTCCCTATCCTACCACGCGTACCGAAGCACTGGCAAGGCATCGGGCTAAATTGCATCCTTCCCTCGCATGATCACTGGAGCATGGCAACCAGCAGTTGGCCCGTAACCATGGCTACGAACCTGTAAGCTAACAGCGCCCAATACATCAACCAAGCTCACACTCACCTCAAGCCAAGGTCGGGCTAAACACGCTTGTGTTTTAAGCCGTCTAAACTTCCCCAGAATTAGTTCTCCTTTCTATTTATTGTTTGGCCTTTTTGGGCTTTCCTGTGTTTCCACCAACCAGGCAAAAAAAACTATTTTTTGCTGGGGTCCTAATTCCAGCCAAGTAAACATAAACGTGTTAGCTTCACCTTTGGATTGAAGCTGCTTCGATAGGGCCGCGTTTTTTGCATTTGCAGCTACAAGTGAAGCATTCTGAACACAACTTTTTTTTGTACAAAATATTTCAGTTTTTGTGTACTGTGTTTTTTCTGTTTTGTGTCACGTTTAATTGCTTCATCATATTCTCAATCAGTTAGTTCGCCGCACTGTGAACATACTCAAGAACTCGCTCCTAGAATTCAGTATGGAGCTTCATCTGCGACAACACAATCTCTCTCCTTTTCTCCACGTCTGAGTCCACCCACTGGAGATCTGCCTTTTGTCGCTTGTTTCGCTGAGGGTTGAGTCGGCCCAGTCGAACACATATGTAATGTTTCCTTCTGCTAAATGTTGTAGCTTTGCACGAAGTTAAACGCCACCTCATTTTGCTTATGCCCTTCTCTTCCAGACAGTTGGTCGAATTGCTCACCGCAAGTGTTTATTACACTAGTAAAAAAGAACACTTCAACAAGGCACCCTCTACAACTGGTTGATTACCTATGTGCCCTAGAAGATATCTTGTAGGATACCCGCTACCTGCGAATACAACAGGAGTACTCCCAGTATGCTTTGTGCAAAGAGAGTGGGTCTTTCCACTAATTGTCAGGGCACATGCACAGCTCACTTGAGGAGCTCCACGCTGGCCAACCCATCTGAAGATTGCTAAAACCCCTTTGTTGTTTTTGAATGTTATTCTTTGAGGGGGGTACTGATAGCAATATGTGCTACCCTCCCTCCCTGGTGCCTAGGTTTCGCTTGATTTCAGCGCGCAGGCTGTAGAGTTTAGTTTTTGTTGCAATAGATTTTAAGCACGAATGGGCTTGCAGTCCATCATGGCAAGATCCGAAATGTCCCAATATGATACCCTTTCCAAATAGGATTTTACTTCAACTAGAATCGGAATTTTGAATACAATTTGGATAGGATATAGTTTTCAATAATGTGTTTATGCTCAACATTGCTCAACTACAGCTTATACAAGCAAATCCTTTCCAAATAGGAGCTACATGATAATATAAGTATGGTTTCGGGCAAACTCCAACTAATCTTCAACAAAAGAAGCCTGGAGTTTATTCCCAAATATAATCTAAGTGTTATATATAATCTAATACGAACACAACTCCATTAGCTTTCACAATAACAATTAAATAGAGACTACTTCTCAAATTTAGTTCATATTAAATATGGCTAAATATTTAAGGGACTTCTACAAGGAAATTCGATATACTATGTATTTATGTATATCCTGGCCCTGTTGCAGCATAAGAAAGGTCCGCAATTAAACTTGACACGGTGTTCCAAAAAGAAATTTCAAGGGAAGAGAGGTTCAAATTCCAAAACTATTTCGAAACAGGGATTCTAGCTGAATCAGTTGTATTTAAAATACTATTTGCACAGGAAAACAATATTCATTCTATCTCAAAAGGCGGAGGTAGTAGATGAGCAAATGTGGAGAGGTAGTTCAAGAGGGGAGGGGGGTGACGGTGTGTGAACATACATACATATTTGTATATATATATATACACATACACACACACCCAATGATCCTGCGCCTCTTCATAAAATACTGTAAAATACAGTGTTTTTGAGCATTGCACCTACCTTTGTTTACCTCCTGGAAAAGGGTCAACATGCTTCATAGCTAACATGAAGCAAACCACTCACCAAAAGCACTTGAAAGTTTGTCTAACTACGAACTTGAAAGTGTTTCCACAGGATAGCTAAGCACTTGAAAGTATTTTACCACTGGATGGAAAAAGTCAAGATTGAAGATTACACAGAACACTTTCCTGAGAATTGTCAACCCTGGCCAAGCCCAAACAACATTCAAGTTAATGTCACATTCGACAGTGCTTTACCACTGGATTCAGGATTCAATATCGAGGATTGCACAAACAACAACTTTTCTGAGAATCATCCATCCTGGTCAAACCCTAAAAATGATCAAGTTGTTCCAAAACTTCGAACGTATTTTACCACTGGATTAAAGATTCGAGATTTTCCGAGAATCTTACTGAGCACATAGAGTACTGGGACAAACCTGGAATTTTTGAAAGTTTTTAAAGATTCTAAGATTCTAAGATTCAAGATTCCCAGAAAAATATTATTTTGAAATCTTGAATATTGAATCTTGAATCTCAGTTTTGTCTTCAACAAATTCCAGAAAAGATTGCTTTGACACATTGAAATCCAGATTGTCACATTGAGCGTCTCCCAGCAATCTTGGGTCCAGAATTCTTAATTGTAGAATTGTGGCACACCCCCCTTCCTTGGTGCCCAAGTTTGGCCCCAAAAAAAACATGATAAAATGACTGAAATCAAGCAAAACCTAGGCACCAGGGGGGGGACGTACAATATATCAATATATATATATATATATGTAAGTGTTTATGTGTATTTGCAGTCTATTTTCCTTTTGGGGGGGGGCATGGGCAAAGCAAGAACCAGGCAACAAAGCCTCCATGTCCTATGTCCGTAGATGGTGTTGCAAATTTTGACAGTGCTCACGAAGTGCGAAAACCAAGCGTGGAACAGTCCCCGGGCGCCCTGACTTGAAATGGGTCGTGCAGGGTTCAACTTTCCATAGGTTTCCTCACTTCCCCAGCTTCTGGATTTGAAACTTTGGGGACTCATTTGGGTGTGTGTTCTTTCACCCGCAAACAGGCACACCGATTTCAGTGTCAAACGCTTGGACGTTATTCTGACAACCAACTCAGGAATGCAGGTTTTTGGATCTCTCCGTTTGGGAACGCTTCTCGCGAACGTGCCAGGTGCGGAGCCCGTTGCGTCCGGCGCTCAGATCTCTGAAGCCCGCATTTGGGCCGCTTGGGCAGAAGCGATGGAGTCTGATGGAAGTGTGTCCCCCAAGCATTCGAAGGCATGAGATTTGTGAGAAACCAGAAGACTGCAAATGCTCCAACAGATGGCCTTGCAAGGAAGGAACGAGTGTCAAGACCTCTTTTTTTGTTGCATGCGTAGTTGTTTCCTGGAGCAAAGGCATGTAGCGCGAGTGTTGGGCTGACTATTTTGTTCTACATCTGCATTGGTTGCCGGCTACGCTTGCAGGGTTTACCGGGCACGTTCAACTTTCGGTTGCTGAAGGTTGTCATTGCTTCGCGTGATTGGCTTTGGAACCAAATGATCATCACTGGTATGGTCTTTGTTGCGCGCCACCTTAAGCAAACGGTCCTCCAAAGAGGATTGCACATCCACAGGGAGGCTAGTGCTTTACTATATGAGCCTGCTCCAAATCGGGCTCCCTATGCCCTCTGTCAGGACACTCAGGGGTTGTTTGGTTTAGAGTGTGTCAAGAGTTAGGCCCCCTCTTGTCCCCCTTGCGAATAGAAATTCCTCCGATAGAAATCTGACCAAAGACAAAATTGGCTGACACGCCCAAAGCTCAACCGCTACCAAACTCCCCAAAGTCGGTCGCTGTTTTTGCTGAAATCCGCGAAAGCCTTGCCCGCCACCTTTGCCCCTGCTCAAAAAAGCACTCTTTTGGCTGCGAAACCTGTGTAGTGGAGCCTCAGTACCATAAAGCTGCGAATCCGGCCCCCACTATAATTGGCGGGAGGCAGGATGTTCGCTAGCCAGCATTTGACTTGTGTAGTCCTCCGAGAAGGAACATTTGTTTCAATGGTTTCCGTGTGTGTGTGTGCGGAGTGACAGAATACCCTGTCACCACCTTGGGCCGGTTTTGGAAGAGCGGCCATCAAGCAAACGCTGGCCAACGAAGCTATGCTTGATGGTGGATGCACGGATTGATCACCCGTGTGTACCTGCTTTTGTGAAGTGATGTTGATGAAAGTCCTTTTGGCCCTCTTCTTTCGCTCGCTGTGTGTGCTTCATGTTGGAACTTGTAACGTTTTCGACACTACAGTGAAGCCAAGTGACCTGCCAGCCGAACCTTATCCGACTTTAGACTTGTCTGTTGTACTCGAGACTCATCAGTTGTACTCGAGACTCATCAGTTGTACTCGAAAGATTAGCACTCTCCATTTGGAGTTTAAGTGTGTACACCCCATTCGTGGGGAATCCTCGGGTGTACCCATTGTGTGACCCCGGGCCGGCTCTGTCGGAAAATTTGACCTCAACGTGCTTATCATAGAACAGCGGAATTTCACATTTAACCAGGAACGAGGTTTCACTAAAGGGAAGACAGCGGTCAGATCATAGCGACGTCTCACCACAGCTGCTGGCTGCCGACTTGTATTGCATTGGCTTGCCATTGGTTGGATTTGTTGCTCGTATCATAGCGGTTGAAGATTGCTGACTTGAATTTGCATTGTCTTGTAATTGTCGGATTCACTATAGCTGCTGACGGCTGCTTAGTTGAATTGCATTCGCTTGCCATTTGTTGGATTTGTTGCTCTCACCACAGCGGTTGATTGCTGCTGACTTGACCGTGCATTGCCTTTCATTTGTCAGATTCATTTCTTGCACCAATGCTGCTGATGGACGCTGACATCAACTTGCATTGACTTACTTTTTGTCGGATTCATTTCTCCAACCATCGCAGCTGGGGGCCGATGACTTGCATTTGCATATATTTACATGTTGTCGGATTCGTTTCTCTCAAGGTGGAAGTGTGAAGATTGAGAGTCGGTTGCGTCACCATGTCTCGAAGTGACGATCGTGATAGATCCAGGACTCGGCGCAGACGCGATCGGAGTACTTCTCCTCAAGCTCGTAAAGCACACCGACGTGAACACAATGATCACCACGTCTCGGAGGGCATGGATTGGAACAACCTGGTATCTTGGCAACACAATTCCGGCTACAACTCCGCCAACAATTTCCCGATGATGCCCACCAATTTTCAATCGATTCCTAGTCCCACGCAGCAGTTCCAACATCCATCGATCAACTACATGATGCCGATTCCTCCAGAGCCCACGCCAACGAAGTTCATGCCGTCCGTGATGTCACCACCGGTCACTACCTCGCAGCCTACACCGCCACCTGGACCTCCTGCTGCTCTACCGGTTCGTCCTCAGAAAGCCTGGCTTACACCATCACCTGACTGGACACCTGGAGATGGCATGTTAGATGTCAATCAGCTCTACAACTTCAGCCTGCCCATGACGGTTGCCAACACTCCGCATAGCAACCTACGCGACATGTCAGGCATGGACATTCGTGACGTTCGCCTGGTTCAGGTTATTCATGGGGGCCTCACCAACTGGCTGCTCCGACCGTTCGCTCACGGCAGATTCGTGACGTGGGAAGGCTTTCGCACTCGCACTGAGGCCTTGCTTTGGAGTACCTGTTCCAAACTACTACGACGATCACAGTCGATCAACCTGCTCACCCTGGAAAAGGACCTTGCCAATTCGGATCAAGGTTCATGACCATTTGGCCAACTTGGTACTTCAATTTCTTCAGCAACACCACGCATCTCTCACGCCTCCCACCCAGACAGATGACATGGTCAAGAAGTACAATGATCTAAATCGTGCTCATGAGCTGCTCCAGGCTCAGTATTCAGCATCGCTGCGCGCGTCGACTTCCCCCACGGTGGCAAGCCAGAAAGATGATGCAGAGTTGGTTACACCACCACCGGTCAACCACACACAATCCTCGTCACCTGCCAGCTCCCTCCCTACGGCCAGCGCAGCGGCCCTTGATGGCAAGTCGTTTGATAGCGCGGTGCAGCCCCGGATCATTCAGTCTCTTCACGGAGTTTCTTCACCACCGTCCAAGCCGGCGGCCTCACAATTGCTCACCATGCACAGCACGCCGGAAGAAGTTGTCAAGTACTACACATGGACCAGTGACCAGCCACGCTTGTATCTCAAGCAATCGCCCACAACCACAACTTTGACGTCACTGGTCAAGTGGGCCAATCACCCGTCCCGGCTCAACGGCAACAAGTCATTGGATTCCATGGCGACGCAAGCGATGGCGGCTTCGTGGGGACTGGAGCCCGGCTATCTCACCAAGCTCACTGAGAAGGCGCTGAGTCACCTCATCGTGACCGCTCGCTTACTCAGCGGATGAGCAGGCACCTTGACGAACTTCGTTCACTTATGAGCCCGGAGCGGCAGCCGTGTCACGGATGAGTCAAGGTTTAAAACTCGTCCGTCATCTTCTTGCTTTGCATTAGTTTGATCTTGTGCTTGACTGTGCTTGCATTGTCTTGTGCGTGATATTCTTTGCAGCTTGTATTCATGTCGCCGCCTCACGGTAGATTTCATTGGTTGCATGTTCACCATGTTGGCTGAGCTTCGCCGCTGTGGAATCTATGATGATGTTGCACAATGGCAGTCTCTGGACAACTTTCTACACTCGTTGACCATGTTCTCTACGTGCTGGCAATACTGCTTCCCTGGACTACCACCACCGTCGATACCAGCCGATGAGTACGAATCAATCACGCAACTACCGTGGTTGGGCCTCATTCTGGAAGTATTAGTTGTGGTCCGGATTGCCCTTCAGATTCCGAATCACGCTATGTCGCATTCTCAACACACTGTGGCCAACAGGTATGAGCTTCACAGATGTCGGTGCACCGCCTATTTATTGATCAGTTTCTTGCAACGTCTCATTTCTCAAGATCACGGCTACTTTCCACCGTTCTTTGAAGTTCTTCACTTCTACAAGGCATCTCTCTTGTGTGAAATTATGCACTCCACTTTTGCAGACACGAGACATCTTCGCTCATTGCGGGCACGGTTTCCGGACCTCTATGACTTCATTCACGATCCAGGTCATCATCAACAACCGTGCGTCTACATCCGACTTTCTCCATGGCACACGCCTTACTACGTTGGTGCGACTGATCAGGACGTTCTACGACGTGAACACTCACGCAGTCGCAAATTTCTACAACTACTTCGGGGACGTCATGCCTTCTTCGAACCCGCGCTTCACTACTGGAAGCGATCCAATACTTACTGGCTTTTCTGTGCCGTTCCGGTTGAGATTAAACTTCCCGTTTCCTCGGTTTGGGTCCAAGAAAGCAAGTGGCAATACCTGCTACGTCCGCATTTGAATGCGCCCTGGGTACATAGACTTCTACGAAAGGCGGGCTTCCGGGAGCATCTCGTTGATTTTCGACGTCATTCGTTGTCGTCTCCCACCTCCCTCGGTTTACACAAACGCTTTCGACGACGACTACATCCGGATCTTCAACGGCAATTACGACCCGACATGTTGGATGACATTCAAGCACATTCCTCTATTCTCTATCAGCTGGGATCCAATACAGGCGCATCGTTCCAAGCCATGCGTGACCTACTGTCGGCGGCTTTTCCTCCCACTCAGCTTTACTACTTTCTGCGACTCTCCGTCTTTGTCAACGAGCCCTTTCGCTCCAAGGCACAGAAACTCCTCGCCCAGGTGTTGCGCAAACGACAGCTACAATCGCCCAGCACTTTGACACAACTACTTCTACCGCCTCTACATGTCCGGAATTGGAAAGCTCAACTTGGCACATGGTTACAAAGCTGGATTGCTTCTCATCGTGACTTGTTTCCCTCCCTATTCCTTCCAAAGATCCGGGTGGTGGAAACTCGCAGCGCCACGTTGGGCGACAGGATCTACAACTACCGCACATGGCAACGCAGATGGACTCCTGAAACATCTTTTCCGTGTCGCTGTTTGGACATTGATGATCACCACATGCTGTAATGGTAGATGAGTTCTCACGCATCAATGCGGACATTGACATGGATATCATGGCCGCGTCTATGAAGGATCAGTATTTCGGTGATGTTGACTTGTTGCATCAGCGTTTCACTACGCAACTTCGCAAACTTGCTCGTCGGTGGCATGTACATGGTTCCAGTCTTCTTGCTGACCTACAGCCGGTTTTGACTCAATTGATGGACACCCATCGATCCAACCTTCAAGATCGTGCTTATTGGTCATCGACATCACTGCAGCGCACCGTGGCTTCTCTGTCCTCGTGGGTTGTAATTCCCGCGGATCATTTCCCCTCTCGTGCACATGTGATTTGCCCTTCGTTGTTTGCCATACTGATGCGGAAAACCTTTTGCTCGGGAGATGTCTTTTCGCTGTGTCGTGCATCCGCAGCATCTTTTCGCTCTGAAGTGGTCACTACGGTACCTTCCCTCCTGCTTCAGCGATATGCATGGGGACTTCGACTTCAAGCACCACTGCCCACAGCTCGCATCCTTCCAAAGCCGACCAAGGACTGGCAGAAAGCACGACCCATCATTTCATTCTTTCGCACGTGGGCAGCTCCCTTCCTCACGGTCTTCGGCGCCCTCATATTTGAACTTACCAAAGTTACTTTTCCCGACATTGCAGGACAACTTTCAGTACAAGAACTTGTCCAGCAGCTGTGGGAGTCAATGTCAAAGGCTGATCCCGACGAATACATCCACCTGGTGTCTCAAGACCTGTCCGGCTTCTTCACGTCTATTCCTACGGAACGCTTCCACCAGGCACTACAGGTGCTTCTCCATCGTTACGATCAAGTTGTTGGCCTTCGCAGATCCTCTCAATGGTCAGTGTACGAAGTAAAGTCTGATCATCGACGCCGTATGTTCAAAGGAAAATGGCGCCGTCAAACAAAGGTCCCTCGAACTTTTCGCGAACAAGACCTCCGGTACCTCCTGGACTTTGTCATTGACAACAGTCACTTCGAGATCAACGGATACTTGTTCCGCCAAGAACGTGGAGTCGCTATGGGATCACCAGCAGCACCACCGCTCTGTAATCTGGTAGCCACGGTTGAGGACTTCTTCTGGCACCAAACAATGTGTTCTCTGCGTTTTCGCATGCCCGATATCGGTGTGATCTGGCATGAGCGCTATGTCGAAAGTCGTTTCATTCTACTACGTGATTCTGCCCCACACTCGCCCGTGCTCATGAATTTTCTTTCCCTGGAATTTTATCGCCCACCAGTGATGCTTGAGGTTCAGCATGATGACAAAGTACTGGTTTACCGATGTGATTCTTCTTCCAGAACTATTACACCACAGCTACCTGATCGTCCTTCTCAAATCAAAGGAATTCGGAGTGCCAATGATCAGATGTTTACTTATTCTTCTTGGTCTTCTCGCTCCTGGCTCATCATACGTGGTGCACAACCTGCGGTTCAGCAACAATAAGGACTTAGTGCTCTCAAGCGCCTTTATGAGGCCAAAGGTTTCGATCCCCATCTCCTTCGTGATGTCCGGCGTCGACTCGGGGCAAAATCTGCACGCGGTCTTGTTGCTTAGTTACTTCTTGTATGCGCTGGTGATTGTTGTTGATGTGTTGCGTTGTGTCTGCATGCAGCTGGCTCAAAACCATGGCGGAGTACACGGTCACCAGTCTATTACGCTCAGATGGATCCGTTCAAACTACGAGCCGGGTGACGCTGGAGCACCTTCCAAACTTCATCAACGGCAATGAGATGCAAATGTTCGTCCGGACACACGGACTAGTACACCAGCACAGTGTACAGGCCCACGGCTCATCCCGTGACACTCCAGCACTCGGATCAGAGGCCAACATCAGGGCGGCGCGCAATCACACAGGAAGGACACGATCGCGCTCACCCAGGTCCCGTCATTCTCAGATCAAGCTCACCCCAGGCCCACAGGGAAAGTCAGATGATGAGGAGGACTGGGGAGAATGGAAAAGTGATGGGAGACGTGCTCATGATGATCAAAGGAGACCCCGCTCGCCTACGCTGCCTCCCACTCAAGTTAGAGCACCCGAGAACCACATTGAGCTACTTCCTCTCCCAGTTCGCCAGCATGTGCCCGATTTTGGCAGTCATCGCTTCAAGCTACGCACTGGCTGCCGGATCGAGGAAATTGCCATCCTGGTGAACGATGTCCTTTACTACACCTTGCCCTCGATTGCCGCCTTAGTGTTTCCTGAACCTGAGCAGTGGAAGAAATCTTGGGAGACGGTCTACAGGAGCCTCATGCCGCATCGCCGCAGCATCATCGAAGATGAGCAGCGGGTAAAGTCCATTTCGGAGTTTCCATTTTCTCCGCCACCCCATGGTGTCCCGGGACCCTGGACGGATCAAGTGGTCAGGGAGATTTCCAACTACTTCCAGATCTCCCCGAAATCCCTGCCGCAGCAACTCATCGTCCAGCTTGGCATTTGCGAAGAAGGATGGCCATATATCCGCAGGACTACACGGACGTATCACCACCTCTCGCCAGACAAAAAGAACGCCCAGAAGAACCTCTTTGGGATCATCTTCTCGTTTGTGCCGCGCCGATTGCTGCCGGATAAGCATCGCACACAGTCACAGTCGACGTTTTTCTGGTCCCACAATACCAATATGCAGGCAGCCATGAGCATCCTGCGTGATGAAGAGCTGATCAGACCCTCAAAATGGCAAAAGCAACCTCCCCCCAACCGCGAGTGCACAAATTGGAACGAAGTGTGGTTGCCTCCGATGGGATTTTACTGCAGGGGCAGCCTTCAATCTCAGGAAGCGGCAGTCAAATCGGCAGCGCAGTTCGCGGGAATACACACTGATCGCCCCGTGTGCATTGGTGGAACGGCAAGACTCCGGCAACATCATTGCACCATACCCCGTGGCGGAGTATACGCTGACATAGCTGCTTCCCATTACTATGACTGCATTCACGCCAAAGATGGCAGGTGGAAACTCCGCTCATCAATTGCGGTGCCCAGCTACATGGGAATGTTCTGGTGAATGACTACGACAATGCAGTCTGACACCTCCTTTTGCACTGGCCCACCGTGGTTTGTGCCCAGACTGTCGTGGTGTACATCATGACGCTCCTCTTCCGGAAAAAGCGTGTGGGGTTGCTTGAGGCTCATGTCTTGGTGCGGTTTGTTGCATGCTTGTTGTATTGCTTGTTTACGCCGCATTTTCAGTTGACTACTGATTGACTTGCCCCTCTCTGTTGAACCTTCACCTGCATTGGGATGGACCATGGGGACCTTTTACGGGAATGTCGG
This sequence comes from Effrenium voratum, assembly GCA_963377175.1. Taxonomy (NCBI): domain Eukaryota; class Dinophyceae; order Suessiales; family Symbiodiniaceae; genus Effrenium; species Effrenium voratum. The sequence continues at coordinate 413,096 of CAUJNA010000702.1, read as the reverse complement.
CATATGCTGCTTGCTATCTCGTCGCAAATCAGTATTCTTCTGGCCGGACTGCAACGTCTTGAAGGTCAGCAGCGGCATCCACAGCCGCCACCCCCACCACCAGTTCCTGACGGGCGCCACCCCCGCCATCTACGACGCCGCCGTCCATGCCGGCAACATCAGTTCGGCCGGATTACTCGACGGCACCAGTCACTCTTGTGGCCACCTCAGACAACCGGATGGAGCACACTGCTCATGTCCGCACGGTGAGTGTCAGTACTTCCTGGGAGCACAGACGGAGGAGAAGGTCCAGACACCGGGAACCTCATCGGCGTCGGTCTCGCAGCCGCAGTCACCACAGGCGACCTCCTGGCCGCCCTGACGACGCTGTTCCCACGTCCCACCGCCGCACTCCGAAGTACCCGCCGGCAGTCAAGGCCATGCCGGCGTGTCGGCCATCAGGTCTCTCATATGACCCGTTGACGGAACACCAGCGGCAAGAGGACCTCAGTACTTCGGCGCATGCATGTTTGCTAGCATCATGTCGTTGCAGTTCCGCAGCCTTTCTTGCTTGATTTGTCCTTGCCGTGTGTTCAGTTGCCATGCAGTTGTCAGTCGAGTTTGTGAACAACCTGGTGGCGGTACTAAATGTCCTTGCATCCCAAGTAGCGACAGCTCTGGACACCCTGAACTTTGCCCTGATGACCGAGCGAAGCCATCAGTCGGACACTAGAGTGTCTCCCAGGGCACCACGGAACTCCAGGCACGGGCTGCGCCCTCGCATCATCACAGAGCGCATTTCGTCTGATCGATCCCGCTCCCCTACTCGAATTCGAACCCGACCTCTGGACACTTCATCCACCTGGTATATACCGACCTTATCCCCGCCTCGTGCGGCACATCGGGATGCCGCTGACAGCAATTCTGGTCGTCGTCCTGAGTCGATGTTGGATCGCCTGCCACCACCACGGCCTCTTGCTCCCCCACCCCCACACAGCGGACGCGAGCCAGGACAGACAACGCCTACGACACCTGACTCGGGTTCTGATGGTTCAGTTCGTCCACACCCAGGTGCCTCGTCATTCCGCCCGTCTCCTACGGTGGTTCATGGACCTCGGGAACTTCTACAAGAGTTCACCATTGCCCTTCGCAATGCGCACCTTGAACCTTTCACGGCATGGACACAGGGTGAGCTGGATGAGATGGTTCGACGGAAGAAAGACAAGGATTCCAGGCCCACCTACAAAACCATTGCTCGGCTCCTTCAGAAGCCCATTGAGGAAGTCAAGCAGGCCTGGAAGGTCTATCAGCAACTTGAGGCTCGCGGCTAGGAAGCCGTGCATCAAATGAACCAGTGACCACTGGAGGACTAACTCGTAGGGCGTGGCGGTGCATTCGGTGAGCGCTGCAGGTTGTTGTGATGGTTGGGATTGTAGTCATGGCTGATCACATGAATTTTGCTTGCTTGCACTTGCCTGACATTTTGACCAGCGAAATACTGTTTGCTGTTGTGGGTGTTGCTGCTGACTTGGACTGAATGCATGGCTGAGCTGCTCAAATCATGTCGGAACAAGACGTGCAGACATACATCACTTGGACCCATGGAGCGCAGCCGACGTGGTTACAGTTTCACGGACCTGGTACCTTGCTTGACAGACCAATTCGGCAGACTACGTCACCTCCAACCCCACCAAGGTTTCCAATACTTCTTCCACCTCCGCCTCCCCCACCGCCACCACCACCGGTGATTCTACACCCACAGTTTATGCCCTCAGTGCGTACCTCCTCGAACTCAGCTCCTCGAGGGCAATCTTGCCCTGCCACATCGAAATCGCAGCGCGCACGCCGCTCGATTTACAGCACTGACCATTCCCGTGATGAAGATCTACGCAGTCCTGGGCGTTCATCGAAACGCTCTCGAACAGCATCCGCTTCTGCACCGCGGAGATCTCGGCGACCCTTCACCGTGTTCCCCTCCAAACGAGCCACCCGTCCATCGCTGTCCCCATCGGCAAATTGCAAGCATTACTGTCATGCCTTCCTACGCCATGGTCGGAAATGTCTTTCTCCATGTGCTCGTAGACGACCAGGACATTATCGTTGCAGGTGTGTGCGGCATCAGCGGCGGTGAAGCATAGGTGTCGTATATTACAAACCTCGCTGCTGTGTCTCACCTTCAGTTTGAAAAGTTGCCTTGCATCGCCTCGGTTAACACTCTAGCTGTGTGTGGTTGTCATTGCATGAGTGTCTTCGCCGCAGATTTTCGATTGCTTTCAGCCACAACCTGTCTTGCCGCTATGAATCCTCACTATTTCGAGTACCAGATCGTGAGAGGAGTGGAATGGATTCGGATTTACACACCGGGCACGTGGCGGCCCGTTCCCAATGATGCTATAGTGCGCGCCCCAATCTCCGCTTCCACGTATCGGGAGTGGCGCAGGTCATATCGCTTCCAAGTGTACTGGTCAGAAGACAGCACCGGAGGAACAACAGTGGACCCCATCGTCACGCCCAGTTCGTATGTGTCCTACCACGTGTGGGAGTACCGCGACTGGGAAACACGAGGGTATCAACGTCTTGGAGCTCCTTTACCAGCCATTGGATCCGCGGCGCTCGTGAATGCAGACGCTAATTCCTCGGTGGACTCATCTGTTCCGGATGGGGCGTGGCGGGAACCTTCACCACCACCATTCCATGATCCTTGGCACGATTCGGAGTGATACTTGGGTAACATGTCGGATAAAATGACGCGGTTGTGCCTGTGTTGAGTGCGATTCCATGTTGGGTTGTCTTGCTTTGTGTTGTGCGTTCCGTCTCCATGTGTTCGCCGCTTTCCTTTATGACTTCGAGCGGCTTGCCTGGTGGATATGTTCAATTCTACAATGTATGGCGCTGCACGATGGGCCCTGCCACACTACTTTGACTACGACATCGTCCATGGCCCCGCGAACACAAGCGTTGAGTGGATTCGGATCTATGTACCGGGTCCGTGGCATCCAGTCGCCGAAAACACCTTGGGACCTGCCCCGGAGGACTCAACCACCTATCGGGAATGGCGCAAAGTCTACCACTTCGAAGTGTATTGGCCGAGGGATAGCACGGGCGGCACCAATATGGGTGCTGTTTCTCAGCCGGTCTCTTATGCATCCTTCTATACTTGGCATTATCGAGACTGGGTCACCAGAGGATATCAACGGCTGGGTCGTCCACACCCTAGCATTGCGCGTCCAGTTTTCGCTTCGGGCTCACCGGACCTCATGTACGCTGGACTGACCTCTTCGTCGGCATCTTCAAACTCAGATGGTGGCTGATGCTCGTCCTCGTCTTCCTGGGGAGTCTATTCAATTCAATTCGATTCAGGAGATTGACTTCGACACCTGGGCCGTGCATTGCTGCAAAAGTGATTGCTTGCGTGGTTGTTGTTGTGTCTCTTGCAGTAATTGTTGTTTGCAGCCGTACACCTATCAATCTGTCTTCCCGGGTTTGAATTGTCATGCCGTGGCTGGAATGGTGTCCGGATCCTCAACAACCAGATGTTCAGTGGGTCAAGATCTTTCATCCGGGATCATGGACTCCACAGGAAGAACATGATGCTCCACCTCCACCTCACACATACAGAGAGTGGAAGGAGTTCTATGTCCCAAATCCGGATCAAGACGGTGCGCAGCCCAATGACAGCATTTGGTACAAAAGAGACTGGGCTACAGAGGGCTATCGGAGAGTCGCTGCCCCTCAAGCTGGTCATGACTTTGATTCGATGTCTTTTCCTGATCATCATAACGTGGCCACGCAATCCGCGGCATTGAGTATGTCACCGCAGATGTTGGAAGCGATTCTTAGATCCTCGGATGTGGCGGCTTTCTCCACTGAGGATCTGACTCGTCTCCAAGAGGGGATCTCTCAACAACTGTCGGATCGCGCACGTCACGCTTCCCAACAACACCAACCTGTACGTGCATCTCGTGAAATTGCACCACCGGAGACTGTTGGGGTCTCTGACCCATACCGGCCTGTGAATCCATCAGGCAGCACCACCGCGAAGGTGAAACCTATCTTCGAGCTAAATGATGACTAGACTCACGCGTGTTGGGCAGAGTACAAAAAAGGGTGGTTTTCATACTTGCACTACCTTGCTTGGTTGATGCTTGTGCATGGTTGTGCATGGTGCCTGTTTCTTTACTAGCTGGATCTGAACCCGCGATACGCCCTGCCTCTTACTTCGACATGGACATCTGAGGATGCGAAGCAGCACCCATGGCTTGAATACTCGGTGAGTGGGTGCGGATCTACACTCCAGGACAGCCTCAGCGATGGCACCACGGAGAAACTGTACCTGATCTACCAGACAATTCTTTTCGGGAAACTGATCCCAGTGGGCGTACTGGTGAACACGGTCAGGCATGGACCATTCGCGACTGGCAGCATCAAGGATACCAACGCATTCTGTCTCGAAGGGAGTCCTTCACTACACATCATTCCCATGATCAATCACTTGGAGATGTTCAGAATTCCGATGCCATTCCTGTTGAGGAACCTTTCACCTATGCCACTCCTATTTCTGATGGTGATCGCTCGACTGCTTCGCAACTCGCTTCAGTCCTCTATGGCGACACTCGTAATGCTCATCGTGGTGATCTCTCGTTCCCGTCTTCTGAGCGGTTTAGGGCTGTTTCGCGTTCCCCTCGCCGCGGTGGATATTTTGGTCAACGATAGGAACACGAAGTTGAGCATGTGATCTTCCTGCAGAAAAGGAGACTCCTCGCCCCTCATTGAGGGGCGTGTGTGTGCGGACTGACAGAATACCCTGTCACCACCTTGGGCCGGTTTTGGAAGCAGGGGGCCAGCGGCCATCAAGCAAACGCTGGCCAACGAAGCTATGCTTGATGGTGGATGCACGGATTGATCACCCGTGTGTACCTGCTTTTGTGAAGTGATGTTGATGAAAGTCCTTTTGGCCCTCTTCTTTCGCTCGCTGTGTGTGCTTCATGTTGGAACTTGTAACGTTTTCGACACTACAGTGAAGCCAAGTGACCTGCCAGCCGAACCTTAACCGACTTTAGA
>CAUJNA010000702.1:395556-403056 GCA_963377175.1 Effrenium voratum | reverse complement strand
TGGAACGGAGTCTTGAGATATTCATGGTTGTTGTTGGGAAACAGTTTTTTTTTTATAATTTTTGTTTTTGCTTATTATGGCTGAGTGGGGAAATCTCCACTTAACTGCTAAAATTTACTTGTTTGGTCCCCTTCCAACGTTAACCAAGTATTGAGGCCAGCGAGTGAAAGAACGTCACCCATTGCATGCTGTGTTTCAGGTCGAGTGATTCTCATATTCCAATGGAATTGACCCAGATCTGGGTTTGGATTCATGGGATAAGCCATGAGTCTGTTCCATTTGCCTTCACGTGCTGTTTTGTATATATTGCTATGAATGTGTGTGCTGTTCCTGCCAGTGTGTCTTGCATTGGTGGTCACAATGATTCCTTTCGCGCAGCTACTTCTCTGAATGTATATCATATAGACATATATATATATAGATAGTTGTCTTTGTATACATATTATATTAACAAATATATATTTGTTTCGACTTTCTTGGTCTTTGCTTTCCACTTTTTCGAGTGTAACTAGCACGCCCATCTATGTTGCACAAGACTTCCGAGGAGGAGGATTCCATGGAGGGTGCCGGACAAAGGGACCGTGTATTTTCCCTTGTTGTTCCACTGCGAACTCAGTTGTCTTTTGTTTGCGCTTGCCTTTCTGGTATTCAAGTCACCTGACTCTTGACCTTTTCTCTTTGCAACTTTTGACGCCGGGACCTGTCTCCTTTGGCGGCCTTTTGGCCAATGTTACTTCAACTGAACACGTCCTGATTGACCCATTTCAGTTTTTCGCAAGGGATGCTTCAAGTGGTGAATGGTTGAAAGGCTTCTGGTTTTCTTGATGAAGTTTGGTTCTGAAGAAAAGTGTCATCTTTGCCAAAGGACATCAAGTGGAGGTGGTGTGATCGGACTATAGCTGAGGACACTGATGACATTGACACCAGTTCTGAGAGCCTCGATTGCACACTAAAAGCCTGGCGTGTGAGCATGTGCGTGTGAGTTGGTACCCTTTGGCGGTTGGTCTAAAGTGAATCCAACAGGAAGATCAAAAACTATTCTTGGTGTCCTCCTATTCTGACATATACACGGTCGGATTTGAACAATGGAAATACTTTGGATGGACAAACTCCACATCGCACCGGATAAGTTGGGATGCATGAAGTCCTAGCAATGGTTCATTCATCACCTATGATTTGGAGGGAAGTGATGTTGTCCATCAGTTGGAAAAACCCCGACAATGGTAGTACCCCCCCCCAATTAATGTACAAAAGGTCACATCCCAAGAAATGGAAAGGCCGTGCCACCCATATAAATTGCGGCCCGGCTCTCATGGGTTTGCCCCAGCAGCATAGAAACATGATGTATGGAGGGGGGGATGCCTTTTCCATTTGGGGTTGATGATAATGCTTCAACATGCAGCAAAGGTAGCCTCGCAAAGGAACATACTTGTTTTAGCTCGGTGATTTATGAGCTCGTCTCACTGTCCATGGCCTTCCTTGCCCGGTTTTTGGTTGGCGCTTACACAACTTCCAGTTTCATGGAAGTGCAGAAACGTCCTCTCAGGAAGTGGGTCAGACCTGTTTCTTTGATCCCCGGGTGGCTCTTGTGCCCAAATCTCCAAGCGCGGGTTTGCAAAAAAAGACATGGCCGTGGGTCAGCACCAATGGTATCCCATTTTGGGGTAGCTGAATTCACCACCCATTTTAGAACCTATCTTAGTGGGGATTGCCACTTTAGTGGTTGGATTGAATCGGATGTTTACTGGGGCTATGGGGTTCAGGGTTTTGACGCATAGCCGCGAAAGACATGTCTCACGAAAATGCCAGGGCCATGGCGCAGTTCGATGGTGTAAGTCGTTATCTTAAGCACGACTAGGTCTTAGCCCCAGACAAGTACCCTTCTACCGTTTCTAATTGGGGTGAGATTCGGTTCCCCTACTAAAATAGACAAAGAAGAAACAAGTTGGTACCAACTTATTCTATCCTTACAGGAGGACTTAGACGAAGCTTGCTGAAGTGGTCACAACCGGCCACCGCCAGCTAGTCCCAAGCTGGTTTGAACTTTCCCTACGAAGGCCATTGAAACATGGATGTACATGGTCTTCCCTATGCTCCACACTGGTATCTAAGAAGATAAGGGGGGCAATTCTATAGCTTAAGGCCTGCTTAGCTGTTGACTAGGCTTCATGGCCGAGTCAACGACTATGCTTCATGATTCATGAGTGTTGCGTGTAGTTCTGAACTGAGTCAGTGACTTTCTTTGGCATTTTCTTGGGCCCAAAGGTCACTATATCGGGGAGACCCTGTGAACGTCAACCCGCGCTTCGGGATCCTCAACTAGATTGCAGGATTATTCAACGCCTTTCTCTTTTGGGGTGGATCTGGCTATGTGGGTGCCCTTTGTTGATTTTCCTTCAACGTGTTAGCCCAACTGTCAAGTTTATGCGATCCCGGTGAGGCACGTATAGAGGACTCCTAACACCTCAGGGCTTAGAGGCAAGGAGGGTGCCCAGAATGCAGGGGCCAGCGGCCCTTGTAGGTGACCATAACCAAGGTTCTGTGTCTTAATGTGGGTGTGGGTCAAAATTAAACCACCAAGAACACCGCAGATTTTACTCCTTGTTTCCATTTACCAGGCTTCCCTTTTGGGTACCTAATTTTGACCCACACCCATCTGGCTGCTTTCCTTGCAATACTTCAGAATCTGTAGCTCCTTTCGGTAATACTTGAATGAGCTCCGAGGCGTATGTTTCAGGGCATGGTGTCTAAGGCGTGGTGTCTTACGTGTCGAGGGCAACACTGGTTGCTTGCCACCAGAACAGATTGGCGGGTTTACGTATCCCATCCTTTGACTCGGGCTGCTTTTTTTTATAAGCGCATCTGGAGTGTGTAACACATTCGCGTGCGTATAGCATATCTCTATCTATATATATATATATACACCTATCATACAAACATGGTCTCCCCCATAGCCCCTCCAACCCCCGATTCACCCATGGTACAAGTTCACATCGCCCCAACTCCAGCCATCAACCGACCCAGAACACCCCCCCCAAAGCGGTCCTCATCAACCCTCACCGATTTCAATTTCATCCTATCCCACAGGGAGTGACCAGTCCGCAAACAGGACCTCGCTTCAGATGAATCCGGGTTCGGAGCACCGTGCTCATCAAGGTGATTCCGGTTTTAGCAAGGAACTCAAGTATTTGTAGGGGTTCGACTGATTGAAGTCCTGCTTTTGCTTCTCCACAGTTGACATTGCAATCTGCCGGCTTCACCCATGAAGCATTCAAGTAGCGGTCGCTTGGTTCAGATATTCTTTCGGCTCTGAGGCTCTCTGCCACGGAAAGGTTGCTGCATGTGGACTTGCAGCTGAACACGCACAGCGCGGGGTTGTTAGCGGTGGCACAGGCCACAGCTCCTCGTTCCAAAGGGGCCAGACAGATCGGAGGTCTGAGTGTTTTGCCTGGGAATAGGGGCTACAAGCAGTCTGAGGTCCTGTTTGCCCAACCTAAACATCACCCCCCGCTTTCCTTTGACAGGGGCCCCAAAAGGATTGTTTTGGGCCACAAGTTGGGGTAAGTGTGTTTCACGTTGGTTTCATCTTACGGAGAAACTTCACGGGGTCAATCCCCGTCAACGCCGACTTCATTGCTATTGTTTGGTTGCTCCAGAAAAATTACCCTCGCACCAATTAACATGGAACCTGGCAGGGGGGTCCTGGAAGATCATGTTCCTTTTAAAGGGCCCCCCCTGTCAGGTTCCATGTTGATTGGTGCGGCAATAATTTTCCCCCGCGGTTTTGCCGCGTGAAGGTTCGCTCCATTTCTGTTCTGCAAGCAATGACAAGGTTTCATGTCAGTTTTTTCAGTGACTAGTTCCACGTTGCACCCCGTGAATCAGAGTGTGCCCTTTTTCGCAGTGGATCCTGGCCCCAAAGCGAGGCGTTGGTTCTGCTCGGCAAAAGAGGCTTGGATATGGATCATGTTCCGCCGAGTCAACGGCTCATGTGGAAACCACCGTGTCGACCTACCGGGGTCGCAAGACTAGGGCGCATGAACCACAAGCTCAATCCTCAAGCATCCCCATGTCATGCTTGTCAGGATCCAATCTATGGCCTGCGAAGGGGATCGTGATTGTTTGTCTTCTTCTTTTTTCTCTTTTTTCTCATGCCCCTTCGAGTGGAAAGGGGTTAGTCTTACGAGGCTTAGTTTTACGAGAGCATAGCTTATTCAATTCAGCTTTGCGTTGGTGCCCGCTAGGGTTTGATGCTTCACAGATTGACTTGACATTGTTTGAAGATGCAGATTGACTTGAAAGTCAGCGAACTTGCTTGAAGATATTTGAACAAGAGTTACTGCAGCTTTGGAATCTTGCAGCTAAGCCTTTTGTGACACAGACAGTTATCAACCTGTGCAGCAGCGGCGCTTGGATGCCTCTGTTTTTTTTTTGTTTTTGTTTTTTTCTCGGAGATATGTGTGGGTTGATTTAGAGGAAACAGTACAGAAAACCACTCCTATGTCGTTCCAAATGTTGGGGAGACACAAGTTGACACATTTTTTACTGGTTTCCACGCTGAACAGTGTGGCGCCAAGGATGCCGGCTACATTGAAGAGTTTGGACGGGCCCAGGCAACTGGGATTTTCAGCCCGGGGGAGGGGGGGAGACATGGAGGAGCTGAAAAAAAATCCAGGGATGAAACTGGGGGAAACCGGCCTAATTTTGACTGTGGCTCAGTTGCGTGGGGCAACTGGCGGGTTCCTCCAGATCGTTGGTTTCAATTTGGGATGCCTTGGCAGCCAAGTGTTGACAACAATGAGTCGAGATCCCTGGCGAGCCCATCTACGAGTCGGCAGATGTTTAATTACCTTTCCTTTCGGCATGATTTGACTGGGCGACTTTTCATTTAGCCAGCGCAGGGATGTTACAAGTGTCAATCCAGTCATTCGGGGTGCAAGAATGGATCCACACTGGGTTGCAAGGCCGCGTCACACATGCAATTTGGCTTTTTATCAACCCAAGTGGGTAGCATCAGAGCCCCGCTTTTCTCATGTCTTCAAAATGATGTTGACCACCTCATGAAAGAAGAACCGTTCTTGATCAGGGCACCCGGTGCCAATCCTCTGAATAAGTTTTTGAGGATGGACAAAATCCTGCACCACCTCAAGAAACCCTGGTTTCTGATGGTTGTTGGTAAATACCCACAAACCCTGGTTTTCCCATGGTTTCTTCGGTGCGGTCGAAGGGATTTCGCACATTTCAGGGGCATGGGTGAGGCCCTTGGACGCTTAGCCAACGGCCTGATCCTTTTCACGCTCGGCAGCGCCTTTCAAGCGGCCCCCGGGACGTCTTAGGGCGGTGTGCGGGGCGATTTGACGGACGACAGACGGCTTTCGGTGGTCGGGCGGTTTGCGGGAGGCTGTCCCTTTCATCCGAAATCCGGATTGTGGTTTGTTTTGTTTGTTTTTTCCCCATTGTGGTGGCTTTAAGCATCACCTGTTTGGCAATTGAAAGGTGAGTATCCCTTGGGTGATGTTTTAAGGGGCGCTATAGGGAGCCCTGTTCATCTGACGAAAATCCTAAAACAAGCTCACGGTGATGTACAAGCGTAGGGCCGCTTTGTGGGGATCCAACTTGTTTAGGTGTTCGGAATTATTGTGGAGTTTGCAGGTGGAGTTTGCAGATGTGTGGCTGCCTTTACGCTGGCTTGCTGGTCGGGTGTTCTAAGTTTGCATGGTGCCTGCCTCATTCGAGTGTTTCAGGATGTAGGGATGCAACCTTGCTATTGTGTGAGGGGCTGATTGTGCGGTGTGAAGGGCGAGTTGGACATGGCACATGCCAGTATGCTGTGCTGAGCAGGCGGGCTGACTCCACTAGCAATACCCTCGAACGGCTCTGACGGCATCTTTTGCAGGGTCAGGATGGCAAGCACGCAGCACACCTTGCCATGCTACGTTAGATCATGCTCGGAAACGAAATGGGACTCTTGCGATAGTATGCTATCATGCTGAGAGCTTTGCTCATTGAGCTGGTCAGCTCGCCAGCCCGCCAGACCATGCTCGATGTCTTGGAAAGGGGTCATGGCGCATGTGACCCAACTACAGCGGGGTTGCCTTGGGAACATAGGAGGTTGCGTGTGGCTGTGCGGCACAAATTGGACTCCTCAATAGAACATGGGTTCAAAGTGGCTTGGGTCACTCTGATGTGTTCGACATCGTCCGATTGTCCACAAGGAGCTCACGAGTGAGCTATGGAAATGCTATTTTTGTGGCGGATGTGGATGCAATTTCAGGGCTCATCTCTGCGCACAGCACCTCATGCCATACGCGGGCTCCGTTGCATAAGCTGGAAACCGGTGATGCGAACTGGCGCCAACTTGTGGGCCGGTCGCACTGATCACGCGGGTCACCACCGGGCAGGGACTCTGGCAGTGCTTCGGGGGTGGGATGTGCGCGAAAATACGCCATGCCTGGAGGGTTTGCCGTGGTTTCAAGTCAGCGCTTGGTTCTTTTTCAAGCATAGGAAGGATTGAGTGCTTTGCTGACACCACCTAGCTCCTTTCGAAGCCCTCCAGACAGATGAATGAGGAGCGGCCCCAAATTAGGATCTTGTAAGCCGGTATGGTGATTCAGCTGTGACAAACAAAGCGAGTTCTCACTTGCCAACTCGTATCTATCAGAACTTGTCCGAGCTCTGCACGTATTTTGTGGGTTTCGACGAGACGGCAAAGTTCGATGCCGCACTTGGCAGCCCTTTTCTCAATGTCCGATTGGATTTCAATTGGATCCCACACATATATATATATATATGTATGTACCCCCCCCCAAAAAAAAAAAAAAAGAAAAGCGTAAATAAGTAGATAAACATTAAATGCAAAAAAGGCGGCTGCTACTTGTGTACGGCAAGAGAGGTATTGTAGATGGATGTTGCCAAAAGTGGGCTCATTTTCCAAAGTGGCAGACTTGCGCACAAGCGAAGCTAGGTAAAGCGTCACAATACACAGGGTCCAAGCCATGATGTGTCATACATACATTTGTGCACTAATGTTTGCCTTATTCAATTGACTGCAAGCATCTCCGTGCGAGTACCGTCGCAAGGGTATGAACAATAAAGCAAGTAATGCCACTTCCGCTTCGCCTACCCATCTTCGATTTTTCATCTCAACTGATGTGCAAACCCTATTCGGCGGTCAACTTAAAAAGCTGCGCCAACTGCTATAAATCTTCCATCTCGCATCTCAACTCATCTGCAAATTCCCTGCATCTGTCAGCTCACAAACCTTGGCCAATACCCAAACATCTGCTCGCATCTTATATCCCTTGATCAATGCCACGCTGACTCCTAAAATGACTAATTCCCTGAACGAAACCTGATCTGCACAACAACTGCTAAGAAGCATGCAAAACGCTGCTAATTACAAGGTTTTTCAGTATCCAAGGGTTATCGTGGGTTGCCACAGCATGTTCTAAAGAGTTAATTGTCCGATGTTCATATATGCTAAACTATCAACTGTATTTA